>CM055092.1:5132877-5631159 GCA_029204225.1 Diphasiastrum complanatum | reverse complement strand
GTTTCTAAGGTTATATAATACTTTTTAAAGTAGTAAAACCAAAAAAATATTGTTAAAATCATGGTATTATACACTCATATATGATATTTCCAATTTTGGTGATTTTTATCAACACTTAAAAGGGTAACTTTGAATGCACGTATCTATCTCTATAGATCTCCAAATTCAATTTTTTTTTAATATGCATGTTTCTATAATCATATAGGATTTTTAAGAGTAGAGAGGCTAAAAATTGAATGTAAAATTCACAACAATGTAGTGTCATATATGAAACTATCAAGTTTCATTAGTACCCCCACATGTTTGACACATCATATCTTATATATAAGTTGCTCAAAATGAAGGTCTCAAAATTTTTAATCGATAAATGTATATATGAAGAACATATCTGTGAAAGCATTTGATGTGATTCATCATAGTTTATGAGATATGATTTTGTGAATACTTGTGCTTGAAATGCACACTTTTGTGTGCATTTTGTGCCGATTCTAGTGTTAAAGGATTGCTTTTGGATTTTCTTCCCTATTTTGAGGATAGAACCTGTTTAAGGGAGAAAGAATGTTGCGTCCCATGTATGGTGCAGAGGATTCGGAATAATCCTTGACGTGGCTATATGGTACTCCAGTGTATGAGCATGCAGAGGAGTTCAAAAGCAATTGTTTGTGAATGGGAATCCTATATGAAATATTCCTAGGCTCAAGGGGTCTACATATGCCTATAGGAACTCACCCTCCTCCATGGCCAATTTTTAAGTATTCAGTTGTCGGAATCCTCTCCTCTCTTGTGTTCAATCTCCATGGCTCGGTGAAAAAGTTGATTGGGGTTTGACTCTCGACTTTAGTTGGTTGGGTGGTTTGGCTCCACATTATCCTTTTAGTGTGTTTGTAAGCTTGATCTTGGGGAGATATTACACTGGTATTACAACAAGGGCCACTAGCTTTAGCAAGGCATAAGACTCGACATTAATGTAATAAGGGGAGTTGGGACTTGGTGCTAGGCTATATATTCTCACATTGTGTTGGCTTTGGTGCTCCAATCTCCTCTCATAGTTTTTTTATAATATTCAACATGGCCTCTCTAGTCTTGTGTAAAGCTCACAGTAATATAAGGTTTCTCTAAAGCGTCATGTAAGGTCTTGGGCAATGAGTGCCAAGAGCCATCATGGCCAAGACGCAAGCTTTTATAGTTAGCTTGACTCCCATAGCTAAGTGGTTGAATCATTCATTGGTTGGAAAGCTCAATCAGATCAAATCTAATAACATATTAACTACCCACATGTTAGAGGCTTTGTTGGATTCAAATAGACCTACTTTGAGAAAAATCTTTGGACACCAAGATAAATTGTTTAAGAGTATAATAACACTTTTGACTTAATTTGCAACATTGGCCTTCTATATTTTAGAATGCTTACTTTATTCAAGGTGGAGCTAAATGCCATATTGAGTTGGTTGTCAACGGAGGCCATAGGCCTCAACTTCTCGCCTTCCATCCCATTTATGAAAGTGTGAGCATGAGTGTGGTGCATGCAAACTCTCATATTAAACTCATCGTCATTTAGCTCAGTCGTTGTATCCAGTGACCTAGATCTACTTTTAGTTTGTTAACTATATCCTCAGAAGAGTTTCACAAAATTGGTTTCTCTTGACCTACCATGAGATACTTTAATCCTAAAAATGAACTTTTTTGTATTTTGTTTTCTGGTTTTTCTTTCATTGTAGCTTGGATATGGTTCATGTTTATAACGTAAGGTAATGTCCTTTTTTTTGCTGCTTAAATTGTTTGGCTTGGCAATTATATTGTGGTACTCTTCATTCATCATCCAATCTCTTAAAGATGGAAGATAGCCTATTACTTGTTATGCACTTTCTAGCTTTGTAATCTCACTTAAATCCAAGATACATTGCTTAGAGTCTTTTTATTATTATCATTGAAATTGCTAGGTATGGAGGGATTTGAGTTCAAGATCTTTCAAAAGCATATCGAGCAAACACAAAAGGTGACATGATTTCACGTCTGAAGTACACTCTCAAATGATGTCCTAGTTAGATGAGGAGATTACAACCAAAAAGAGACTAAAATATTCCACTTATTTGAAGCCTCACACGCTCCTTGCTCTCTTATCCAATGACACTTTTCAGAGCATGAAAGTCGATGTTGTCCAAACACACATCACTAAAATTTAAGGCAAATGTTGTCTTGTTGTCCAAATATCACCCAAAAGGTCCTTATCCTTCATCAATTTCAAACCGAAGTCATTAAATTCTTTTGGTTGGCCAAACACACGTGGGAACATGGAGAATGCTATGTTCTCGATTGAACATCGTTAGTCCATGTTGTAGCCTTGTTAGGGAAAATTAAATGAGGTTAGGCTCTATATGGCAATTAGCACTCGAAGTTAGTTATAGTTGCCTATAACTAGAGAGTGGTAACCCAAGGTCGAATAGGGGACATTCAAGAGTAGACATGTAAGAGCAATTGCACAAGAGGCACCCGATATACGCAGCCTTGCGTTGTGTATATGTAAGTGGTAGTATCGGCATTAATACAATAATTCGAATCGGTTGCGGCCTGAAATGAGAGCAATTGGTGATTGTTTGGACTAGGCAAGGCACCTCCGTTGTGGGTATGAGATGCAATGATGGCTATGGCTACCGAGATCGATTGTGATGCCACTGCAATCTCCAAGCTGGGGAGTGATCACAGGTTTAAGATCTATGATTGTGTGGTTGGTTGTCTATCCAACACTCTCTGGTTGTATCACACTCAAGTCTATGATCTACGATTGTGTGGTTGGTTGGTTGTATGTCCAGCCACTCTACGGCTTTATCAACACTCCCATTGAGTGTGGGGATGAACAATTTTGGTGGGCTTTGGGGGGAATGCCTCATGAGCCAAGGGTGGTACTAGTACCTTGGAAAACCACAAGGCCAAAGCCCTACCTCTAAAACCCTAATCAGCCTATGCTTTTCTCTTTTGAAACCCCTAACTCTTGCTTGGCAGATGTGCAGCAGCCTGGCGATGGCGGATCGAGGGTAAATTTGTTGTTGCTGTTGCTGTTGCTGTTGCTGCTATATGGCTCGATCAGCAGGAGGAGGATTAGTGGTGCTGCCATCGTCCGATCCGACCATTCTTGCAGCGGCTGTCTGCAAGCGTGGGTATGATTCACGTAGCAGGTAGCTCCTCTTCTGCCTGCGGCCGCATCATCATCTGCTCTTTGTTGCATTACGGAAAAACCTTTGATTGTTTAGTAGGTGGCTTATCAAACAGCACATACCGCAGAGGTTTTGAATCTGGTTGTGTTAGCTTTTCGGGGATTAGATTAGGTGTGGATTATTGTGGCGATTGAGAAGAGGCAGTAGTTGTGTTTGTGGGAGTTGTGATCATAAGCCTGGATGGGGGTTGCTTTCCAGGAATACAAGCATTTTTTGTAAAGAAAGGCGGTTGCCAAGCAGACGTTGTCACGGCCACACAGCGCAAGGATTCTGCTCTTCATCGCTTTTGAAAGGAAATCTGAGAAAAATAGCTTGAAAGGGTCCTTCGAGATCTATTCTGAGCTGAAAAATCCGGAGAAAAGGACTATTCATGGGTTTCTTAGTGAAGGAAGGCAGTTACTGAGAAAAGTAGAAGGTGGTAGTGAATGGTCATTACTATCAAACAGAAAGTATGCGGCAACCTTTCTCAATAGGGCATCTACGCGGTCACAGAAGGCTGGAGGTTCTCTTAAGAATCCGCGGCAATGTAGAATCCTCTTTGGATTGAATGAGCAGAAATCTGATTCGCAAAACACTGCATTTGTTCCTCAGGCTTCGAAGGAAATCAAGTCCAAGAAGAAAGCAGTCCTCAGTTCTCATAAGAGTTCAGAGAGGCAGGCTACAAAGGCCGAACTAAAGAAGGAAACAATTTCTTCAACTAACCACAGTGATATACAAATCATGTCTGAAACTTCACATAATTTTTATCATAGTGAAATTGTTGGGATTCCGTTGACGGAGGGAACTGCAAAGTCTGCCGGTTCATTTGCAGTAGCTAAAATTATCAAACCAACGGAGCTTTCTAATACATCAGAAGACATGGAAGATTCAGTAAAAAAGCCATTTAAAAAGAAAAAGTATACCCCAGAGGCACAGTTGCGATTTGAGCTAGATACGTGTTCTAAAAACTGCAGATTTTCAAAAAGCAATTGAATTGTATGAGAAAACGGTTGCAGAAGGCCAACATAAGTTCAATCAGTACCACTACAATGTTGTTTTGTACCTATGCTCGTCGGCGGCTTTGGGAGTTCTTGAACCTAAAAAGAGTGGCAGAGACAATTCTCACCAGGCTACAAAAAAATCTTTGTCTGAGTCGGAGCCAGATGATACTTCGAAAGGAGAACTTGACAGTGAACAAAATGGGTCTATTTCCGAAGTGGAGGGTTTTGGTGGAAGCATGGCTGGACTTGTTGGGAAAAATGTGATGGGATTAACTAAAGAGATGATGGACCTAGCGGAAAAGAATGGCTTTCGAATTATCAGGATATGTGTCATCAAGGGGTTCCAAGAAATGAAGCAACGTTCACGGCTGTTGCCAGATTAGCAGTAGCTCGGGCAGATGGAGATTTGGCCTTTCAGATGGTAAAGGAAATGACAGTTGCAAATATTTCTCCTCGCCTTCGATCCTATGGTCCTGCTTTGTATACATATTACAAGAAAAAAGACATAGAGAAAGCATTTGAGGTTGATACTCACATGCTTCAATCTGGCATTATGCCTGAAGAAAGTGAATTGCAAGTTCTATTGCGGTTAAGTGTCGAGGCAGGACTACAGGAGAAAGTATATTCACTTTTACATCGGTTAAGGACAACTGTCAGAGACCTAGCATCATCCACTATAGATGTTATAGAGAAGTGGTTTAACAGTAAGGCAGCTAAAAAAGCTAAGATTCCAAGTGAGGCCTTGCCAACAGTCGAGGGAATCAGGTCAGCGATGGTATCAAGAGGAGGTGGATGGCATGGCCTTGGCTGGCTTGGAAGTGGGAGATGGAAGGTTGAGAAGACAAACATCGACAAGAATGGCTTTTGTGGGTGTTGTGGCGAGCAGCTAGTGACAATTGATATTGATCCTCAAGAAACGGAAAAATTCCAGCAGTCGCTGGCTACTCTAGCATGCGAGCGAGCACATTGTGGCAACAATTTCAATCACTTCCAAGTAACCACTTTACCAATTATTAACACTGTCTCCTTAACATTTAACCATTGATCATGTCCTTTTTGGCTCTCTTGTGACGTGGCAATGCTGTGCTTGACATATATGGTGAAGAGAGAATAGATGCAGGTTAAAATACATGGGTTTTTAAAACTTTGAAAGCAACTAGGCTCGGACCAACTTTGTTGAATTTCTAGCACCCCCCCTTAATGTTAATTCTGTTATCTATCACTTCTAGAAGTTCTCTAAACTTCTCAAATTTATTTTTACCAAGTCCCTTAGTAAAAGTACTTGCAACTTGCTCTTCTGTAGGACAATAGATAAGCTCAACTGAATGATTCTGAAGGTTCTCTTTGATGAAATGTTGATGTACTTGAATATGTTTTGATCTGCTGTGAAAAACTGGATTCTTTGCCAACTTGATGCAACTTTGGTTATCACACTAAAGTACTATAGGTGTTTCCTGTTCCATATGAAGATCATGTAGAATGCTTTATAACCTCGCATGCTGCACTTGTAGTAGCTCGGTACTTTGTGCCTCTGTAGATGATAATGCAATGGTAGGTTATTTCTTTGAACTCCAAGATTTAGAACCTGATCCAAGATTAAAAACATAACCTGTAGTCGATCTTTGATCATCCGCATCTCAAGCCCAATCCGCATCAATATATCCTTGCAACTGCACATCATCTTGTCTTCCATAAATTTGACACTACATGGTAGTTGCTAATATTCTTGGAATAGAGGTAGTTCCACTTTTCTCCTATTTCCAAGGGCCGAATGATGAATTTCATTTTACTCGGTTAACCACTTTGGAACTTTAACTCCTAGTATTAGGATTTTGCTAAGCCAATCTTTGTACGGTGATTGCACAATGATGAACGCTTTGTTACCACCCATCCATAGATTCATTCCTGAATCGGCCTCGTGCATTGTAGCCGTTGACATCAACTGGCTTGATCAAGCCACGACAATCGGGGCCATCGCACTCGGTTCTCTGGTGCTCACCTCTAAGGCTAGAGATATATCTTGGCTCACACGTGCTTGCAACATCCACCCACTTCTCACATGTGGTTGTAACATCCACCCACACAAAGTGGATGATAATGGGCTCTCCCACCTCTATACGAGCAATGTTTCATGAATCGACGATGCGAACAAGGAATTGCAGTTCGAATCGGCCAATTCGAATCGGAACCTGTTTGAATCGGTTCCCGTGTAATTTTTTTTTCAAATTGGCCCCAGAAATGAAAAATTGTTCAAATCGGCCGGTTCGAACCGGTTGAATCGGCCGATTCGAACCGCCGATTCGAATTGGTGCACAAAACATTGAGTACGAGATTTTCCCACCTCAAGCACAGCCCACACTTGTATTTGTGACACAAGGCAATATGAGGTGCTGACTTGTGGCACTAAAAAATGTTGACAATGCCGGTCCTACATTCAGCTTGATGGCGAGGTTTTCACCTTAGGTCATACCATTATGGTACATAACACATAAATTGGTTGATATTGCAAAGTTTGAAGAAAGATATATTGGTGTATCAGGAACCATCATTTGGGCTGCCTATGGGGTGGCACGAGTGAAGCTCGATGGGACTTCAGGCTTGTAACCTAACTGAACTTGCCTGGACTTCACCCCAGGGCATTGAATATGAATGAGGGGGGAGTTTCTTCATTTTGAGAGAGAGTACCACCGCTAGGGGTCATGTTTTGGTCTAAATCTTACACTATAGTATGCAGCTTCTTATGTAGTCACTTATGCAATTATGTTGGTAAGATCATTCTTCCATCTTATCCCTCATGTGATCACAAACATATGATGTGACAAGTGGACTTTTCAATCCCTTTATAGGGGATTTGTCTAAGATACTCGTCTTGAGACCCAATGCTGTATTGCAACGATAAGTGCGTCTTATAGGCTGATGGTTGATCCATTTACTAGTACAATCATTACATAATTTTTCTTTTTTCCAATTTACAATTTTGACATTTGGTAATTACGTTTTTACGTTTTTACGTTTTTACGCTTTATGTCGAGGCAAATTTTGACACTTAGCATATGACTTTATCATCCTTCTTGCATCTAGGATGATAGGGTTGTCATGCAACTCAGTACACCTTGGCCCCGCGATTCATATGAAGTGTACGGAGAATCAATATTTTACCCCCCTCATAGGACACGTTCAGAGGTTAGTCTCTAGATACTATGTAGTTTTGGGGTGGCAAGACGAGTGTTTACCTCATTAGACACGCGATACACTAATTATCAACATGTGGGCTTAATTATTGAATGTTCCTCAATACATTTGGCATTTCATTGACCATATCAAGGCTTTTAAGTTCACAACTTTCATTTTGTAGGATTGTTAGTGTTGGGACTTGTCCATTTGGTTTATGAGAGGTACTTACAATTCTTGAGGTGTTGTTTCTCATCTTACGTATTGTTTTTTGTACCAGAGACATATATAAAGCTCCTTTGTTTATCTTTTGTTCTTTCCAATAGAGGCCTCAAGCATGTATATAACTTTGAGTATCTGTTTGGTGACTCTACAAGTTTCTCATATTTTGAATACTAATTCATCAGGATTGGCTAGATCAACATGGGCCTTTCGATTTTGTTGTTGATGCGGCGAATGTGGGTATGTACAATCAGAATTTCCAAGGAGCTGGGTTCAATATCTTTCAGGTAATTCATGTTTAATAACATTGTCAGTTTTTATCTCAAATATTTATTAGAACAATATGTTTCGTGATGCATGTCTTCTGTTATTGATATGTTAGTTCAAGCGTAATGAGTTAGTTTATCTGAGTATGATTGCTTGGTGGTAGGTAAATGCGGTTGTGACAGAAATACAGCGAAAGCATCCGTTAGGAAAATTGCCACTTACAATTTTGCACCATAAACGTGCTAATGGAGCACGAGCTACTAGTCCTTTGGCTCAACGACTATTAAATGAATGGTCAAATTCAGATGCTTTTTACTCCACACCTACAGGCTCTAATGATGATTGGTAAGCTTTGCAACGTTTAATGAGTGCAGTTGTATTTGGTCAAAGTACATCCTTTTACAACCGCTAATAGGTCAACTTTTCATGATCAGATGACAATTGGTATATTTGGCAGAATTTTTTTGGATTTATCATGCCTTAGTTTCTTGTGTGCAGTAGTTACGCGACATTGATCACTATATTCCTAAACCATAATGTTGGTATCGTATTTTTATCAGTCTGTCCACTATTATGAAATCAGTTCTTTAAATAAATAAAAAAAGGCTTTTGAGCTTTAAGGAGTGCGATTGGAAGGGATAAAATTGATAATTCCCTTATTGAAGTAAGTCTTGAATGTATTATGATGTTTTTTGAAGTTGGTCGACTGAGAAGTGATGCTAGGTGCTTGGTAATATGCTGCTATTTGCAAGTGTGCTGTTCTTAAGTAGGTCTTACTAGCCAATTGGCTCTTAGGATTGGTGTATTTAACTTAGGAAGGCTATGCTTTGGTGTATTGGTGATTGTAAGCAAGCTGGAAAGGTGTGGAGTGAATGGGATCATGAGGGAAAACTAACAAAGGGAATACGGGAAAAGTAGTTATCAGGAAAATCAGAGCCTTGAATAGAGAAACATGGATGTGATTCAAAGACATGATGTTTGACCCAAAGAAGTTTTGAAAGGAGCTTAGGGCAAAAATGTTTCCAGTTTGGGGATGCTAAGTGAAGAGGCTTGAGACTTGCAAGTTGATAGAGATAATTGAATGAAGAGGGAGGACCTTAGTGGCGACAATAATGGATATGGTGAACAAGGCAATCATCTGAAGCTTTCGCAAGGAGTGGCAAGTGAATAGAGTAAGTCTTAGCTTCAAAGGAGGAGACAAACAAAACCTTAAGAACCACAAAACTCTAATGGTAAGCAGTTTGATCACAAAATTGTTTGGTACTGTGGTTGGACAAAAAATCAGTAGCTGGGCTGAAGTTATGGACTGAGTCAATTTAGGGCCTATATGACATTAAGATCTTCGGACTCAATAGCGTAATTTGCATGATAAGTATATTTTGTATCCTCAAGAGTATTTGGGACCTCTCGAAGGGACGCACTGTTTTGGAGGAAATTGTTGCCCCTTTTTTGCAATTCATTTTTTTTAATTAGGGGCACAACCCTAGTTTCAATATAGTATAATAGTAGGTAGAGACGTTCTTTTGATGGCTTATTCTTTTGCTTATTCTTGTAGGAAAGCAAGAGTCAAGTCACCAAGATCTAGTTATCAATCAATCTCCACAGAAAACAAGAGAGAAGAGGCTGGGCGCCCAACTCTAAGAGAGAGAGAGAGAGAGAAAACAACAACAAGAGCAATGGAGAGCAATGCTTAGCCAAACTGTTAAATGGAATACACAATGAGCATCTAAGCACTCTACCTGGATGTGACAAATTCCACCAAACCCTAAGGTTAATCACTTATTAAATGTAGGGCACCCCCAAAGGTCAAGATAGGGCCCCTAAGGACCCACGAGTCAGCACATGACCAAAATTGGGTCCAATTGAACTTAAGACAAACTTAAGATGGCCTAATTAACTAAATACCCATGGTTACACAAATCTCAACCTTTTGGGTCAAAGTAACCTATGGATTAACTTTAGCATAGTCATTTATTTCTAACACCCTCCTTAAATGACAATGCAAAAACTGAAATCTTCACTATGTAACAAAACCAACACGTGGTGGTATCAAATTTAAAGCTTTGCATAAAGCTTCAAATCTGACTCTAGGCAATGCCTTAGTGAAGAGGTCCGCAATATTATCCTCCGTAAGACAATATTTAAGAAAAATGTCGCCATCATGAAGTCTCTCCCGAACAAAGTGATAATGGATCTCGATATGCTTCGTCCTCGCATGAAAAACAGGATTCCGTGCAATGGCAATAGCACTTTGACTATCACTCAAGATAAGAGTGGCTGAGGGCTCGCCAAACTTCATGTCAACAAGTAGTCTTCTCAGCCATAAACACTCTGTTGTGGCTGAAAATATCGCTCTATATTCTGCCTCACTAGAAGAAGTAGCAACAGTGGGCTACTTTTTACTTGATCACGAAATTGCAGAATTTCCATAGAAAAAGCAATGTCCACTTGTAGAGCGTCTAGTGTCTTGATCACCACTCCAATCCGAGTCACTAAAACCAACCAAACATGCATCATCACAAGCAGGAAAAACCAGTCCATGACTTCTTGTTCCTTGAAGATATCGAAAGATCCTTTTGAACGCTTTCCAATGTGATGTCATCGGGGCATGCATGAATTGACTCATGAGTGAGACACCATAAGAAATGTCCGGTCTTGAATTACATAGGTAAATGAGACAGCCAATAGCTTGACAATATAAAGTAGTGTCAAATGATTCACCATCACCTTGACTACTTAATTTCAGACCTGTCTCCATAGGTGTAGCAACTGGCTTGCAATCTTCCATCTTGAACCGTCTCAAAATCTGCTCAATGTAGCGTTTTTGAGAGATGAAAATTCCAGCCCCTTCTTGTACAAATTCAAGACCAAGATAAAAGTGCAATAGGCCTAAATATGAGATATTAAAAACCATACCAAGATCAAGTATTACGGCATCAATCTGCTGCTCATTACTTCCCGTAATAATAATATCATCAACATAAAGCAAAATAATAACGATATAATATGAATTATGCTTGACATAAAGAGTAGATTCGCTAGGACTATTAGTAAACCCTCGATCACAAAAGTAGGCATGTATCTTTTGATACCACATCCTCGGAGCTTGCTTCAGTCCATAAAGTGCCTTCTTGAGAAGACAAACTTTATCTTCTTGGCCTTCAACCAAAAAACCAGCAAGTTGTTGAAGGTACACTTCCTCATTGTTGTCTTTATGTCAAGTTGCCGCAAACACCAACCAAAGTGGGCAGCCAAAGAGGTTACTACCCTCACGGTAGTCATCCGAGCAGTAGGAGAAAAAGTCTCCTCATAATCAATCCCCTTTTGCTGAGCATAGCCTTTGGCAACGAGCCTTGCCTTGTACCTTTCAATGGTACCATCTGCCTTATACTTGATTTTGTATACCCATTTAGAACCAGTTGCCTTCTTCCCACGAGGAAGATCAACAAGAACCCAAATCTGGTTTTTCATAAGTGAGTCATACTCATCTTGCATCACATCCTCCCAACATTTTACTCCCTTGGCCTGCTCATAGTAAACAGGTTCTTCTGCAACATCTCCATGAGATGTAAGAGCAAAATCTGAAAAATCAGCATAGTCCACTGATTTTGTAGAGGCACGTGTCTTTCCATCATAAAATGAACTTACTTTGCTGTCCCACAAAGTCGACAACAGCCACCGTGGGATCGTTTTGGGCTGTCCAACAGCTATGTCTCTTCTTACAATTTGCTGTCCAAGATCCTCCAACACCGCACTTGGCTGTCCAAGATCTTCCAAAACTGGTCCTTGCTGTCCAACAGTTCCTGCAGGCTGATTATGAGCAACAATGGGCGGTTCTTGATGAACGTTACTTGATGAGGTGTTGGGCAGGTCGAAACTGGTTGATTGCTACCCCTTATCTCCAGCAATAGAAGATGGTACCAAATTTGGAAGAACTTTAACATTCACACTATGTGGGCTGTCCCCCTTCAAGATATGAGTTGGGGCCACATCCAATGAATTCTTTTCATCAAAATGCACATCACGACTAACAATAATCTTGTTAGTGCTCAAATTGAACAGCCTATAGCCTTTGCTTTCACTACTATAGCCAACAAAAATGCATTTAACTCTTTTATCCTCAAGCTTTGTACGAAGGTTATTTGGAACAAAAGCATAAGCCATACAACCAAAAATGCGAAAGTGAGAGATTGTAGGCTTCTTTCCATACCAAACTTTCCAAATTTTCTTTTTTAAGATCACTTTCTGAAACGGAACGTGTTTGGAATGTCTGTTGGAAACGCGTTCCGTTTATACTTTCAATGCTTTAGTAGGACAACGATTGCTTATGTATGCTGCCGTTATAACCACTTCAGCCCAAAACTTGTGAGGCAGCAGCCCCTTTGCTTTGAGCATGCAACGGGCCATCTCCATAAGTGTGCGATTCTTTCGCTCGGCAACACCATTTTGTTGAGGCGTATAGGGAGTTTTCATTTGATGTAGAATTCCCTTTTCTAAGAAATGCACCGAACGTATTCTTGATGTATTCCCCTCCTCGATCTGTGCGTAGGGTCTTCAAAGAATGCCCAAACTGATTTTCCACCATTGCTAGAAAATCTTTGAAACGTTGAAAAACTTTCGATTTAGCCTTCATAGGATAGATCCATGTAAAACGGGAAAAGTCATCAATAAAAGTCACAAAATAGATGCACTTTCCAATGGATTCGGTCCTCATTGGACCACAAACATCACTATGAATCAAATCAAATTTATCAAGAACCCTTATAGTTCCATCAATTGGAAAAGGTTTCCTTTGAAACTTTCCAAGTATGCACCCCTCGCATACATGCCCTTTCGGCTGCTCAATAGTAGGAATGTCTTCTACCATATTAAATGTCTTCAGCTTCTTCAAACTTGCAAAGTTGAGATGCCCAAACCTTGCGTGCCACAATTCAGCCAACTCCAATGATTGTGATGTAGAAGCAACAAGACATGTAGAGGGAATTCGTCGCTCATAGGTATCCATAATGAATAAGCCAGCATGCATTGTTCCCGAAACAATAATCAAGAGTGATCTTTTAGGATCCTTGACAAGACACTTATCTTCTTTGAACTCAACAAGTAGTCCTTGCTTCAACATAGTTGAAACCGAAAGAAGATTCTTCTTGATTCCCGGAACATAAAGCACATTCTTAATGTACTTTTCTTCACCATTAGGCAAGATGATGGCTACAATTCCAATTCCATGAATAGAATAAGATGCATCATCCACACATTGTACCTTACTTCCATTTTGCACTTTCACTAATCTAGTGAATGCTTCTTTACGAGAAGTCATATGACGAGTAGCAACACTATCAATCACTCATTCAATGGGCTGAAAATCAGCAACTTGCAAAACAGAATCGAAATTTCTCATAGATGCAGTAGTACTAGTAGAAGCAATATTAGACACAAAGCATAGTCTTGGTTGAAGAGATCACCATTAGCTTCAAGCTCTTGCTCCAAAGTAGCAAGTGAAGCACTAGTATCAATTCCTTTACTCTCCTCTTTCGCAAGCTTCTTCTTACAATCCTTGATGAAGTGCCCATACCTTTTGCAATAATGGCACTTCCCTTTCTTCTTTTGAGTGTTGACATTTTGACCTCCAACGGGCTTTTGCTCATCCTTGGAAGGAGGATTCCCCTTTTCTTTTGACTTGCCTTTGCCCTTGTTTTTTGTGAAGAAAGCTTAATCTTGTTGAGTGTCACCCGCAAAGTTTTGCCTCGTTTGCTCCTCTTGAAGAAGCAGCCAAACAAGTTCATCAAAGGAGAGTTGCTGTCCCCTAAACTCAAAGATGAAACAAATGGAAGATAAGATGAAGGTAATGAGTTGAGAGTAATGGAAACAAATTGAGCATCCTCAATTATCTCATCAATATTGAGAAGCTCCTCATGAAGATCCTTGATCTTTGTCAAGTGATTGGTCACTTGATCCCCTTCTTGCATCTTCAACAAAGAAAGCTGATTTCTAAGATACACCACTCTTGCTGGAATTTTGACTCTATACATAGTATAAAGTGTATCCCACGCACTTTTAGATGTCTTACAAGACCTAATATGAGGTAAGATAGATCTTTTCACAGCAAGAGCAACCATAGAATGTGCTTGTGCATCCCTTGTATCCCACTTCTTTTGTTCTTCCGAAGATGTAGAAGATGATGTTGATGATGATGATCCACGAGGTGTAGGAGGTGCCAATGACGGAGGCCTTTCCTCATCACCATTTACCAAATCCCACAGCCCTTTCGCTATGAGAAGATTCTTCATCATGTAACTCCACAAGGAGTAGTTTGTGCCATCCAACCGATCTTCAGTATGTTATTACTATAAGTGCACATGTATTTATATTGTTACAAGATAAGTCCTTTGGCCTTTTTGCTTCTGTAACAGAATCCAATCGTTTTGACGGTTGATATTCAACAACGTTCTGGTTTCTCAGAGTCGAATAAATTCTGTTCGCGAATATTTTGCGACAGTTTGTCTCTTCGTTTCAGCTTCGTGTTTCACGAATTGTTCGCGACACTTGTCTCTTCGCAACATTTTCGTCATTCGCGAATCGTTCGTGACAGATGACAATTCCTGAGCTTGAAAGGAAGCTAGAATATTTCGCGAACTTTTTCGAGATAGTTTTGCGACAGGTGAGCTTGAAGAACAGTTTAGAAGATTTCGCGAATTGTTTGCGACAATTTCGCGACATCTGAGGCTTGAACAAGAAGCAGAAAAATTTCGCGACAAGATTCTGTTCGCGAATCTTTCGAGCTTAGCAAGAAAGCTACGAGCTTCCACAAGACACTGTTTCGCGAATCTTTTCGAGTTGATCACGAATAGAAAAAAGTTTCGAGTTCGCGTTCGTTTCTTTCTCATCCTTTGTCAAGTAACTTTGTTGGTAGAATCAAGATCTGTCTGATCAGTTGTTCTACATTTTTGATGAGACTATTTAGTATCATAGCTCGGATGCATATGAGTGATTGTTCTACCATGTGGTTATGGCATGGTTGGACTATACGCTTTGGGTGGACGTTCTTCTATGTTGCAGTGTCTTCGTTGCACCTTGTAGAGACTTTCTAGTGGCATATGGTATTCAGTTTTTTCTCACATACAATGGCAAATTTCTTGTATTGGGTTGTACCTTTGTGCAGCATAAGGCCTGGTCTTAGTTTTTAAGAAGCTTTTTAAATGTGCTCAGTAGAAGTCAAGCAGATATTTGACTGTATCAGTTTCTGGAATAAAAGTAAATGACTTATGACTTACTTGCCTTTGGTATCAGGTATTGGCTTTATGCTGCTGTTAGAAACAAGTGCTTGATTGTTACGAATGATGAAATGCGTGATCATCTGTTTCAGCTTCTGGGAAAAGATTTTTTTCCAAAATGGAAAGAGCGACATCAGGTGAGCCTTCAAAATCTTGCACGTTACTTTGAGCATTGCTTTTTAAAACTTCTGGTTTGACCTCAAAAGTATAAGTTCAGGTCAAGTATATCATTTTGATATTTGAAGCTGAGAATTTTGGCTCACATCATACCCTGGACAGGTAAATTATAGGTAATGCAGAGTGCACTCATGCTTGGAGTTTGGCAGCTTAGTAATCATAACACTAATTTAGTGTACCAAAACTGTTTGTCACATTCTGTCAACTTTGGCACGTGTCACTAGGTCCATGATAGTCATCCTGAACCTTTGTCTCTAACTGTTCGCTAAAGAGGGTCTCGTCAAAAGTCACAATTGGCAAAACACTTAACCAAATGTGGGCTAGATGCTTAGCGTGGCTACTATTCAAGAACATATCTCTTGGTTGGTTTACAAATTGGTGACCTATTTATCTATGGTCATACTTGATCCAATTCAAGAACATATCTCTTGGTTGGTTTACAAATTGGTGACCTATTTATCCATGGTCATACTTGATCCAGTATTGGATCCTACTAATAAACGATCAGTATGTTTGCCTGTGCACAAGGAATGTGGTATTATGTTTTAGGTCCAGAATTGAAAGATGGAACTGTGACCTTAAAAGAAGTGTATGTGCCCACAGATACACCACATGGGGGGTTAAAATGTTACACACTAAAGGATCATTATATGCTAATTAAAATTTTCCATAATATACTCTGCAATATGAGTTCAATATGCATGAGAATCATATGCTATGCAAATTATTTGTATTTTCATACACGTAATAAGTATTTAAAGATATATCATAGAAACCTGCCAATATTATTTAAGCCTTCGCCTAAAGTGACCTACTGAGGCCCAGAAAGGCAGCGAATCATTATTTTCAAGGCGAGAAAACGAATACAAAAAATAAGTCAGTGGGAAAGCTAGTGCAGGAAAGAATAACAAGAAATCACTTAGCTTCCTTTGATGGGGTGATTTTTGGAGGTTTTTGGAAAATCCCATTTTAAAGTTAAATTAGAGAAGCAA
Organism: Diphasiastrum complanatum; assembly: GCA_029204225.1. Taxonomy (NCBI): domain Eukaryota; kingdom Viridiplantae; phylum Streptophyta; class Lycopodiopsida; order Lycopodiales; family Lycopodiaceae; genus Diphasiastrum; species Diphasiastrum complanatum. The sequence goes on along the minus strand of CM055092.1, from coordinate 5,614,867 downwards.
TCAACACAAACAAACTTTGAAGATTCTATCAGGTCAAAATGAGAACAAAATTATATGAAACTGATGAAGGGTGGCGAGAGATCTGACATGTTTGAATCAAGAAGAAAACAAACAAAAGGATTTTGACAGATCTGTAAGGTAGGCAAAAACTGATGTGTTGAAGGGCAAGAAAGCAAAAATCCAACTGCAAACACAGAAGAGAAAGCACAATTGCATTTTAAAATTTCGAAGATGCTGAAAGGTGATGCTTTACGAAGGACAGGAAGTGCTCCAGAAGTTTGTAGGAAATTGAAAATTTTGTGATGCTCTGATTTTTTGGCCTATTGTTAGTTGTGAGGCATCTACTTTTCTAGTCTGAAAATACCTTAACATGAAAGCATGATCAACGAGATAAACAAGGTCTGTCCTTTTTCTTTGTTTTTTCCCCTGAAATATGGCAGTAGAAGTTAGATACAGTTCAAATGACCTAGCTCTTATTACATTATCAATAATGGTTGTAGTACACAAATTAAACATATTTTAATTCATAAGTACAAGAAAACAAATGAAATATAATCAAATCATACAATGTTCTATCTAAATTAGATTCTCAAAAAGTTGTCAAAGACTTAAGATGTCATTAAGAATACTTCGACTGATAATGCTAAATATGTGTATGCTTTTGAACATACATAACATCTATATCAGGCATAAAATTTCAAGAACTTTAACGGAAAGGTCCTGGGCAAGAAGTCAACAAAAATAAGACGTCCATGAAAAGTCATATAGCGTTCAAGTGGAGCAAGCTTTTGTAGAAATTCGAGCCAACTGTTAATTCTTTCAAAGGAATAACATTTTTCTACTAGAATTAGTAGTGAAGTTTGCTTCTATATATAGCCATCTTTGAAGTGCACAACGAAGCCTACCCCATTAATTGTTAAATATCTCATGTAATTCAATTATGAAGAGAAACATGGGTAAGTGTCCCTTTGAATCAATGTCAAACATGCAAAGTGCACCCTCTTCTACAAGGGAACCATACATGCTTTTGCATGGTGTGAAAATCTATGGAGAATTCTATTTAGCATCTCCCTTTTCTTAAGTCATGAGTAGAGCACTCTATTTAGAACGTGAGAATAAGCCTTGGATGAGCAAAAGTGAGCTACTGAGCTACAACCTCTCATTGAAGAGTTGAGTCTTCATATATATTGTTGAATCTCATAAGAAATGAACGTTTTTTCACCACGTAAAACACCCATCTACAAGCTACTCTAAAACATTCTTTTTCTCAACACTTCCATGGAATCAAGGGCATATAATACCTCAGTAGAAATTTTAATTCTTCATTCTCCCGTAGAACTAGATCTCTATCTCCCCCTCCCTTGACCCATCTTCTCCTCTACCCAAGAGTTATCTATTTTTCTCTCTACTTGGCTAGATGGCTTGCATCATTGATAAAAGCATTATCTGCACATTTTCCTGAAGCCATATTACACAAAATCATCATTGCATGTTGCTGGAAAGCTGTAAAGAAAGGAACATCAAATCTATGTTAGGTTAAAATATAATTGTTGGATGAACTTTACGATGCTTGCAATAAGTTCACGTTGAAGATCTCAACAAAGGCATTATGAAGCATAATGCAACTCATTCTGTATCGGTGATCATATATGTCTCAATGAAGATTCTCTTGTGGGGGCATGGGGGTCGGCATCTTGGCCCCTCTATGCTATATAGATGTGGTACTTATGTGATGTGATGCATGCATGTTGATTTTCCATCTTGTTTGTGATCATTGTCCATAAGCATGTGAATATATGCATTACTACCTCAAAGTTTAAAGACCCTTTTTCAGGCTTTTTGACAATAGTCAACTCATCATTATCTGGTTTTCACTCTTACTATGATTACAAGTGCTATATGTCCTCATGTACCCTTTCTGTGTTCATCTATGGTGTTTGTACCTAAAAACGTTCATATTCCACATGCTTCTCCCCTTTTCTCTTTCTCCACCAAAAGAAGATATGCATTTTGCATTTCCTGTCTTGATTGCTAGAGTGATTATTACTTTTCGCTTCCTGATGTCCCTTGTCATCCTTGATGCCATTGCTATCTACTACTGCTTATGATACCAACATTGATCATGCCTTTAAATCATAGTTTCCTTTATGTGCCAACCATTTTCTTGTTTTGTCTTCCACTTTCAGCCCTCACTGCATAATTTTATGGCCCTCCTAGCAGTACTAAACTTTGGCACAATAGTTCTATTCGCTAGTTTCAAGAATTCTTCTACACCCCTAATTTAATACTAAATACAAAGGCGTCCAATCAATGCTTGTATCGCAATCACAATCTACCCCTTTGCGTAAGGCTCTACTTGTGGCTACTTACTACTTTTCCATGACATGCTTGGTCCTCGAAGCTAGCTCAGGCCGTGTGTATGCTCCAAGCTATGCTGTCACCGCCATTGAAAAGCTGTGAATTTTGCAAATAGCTTGGAGATATATATGCATCCTCAATTGTTATCTAGCATTTCTAGCTATGAATGTGGCTTGGAGTTTGTGTGAAGTCTATTTCTTCATGGATGTAGCACTCTTGGGTTGGCCTTTATATCTAGCATCATACCATTTTGTGCGAAATTGAAAGAAATGTTACCATCTTATTCACAAAAACATTCAAATGGATGCCATTATTTGGCATTCTTGATCACCTATATGATACATACCATAGTTGCACTCTGATTCCGAAACGTGGTCCAGAATTGCATTTCGGATTTTTTGTAGAAACGCTTAGAATCGTGTTTTTTCTTTTTTAGGTTTTTTTTGGGCAATATGGGTATCAGATGAAAGCTCTATTTAAGAGCATTATTACTGTGTAGTTTGCCGAATGTTTCCGGTACGGGATGGTCCAGTTCAGGTGCATTAATCCATGTTGGGTTCTGTCAAGGATACTAACCTCTAGCCTGTTCGTTACGATCACTGATGGTCCCATGGTCCCAGGGGGACAGAAACAGAGAACTGTAGAGCAATTGGTAGAGCAATTGTACCTTGATATTTGTGTTCTCTTGTGAAATTGGCTTATAACTCCTGATACATCAACTTATATGGGTATATTTTCTCCCAACAGTTGCATGAGCGGGAGCTATCCTCTCTACTTCTGTTCTTTTCTGAAGTTGGTTTTCTGATGTGGAATAATGATGGCAGACAGCATTTGTTGCTTACAAGTATCCTAATACAAGTATATTTTGTTGAGGGTTATGAAAACTCTATATAAAGCTAGGTGACGTTTCTATGTTTTTCATTCGGAAGTTTAAGTAACCTCAAGTGCATGTTACTTTCTAGTCTGCAAACAGGGCGCCTGTTGTTTGATGGCTCCTCCACTAGGTGGAGTTCTATTGCACTTAGTGCACTTGGACATAGAAATGCAAAAGTAGAATGCTGAAGTGTAAAAACAGCTTGTAATCAAATGCAGGTGGTTTAGCAGATTGTCTAACTGTTCTATTTGGTTTATTCTATTTTTGCTGTTGGCTTGAAGGTGCGGTTTACTCTGACCGGCCGTGGTGCAAACTTTCACATGCCTCCACCTTATTCAATTGTTATTCAGGTAGTGAATGCGGCAGATTTGTATTCCGTTTGCATGGAATATTGATAACTACTCTTTTCTGGCATGCCTCATCATATGTTCATTTTATTTATATATTCATTTTGCCAATGTGTAGGAATCTGAAGATGGATCTTGGCATATACCAAAGAGTGGGGGTGATGACGTTCTTTCCCCTCGAGAGTGGCTTTGTATAACTAGACCTCGTGGTATGGACTCCAAGCCATCTTTATCCGAACCAGACAAAAATTTAGCCAGTGAATCCTGTGGAAAGAAACGAGGATCGTCCCAGAGGTCCACTGGCGGCGAGGGTGTTGGTTCGCATACTATACCTGAGATTTCGAAGTGAATCAAATCCATCAAGGTTGAAGGCAGGCATCAAACATTCAAAAACAGAACTTTAACAAACCATGTCTCAGGTTGGTTTTTTCTGCAATAAAATGAATGACAGGGAGCATATAGAACCTTTTTCAACATTTCCTTGTGCTCAACATCGAAAGAGGTTGAAGATTGTTTTCTTAGGTTGATCACTGAATGCCTCCTCTTTGCCATGCTGTGACATCATGTTGTCAAATGTAAGGCAACTAAATCCCTAAGGAGTCATACGCATAGCCTTGATTCTCATGTACGGTTAACAATTGGTTGCTGTGGAAAAATTGCGAATTGTAAGACACTCAAGTCCTCTCCATTTAGAGGCCTAGCTTGAGCTGAATATTGACATGCAGATCAAGTACTTTTTTGCCTCTTGAGATCATTTTACTCAAGAACCTCACATGCGACGGGGCTAAAAAGATGGTGCCAATGACTCGTCATTCAATTTTTAATGCGAATATGCTAATTTATGAGTGTGAAGATGCCCAATGCTTATTTCACAACTATTATTATTTTCCTTATACAACTGTCAGAAAAATATTCCCATATAAGTTCTGTATCAGTAGTTATAGCGAACCTCATAAACAAGTAGAGAGGATAGTTCCCGCTCATACAACTGCTGGAAAAGAACATTCCCGCATAAGTCGACGTATCGAGTTATAAACCAACTTCACAAGAGAACACAAATAGAGAAGATAGTTCATGTATCACTATATGAGGCATGGGTACACATAGAAATGTATCTTATGTTGAGGATAGAAAAATTCAAGTTCGAAGTAGGGTTTAAACAAATTGTGTTGATCATAATCTCTACATTTTCCAGAAAGAAATTATTTCAAAATAAGTGGACGACTTACTTCTAGTAGAACACTAATTTGAAATGCTACAAAAACTTGAAAAAATCGTAAGTGAATAATCTGAAATCAATGAGATAATAAAAGTGCATCACTTCATAATGAGAGGAAGAGCCTCAAGCCACTTCATGAAACCAAAACATATACAATGATACCATCTCAAAGAGGTTCAACATGATAAAATGCAACACAATAACTACAAGATCCAACTAGATTGACAAAAGCGCAAACTCTCAACCACATTTACAAAGAATAAGGATGACAAGTGTTCCATACACGTGCCATTGATAATTTGGTTTATCCTTACTATATGCTTAAGTCCCAAAATGCCATTTTAAATAAGAATAATTACTAGGTTCATGAATATCCAAGTTGTACACTTTGGAAGCTATCACAGGACTGTCATGTGATTTCTAGGTCAATAAACTTGAGTTTAACTTACCAGGATCAAGATCCACAAGCAAAGAATATTGAATAATCGGATGAAAGTAGAGCTAGTAACTTGGATAATAGAAAATATATCTTTTTTCTAGGAGATGGAATTGCATATTGTTCTAGTAATAGGCAACATGCTGTAGCACTTTCACAGAATACACAACATTAACACAAGAGATTGCATCGCTTTCCATTTACTCTCAAAGTTTGCTTTCACCTAAAAACAACACCTAACTCTTATGGAGCCCATAACAAATATATGTCACAATGCAAGATCTCAATAAGTCACAAAGGAAAAGGCACATGGATATTTAATGGAGAAAATATCGGAATTGACATCAATCTTTGTGAGTAAAAATTAAAGATACGATTACTGTTTTTGCTAAGCTTATGTTGATGATTGATGTCAAAATCTTGGTAGAAAGATTGCTTTAACACGAATGGTTAATTGAGAGTGTGAGCTTGGAAACTTGAGATCTCCATGTAGACCTTTTACTATTGGCTTTATCTCAAAATCATAAATGAAGATGATCTAGCAAGTTGGTGGAGTTAAGTAGGTTCATCATCGAGAAATAAAAGGCCTGTTTAATCATTACAAACATCGAGAACTAGTATATGTAGCAATGAGTTCGAGGTGCACTTCGCATTAAAAGACTTATGGTAAAAGAGAGAGCATGTTAAGAAATAGAGAGTGGGAGAGGTTTGTTATTCATTTAGTAGAAGAGGTTGTGTACTCTCAAGGATTGCTATTTGCTCTTTCAATTTTTTCTTACTTGCTTAGTTTTGTCGTCTCCAGAACATATATGCAATCCATGACTACAAAAAGAGGAGGGCAGATGCAATCAACGTGAAAGCAAAATGGCAACTTGAGTTATCATGCAATACTATGTGACATAGGAAGATCATCAATAGAAGAGTTTGACGAAATCAAGAAGGAAAGTGAGCAAATGAAGTAGGCCAAACAAAGTAAATCTGACCAATCCATTGCCAATGAATAGCAAAACAACATATGGATCATGAGAACTAGGATAAACAATAGATACTTGACATGTGTGTGTGTGTGTGTGTGTGCAGTTATCAAGTCCCCACGAAGGATACAAAAACTAAGCAAACCGCAACAAAGAAACAATAGGGAATCGGATGGTGGACAAACTTGTTGGAATTTTGATTCCGCTATTTGATTCAGTTGCCTTTGTATACATTATTTGTTATTCCTTTCAGGTATCCATGATAGAGTCCCATACTTGGTTATTTACTCGAGAACCTGCTGCAAATGAAGAACCTACAAATATACCCAATGGTTATGCTTCACGTCTCAAGGACTATCGTTGCCACTATCAAAAGTTGTACATCATGAAAATACTATTCATCTTGCAGATTCTAACTCTCTTAAGATCAAAGGAAAAAGAATAGTCACCATCAGATTCGATGATGGTTCATCTCGACATATCGAGAATGTTTTATATGTTTCAACTCTGACCAAGAACTTATTATCGATCAGTTGAATTGTTGATCAAGGCCATACTATCATATTTGAGGCAAATCAATGCCTTATTTGAGACAACAACTCAAATGTTCTGGTCAAAGGTTATAGGGATGGCCCTCTCTATATAATAAGTCATGAATGTGCACTCACATCAGCAGAAAAATCTATGTCTACACCTTCATCAAACAAGAATATCCTATGGCATCAATGCCTAGGACATCTCCATATGAGATCAATATTTTATATGTTCTGCAACAACGAAGGCTTAGACATCAACAAGGATCACCAAAACAGACTTGTGAGTCTTGCAAGGTAAAGGTATCTCATAGAGCTAAAGGCATTTTGGATATGATTCGTTGTAATCTCTGTGGCTCGATGCAAATCCCATCATGTGAAAGATCGATGTATTTCAACACATTTATTGACAATTTTTCTTGTCGATCCACTGTCATGTTCATCAAACAAATCAGAATCATGTCTGTGTTTTCAACAATTCAGAAGCCTATTTGAAACCCAGATAAGAAAGAGGATCAAAGCCCTACACATAGATGGAGGAGGAGAGTTCATCTTAAATGCTATGAATGACTTTCTAAGCGAATATGAGATTCATAGACAATATTCTTCGAGCTACTCTGCTCATCATAATAGAGTAGCCAAACAAAAGAATTGGACTCCTGTCAAGCTAGCAAAATCCATGTTATTTGCTGCTAATCTTCCAAACAAGTTATGGGCAGAGACAATTGCAACAACTTGCTATGTTTACAATTGTTGCAGTACCAAGGAAGTCAACAACAAAACCCATGAGGAAGTTTGGTCAAGAAATTTGACCGAACTAGTACCAAGGCAATATTTTTTGGAGAGCCATAAGATCATAAGGCCTGAAGATGTAGTATTTCTAGAAGACAAATTTAATGATTTCAAAATGAAAAAACATAAATTTATTTCTAGTTCAAATGTCGAACTATCGACTTCCAATATCGAAGACAACTCTGCCTTGACTCCTTCCACTTCATGTTTTGCACCTTGTCATTCTTATTCTGATTCAAATCATGATGAACAACATCATTCTTCTGGCAATGCATACAAAGGCAGTTGGATTGAATAAGAAGAATTAACAACTGGATTCAAATTCAAAGATTTTCTCAAATGATGCATCCACCAAAGAGGTGTCAAAAATCAAACAATGGATCTTAATTGGGTCTATAATAGACCCCCTAATAGTGATTGAAAACTTGGATTTTTGATCTAGATCAAAACTAGCATCCAAAACTAGTTTTACATTGACAATTTCTATACTTCCAAGCAAGAACAATCTAAATTATGATCAAAACACGTGAGCATGGCCTCACACATGTGAAAAATAGTGAGTGTACGTCCTATTAATAGAGAAAATGATTACATCAAGTTTCTAAAGCATTCACTTACTTCAATCATACATAAGAGAGTGGCAAACTCAGATTTGCTCCCAAAACAATGTTTTATCTCATCAACTTCAAATTGGATCATATATACAAAAGTGGTAGGCTCTTTCTTGAAACTTTTAGCACGTGTGGAATAACTCATTGTACCATCTTGGCTTAGATTCCAATCATTTGCCACATCATCATTTGAAATTTAGTGTTGACCTTCTAGATTCCTATATTCTAGAAAGTAGATCCTACAAAATAGAGAATATGGCATTTGTCTCATATGAAAGCTATCATGTACAATGAATTTGAATATTTCCACATGAATTTCACACGTGTGGACATTTTGTCATGTGTGAATTTTTCTAAGTACAAAGCAATTAACTTAGACAAGGTGAAAATTGCCAATTCCAACACTCCTCAATTTCTAGCTTGATACATCTATGGTACATCTATCTATAACACCTAAGACTGATCTTAACTTGATAAATGAAATCTTTGGCAAGGCTCTAGTGAGTATATTAGCTAGACAATTTGATGAAGATACATGTTGAAGCTTGATCTCCTTAGCTTGAACCTTTTCCTTCACAAAATGGTGAGCAATCTCTATATGCTTGCTCCTTGCATGGAATGTGGGATTGGTTGTAACTGCTTGGGCTGATTGGTTGTCACAATAGATGAGTGGCTTTTCCTCGACCTGCATGACTTGTAGCTCCACCAATAGTCTCTTTAGCCACCAGACCTCCTTGGTGGTTGATGTTAAGGCATTGTATTCTGACTCGGTTGAGGAAAGTGAAATTGTATCTTGCTTTTTGGAAAGCCAAGATACTACTCCATCACAAAGAAAGGTAGCAAAAGCACTTGTGGACTTCCTATCTACCTTGTCACCTCCAAAATCAGCATCCGAGTATGCTCTCAAAGCGAAATTAGTTCCATAATAAACTATGTCAAAATTCTTGGTAGCCGAGATATATCTTAGCACCCTTTTGGCACTTTTCCAATCACAAACTAATGGATTTTGCATAGATTGGCTTAGCTTGCAAACGCTATAACTTAGATCAACATAAGAGCTAACTACAAATTAAATAGAGATTAAGAAAGAGTTCAACCTAGAGTACTAGGATCTAGGTGCTTGCTTGAGCCCATAGAGACTCTTTTGCAATAATCACACCTTGTCTTCAAGATCCTCCTTGAGGATGCCCTTGGGTTGCCTCATGAATATTTATTCTCCCAAATAGCCATTTAGGAAGGCATTAGTCACATCAAGCTGAAAAAGAGTCCAATCGAACGTAGTTGCAAGAGATATGATCAACCTTATTATGACTAGTTTAGCAACTGGAGCAAATGTTTCATCAAAATTTACTCCCTTAGTTTGCAAGAAACCTTTTCCACTAGTCTTGCTTTATGCTTGTTTATTGATTGATCTTGGTTGTACTTCATGTCGGAAAAACGAGATGTTATTCAACGGAAGCTCGAGCAGGTGCATGTAGGATTGGAAGCGCCACAATTAGCAAAAAAAACATTCAAGATGAATGATTCAGATAAGCCCAAATGAACAATACAGTAGTGAGACAGAAATTGCAACACTGAGTACAATGGCTTGAAGTGATAACTTCAGCTTGTTCGTTGAGCGTGATAACTCTCTTACTTCTTGAAAATTCTGATCTGTTATGTGCCCTTAAAAAGTGAAGGTGAGAAAAATGCGAAGGTGCGAAAAATGCAGAGGTCAGCCAAAATGGAGTCAGATTTTGGTAAGTTTTCAAGATTCTCATTATTTGAATGGTTTTAAGGCTGAGCATTAAAATCCAACACTCACCCTTAATGTAGATCCTGAAAAACTTTGATCTTCAGATTTAACATGTCGTTAAATCTAAGATGTTGCTCCTTTGATAGAGCCTTTGAAAAGTAATCTGTTGCCATAAGATTTGTCATGCAGTAAACCAGTGACACTTCCTTGCATTGAGAGCAGAATCAAGGGGAGGCTTCTTCAAATGGCAAAAAGAAGGATAGATCAAAGCTCAAGTGCTTCTATTGTGGCATCAAAGGACACTTTGCAAGTGAGTGCGACAAGAAGAAGAGAGATCAAGGAGACAAGCAAGGTAATCTTACTCTTGATGAGGATGGTTTGGATGTTCAAGATGCAAATGCTAATTATTCTGTGATGTCTTCATATATGCTTGCTAATGATGGAGATATAGATCCATGGTGGATTGATAGTGGAGCAAGTTCACACATGACTTTTCACAAAGAGTAATTCACTTCTTTGTTGGCATATGGAGATGACAAGAGGGTGATCTACACGACGAATGATGGTGACTGTGCAATAAAAGGGATTGGTACAATTCCTGTTTCTCTCTCTACAAATAGGAATGTTCATTGGAGGACGTCTTGTTTATTCCATCTATTACCAAGAATTTGCTTAGTGTGAGTCAATTGCTAAGTAAAGGCCTCAAGGTTGAGTTTGATGGAGATGCTTGTATGATCAAAAGGAAGGATGTCTTTATTGGAAAAGGTAAAAGGCAAGAGAAGTTGTTTGCTTGTGTTAGTTCTAACCAATTTGGATGTGTTTCAAGAGAACAAATACCTATTCAAGAGGTTTGGCATAAAAGGATGGGACACCTCAACTTCAAGTCATTGGAGGTAATGGCTAGAAAGAAGGTCGTGATAGGTCTTCCAAGTTTCTTAAGGGGCATCAATCATGTTTGTGAGTCTTGTGCTTTGTCTAAGTCACATAGACTAACTTATACTAGATCTACATGTAGATCTACAAAGCCTTTTCAACTCAATGTACATTCGGATGTTCATGGAATCACTACAATTAGCAATAATGGAGTAAGATGTATGTAAATTTCATTGATGAATATAGTAGATTTTGTTGGATCTATCTAATAAAGAGCAAAGATGAAGTGTATGATGTCTTTGTTAAGTTCAAGAATGCAAGGGAGAACCAATTTTCCACAAGGATCAAGTGCCTAAGAAGTGACAATGGTGGTGAGTACATATCTACCAAGTTCAAGGCCTTTTGTGACGAGCATGGGTTCAAGAGGGAGTATACAACATCAAGGACCCCACAACAAAATGTAGTGGCTGAAAGGAAGAATAGGACTTTATGTGAAAGTGCTAAAGCCATGAGGTTAAGTGCTGATCTTGATAACCCATTTTGGGATCAAGCTTTGTTGTGTGCCAATTTCTTGTGCAATAGGTGGCCGAGTGCTATTTTGGAGGGAAGGACACCTTTTGAGATGCTATTCAAGAGGAGGCTGAGTGTCAACTTTCTAAGAACTTTTGGATGCACATGCTATGTCAACATTACTCTTGATGATAGGGCCAAGGAGGATCCATCTTCAAAGAAAGGTATTTTGGTTGGATATAGTGAGGTGAGTAAAGCCTACAAGGTTTACATTCCTTCTACTAACAAAGTGATTGTTGGTAGAGATATCATTTTTGATGAGGGGAACATTCCAAAAGTGTCTTCAAGTACTATTGATGATGATGTAAATGGATCTAACATTCTTGATGTTGATGTAAAGGATCCTACTTTAGATGGTGATGATGATGGACCTTCAATTCTGAAGCCAAGCAGAACATCAAGGGAAAGACAAGTACCTTCAAGGCTCACATGTGATGAAAATGGTAAGCAAGTAGTTTCTGGAAATTATGTTGCTTTCCTAACCTCTTTTAATTAACCTACAAGTGTAGATGAAGCAAGGAAAGAAGAGGAGTGGATCAAGCAATGGATCTTGAGTATCAAGCTCTTATGAAGAATGGAACATGGAGATTGGTGGAGTTACCTAAGGACAAGAAAGCTATTGGATGCAAATGGATCTTCAAGGTGAAGACAAACCAAGATGGATCTATCAACAAGTACAAGGCAAGGTTAGTGACAAAAGGATATGCTCAAGAACAAGGGATTGACTATGATGAGACCCTTTGCACCCGTGGCAAAGATGGTAAGCATTCGAGTCATCATCTCACTTGCTACACTTTATGGATGGGATCTATGCTACAACAAAGTTTGTATGGCCTTATGCAAGCACCATGGAGTTGGTATGCTAAGCTTAACACTTTTTTACTCTCTCAAGGCTTTGTTATGAGTGAGTATGATCATTCACTTTATTAAAGGTTTGCTGGAAATGATGGTACTATCTTGCTAATCTATGTGGATGATATCATCTTGAGTGGTGGAGACAATCAAGATATGGAGGATATCAAGAGTGCTCTTAAGGAGTTTGAGGTGCATGATCTTGGTAACTTGCATTACATTTTGGGAATAGAAGTGATTAGGACTTCTCAATCTACTTTCATTTGTAAAGAGAAGTATGCTAATTCTATTCTAGAAAGATTTCATATGGTAGATGCAAAAGCCAGTGATACACCTATGGAGTCTCATGTAAAGCTAACTATAAGAGGTAGTGAAAGTTTCTTAAATTAAGGCCAACTTTATATTAGACTTAGAGTTTGACTTTTCAAAGTTAATTAGTCTAAATTTCATCTGAATAGACACTTTTTGAAAGTGTGGAAAAGTTAGAAGTCGAGTTTGAATAGATTCAAATTTAAATGTTGGGTACATTGAATCTAGACCCAAAAATAGTAGGGTTTACATTTTGGAGGGAAAGCCAAGTGGCCAAATAGGGTTTGGACCTGCTATAAAAGGATGTAACTCATGGAGAAGCAGTCCTTCTCTCGTTTCTATCTCATTTCATGATTGTACATGGTCCTCTTGGGTTCTACTATCCATTGGTGCTCCATACTTGTGATATCTTGCAATTCTATGTGTAGAATGATCTATATTTGCTATTTTCACGTTCAGACGTATGAAATACAGTAGCTTGTTGGTTTTGTATGGATAACAACAATAATTTATGTTTTGATTCATGTTTGATCAAGTTCTATTAGAGTTTGCATCTCATTCATAGAGTAGATGCTGATTTTTCTACATTGGCAGGATTGTTGATTTGTTTTCTTTCTAACCCAAAATCAGTTTATGGATTTGGATCATCAATGATCTGAATTCTTTCACAGAAACTACCTAAGAAGCTTTGATCATGAGGACTAGCTTTGACTCATTGAGCACCTGAAATAAAAATCTGAAATGCAAAGATATAGGAAGAACAATCGAGATTGAAGATGCATGAATATATAAAATCTCAATATATTTGTATAAAATTTTCTATACATGTGAAATATATATTGGCTCATCCACATGAAGGGAGATCATTCATTTTTCCGTATCATCTATCTTTGGTCTATGATTTCTAAATCTAGTTGGCTAAAAGTATGTTTTGGTGGTACAAAAAAAGAACCCATTTTTTATAGTGCCTTTTGGTAATATATGTCAATCTTTGTGAATTTTATTACTCATAATTTATACTTCTAATAAATACTTATGGTAGTACATTTCTCACTTTTTGGAGCAAGTGATAGGTCCCACGAATTAATGCAATGAAGGCATCCTTGACAAAAATCATTGGCATACTAATCACATGGGCCTACTAATCACATGGGCCTTCTTTATCTAATTTGAATTTGGATAGTAAATGCTTTGCCCTCCAAATGATCAATGCTATCTTGCTTTCTGATACGATTGCTTTCGGCTATCAGTGTATATATCATTGCTTTTTGCTATGATCAGTTCACGTTGTATCTTGTTTTTTGCTATCAGTTCATCTGCTATCTTGCTTTCTGCAGTGATTGCTTTCTGCTATCAGTTCATTCCAATTTGCTTTGTTGCTTTCTTGTATTTTTTTTTCAGTTCATTGTGATCGTTCCTTTCTGCTCTCACAACATTTCTATCGTTATTTTCTGCTATCGTTGCTTTTTGCTGTCGTTGCTTTCTCGATCATCTACTGTAAAAAGATGAGGAGACCTACAAGGAAGTGCAAAGCCGCCTCTAAGGCCACTGCTGAAAATCCTAAGACATCAAGCGCACCTCCCAACATATACAAACTGCCACAAACCAGCTACCACGATGAATCACCAACTAGGATAGGTATCAATCCGAGACCACACATTCACAACTTGATGAATCATTTGAGCGGATGGCTGCTGCAGCCAGTGATCGTTCAAGCCACAAGAGAAAGGGTAAATTACATCGTAGGATTCTGTTTGTAATAAATTTTGTTACTTTTAGCACTTCGAGTATTATGGTAGTAATTAGTTGCTTTTGGTTCTTAATTTGCAACTATAGCTGGTTTTAGATCTTAATCAACTACTTTAGCTGATTTTGGTACTTAACTTGGTACTTAATTTTGTACTTTAGCTGGTGTTGATATTGGCACTTTAGCTGCTTTTGGTACTTAGTTTGGTACTTTTGATATTGTGGTAGAAATTGGCTGCTTTTGGTTCTTTATTTGGTACGTTAGCTGATTTTGGTACTTAACTGGTACTTTGCCGCTTTATGTACTTAATTTGGTACTTTAAATGATTTTGGTACTTAAGTAGTACTTTAGTTACTTTTGGTACTTAATTTGGTAGTTCTGGTAGTAATTAGCTGCTTTTGGTACTTAATTTTGTACTTTGGTTGTATTTGGCTATTTGGTACTGGTACTTACTTAACTTGGTACTTTGGTTGCTTTTGGTACTTAATTTGGTACGTTAGCTGCTTTTGGTACTTAAGTAGTACTTTGCTGCCTTTGGTACTTAGTTTGGTACTTCTGGTATTGTGGTAGTAATTAGCTGGTTTTGGTACTTTTCTTGATTTTGGTACTTTTGTTAGTTTTGGTAGTATGGTTGTAATTAGCTACTTTTACTTTTTAATTTAGTACTTTTGGTACTTTTTGCTGCTTTTGGTACTTTGGCTGCTTTTGGTACTTTTGGTACTATATATATCTCGCTCTCGCTCTCCCTAACAAAATATGCTGAAATCACGTCATAAATTATAATTATATTTCAGGATACACTGAAAAACACACTGGTTCAACTCAATACAGTGTTGGTTCACTCGAAAGTTCTTAAAGATTCCTTCTGCATTAAAGTCATTGTTAACATTTTCAAAGTGGAGTATAAATCAGATGTTCATACATCTCATTATCAATGATCAAGTTTTGAAGTGATGCATCAACATTGTAAATTGTGAAGGAGTTGAGTGTTATTACACGATGCTTCCTGCACTCTTATCAAGCAGATCATTCACAATCAGAAAGTATTGTTGTTAGCTCTCTATCAAGCTTTCAAGCTTGAACTCTCTTGAGCATTCTAGCTCAGTCTTTTAGAGATTTATTTAGAATTGCCATTGCGCTATTGCTTATCAGCAAAGCTGCTTATTATCAGACTTATTCTCAGTTACTCAGAGATAGCTTAGAGTGCCCGATTTCTATCCGCTATTGTTTTGCGCTCATTAGCATCTGATTTTGTTTTTCTGAATCAATAGTAGTACCAAAGTACCAAAGCATCTTATAGTACCAAAGTACTAAACATGCAGAAAGTAAAAAAACCTTAATTGGTAGTTTGGAGGATCAAAATCGTTACACGATAGGCTCAAATAGTACACGAGTCGTCTCACCAAGCCTCAAAGTCAACGTCGTCCACGCAGTGAGATCCCTGACTCACCTTTTGCGTCATGAATCTTTGGTACTCCAAAGTCTCAAGAACACGTAAAACATTACAAAAATAGTACAAATTTTGTAAAATTGGTAGTAACTAAAGCTTAAAATTCCCCAATTGGTAAATAACACTAACATAGTACCAAAAAGACCACAAAGGATTGTATGCGAGCTGCGAACACAAATAAATATAAAGAAAAAAGTACCTAATTTTATAGTTTTATGCGTAAAATATGGTCACGAGAAGTCTAAATAATACCTATTTGGTAAATTTTAAAGTTTTAGTATAAAAGACCTAATTTGGTAGTCAGTAGGATCAGAATTGGTTTACGATAAGCTCTTGTAGTATGAATCTTTCATATTAAAGAGTTTCACCAACACAAAAATAGTACCAAAATAGTACAACATATGTAAAATTAGTACTCGACACTAGTGCAACTCAATATAGTGTTGGGTCACTCGAAACTTCTTAAAGATTCCTTCTGCATTAAAGTCATTGTTAACATCTTCACAATGAACTTGAGGAGTATTCTCATTACAACTGATCTATATTCAAGAAGGCTTATTGTGTACCCGCAGGTAGTACCAAAGCATCATATACAGGTAGTACCAAAGTATCATACACAGGTAGTACTTGGAAGGTAGAAAGTACCTGCAGGTAGTAACAAAGCATCATATACAAGTAGTACCAAAGTATCATACACAGGTAGTACCAGGAAGGTAGAAAGTACCTGTAGGTAGTACCAAAGCATCATATACAGGTAGTACCAAAGTACCAAAGCATCTTATAATACCAAAGTACCAAAGCATCTTATAATACCAAAGTACTAAACATGCAGAAAGTAAAAGAACCTTCATTGGTAGTCTGGAGGATCAAAATTGTTACACGATAGGTTCAAATAGTACCAATCTTTGGTACTCAAAAGTTTCACGAACATGTAAACATTACAAAAATAGTACAAATCTTGTAAAACTGGTAGTAACTAAAGCTTAGATTCCACCAATTGGTAAACAACACTAAAATAGTACCAAAAAGACCACAAAGGATTGTGTGCGAGCTGCGAACACAAATAAATGTAGGAAAAAAACACATAATCTAATGGTTTTGTGCATACAATATGGTCACGAGAAGTCTAAATAGTACCTATTTGGTAGATTTTAAAATAAAAGCGAGACACTTACTAGAAAGGAACCTAATTTGATAGTCAGGAGGATCAGAATTGGTACATGATAAGTTATTGTAGTACCATTCTTCTGTATTCAAGAGTTTTACCAACACAAAAATAGTACCAAAATAGTACAAAATTTGTAAAATAGTACTCGACTACTGGAGTAATCTACCAATTGGTGTAATAACACTAAAGTAGTATCAAAAAGACCGAATTGGGTCGTGTGCAAACTGTAAATATGACAAAATTTTAAAAAATAGAACCAAATGTTGTAAATTCTAAAAAAAATGGTACACACTATAAATCTCAGTAGACCAATTTGGATGATTTTAGAATGAAAATGAGACGAGAGGTATTAAAGCACCTATTTTGGTAGTCTGTATTATCAAAATTGTTACACGATAAGTTCCAGTAGTACCAACACAAACATTCAATACCCAAAAGTTCCAAAATACTAAAAAGCACCAAACAGCTAAATGCTAGTAGATCAAAAAGTACCAGAATGTTGCAAACAACAAATTGAAGAAACGTTCAAAAACTACCAAAACTATCAAAAGCACCAAAGAGCAACAAACAACAGTACTTTATGAAGGAATGTTACTGTTCTGATACCACTGAAGAAATCTCGGAATGACTCCAACAAGACCAAGCAATTGGGTTTCTCTGGGACGACTGTTGGTAATGTAGCAGGCTCTTTGGTTGATTCCTGTAGTCGCTCAGATGGAGCCGATCTGTCGAATAAGGCTACTGCCTCAAGCCGTGATTAGTCATCCTCCGAACAGGCAGATAGCTACTACTAATTTGACTGTCTTAATGACAACGGAAATATATCTACTGATGAAATTGAACAAGCATCACAACATTCACAGACTACACACTGAGCAGAAGAGATGTACACGTCTATACTATAAAAAATGAGTGTACATAGAAGATCTTTCTTGAGCGCTGTCTGTTTCCCAGATCAGTGCGTCGATGTGAGAGATGTGTTTTCTTCTCACACATGGAACTAGCTACTACTAGAACTATCTTTCTTCCTTGATATGCGCCTCATTGAGTGCTGTGTCCAAGATTCTCTTTTTGTGTGTATATTTGTATGTCTCTGATCCAAGAAATATATCATGCCGGATTAGATTACAGGATTGATTAGCTAAGCTTAAGCTAAACATCTGTTTAAGCATGTTTGTGTTAATGTAACATGGCGGTGGTGGATCGTGATAATTTGAAGTAAAAAAAACTTCACGCCCAAGTAGTTGAGGTCCGATAGTTTGTCCATGCCCGATAACTCGTCCTCACCATTGATTGCTTGGAAGTGTCGGCCCCCGAAATGTTGGCCAACTGCATAGAAAATGCAAGGAAAAATACTAAGGTTTTAAATCAGAAATACAATGTTTCTTCAGTTCTCTCTTAAAGCGTGTATTTTCCTAATTTCCAAGCTAGCTCTCTGCCTTTCAAACATTGCTTTATCCAATGCCTTTGTATAGATACCAGCTACTATCTACCTTGTCGGTATGAAGATGATCTTCAACTCATCTTTCTCAACCAGATACCTGATCAAGTGATACTTGATTGCGATGTGCTTCGTTCTAGAATGAAACATTGGGTCTTTTGTCTGAATGAATAGCGGAGGTGCTATCCATGTGTAGGATCAACGGTTCATCAATGCTCTATCCTAGTCCACCTAGGAACTGTCTGAGCCATGTTAGCTCGTTGGCCATTGTGGATGTAGCAACATATTCTGCCTCACAAGATGATTGGGCAGTTATTGTCCACTTTTTCTGATCTTGATAACAGTTGCATCGGCTGCTTGGTGCATCCTCCTGAGATGCTTTTACTATCATCTTTCAGGGATGCCTAGCTTGCATCACTGTAGGATTCAATCTTGAATCCTGCACTCGACAATAGCATAGCTCGTAGTCCTTCGTGTTCTCCAGGTATTGCAGAATCTTCTTGGCGACCTTCCAGTGTGTTAGACCTAGATTGATATTAAATGGGCTCAATCTGAACACTGCGTAAACAATGTCTGACCGCGTATTGTCTTCCAAGTACATTAAAGAACCGATAAGCCTTCTGTAAGGCTTATGCTCCATTGCTTGTCGTTCTGCTTCATCTCTGGGACAGTCTTCGTTTGTTAGTACTGTACTAGGAACTATTGGAGTATTGACTCCCTTGCAATTTGTCATGCTGAAATCATCAATGATCTTCAAAATGTATCTTGACTGGTGTAGATACAATCTCCCAGCCTAAAGATCTCTGTCGATTTATAAACCCATGCAGCATTTGGCTTTTTCTAGGTCCGATATTTTGAAGTGCCTCAAAATATCTATCTTCACCTGTGTGATCAGATTGTCACTCCGTGACAAGATCAGAGTGATGATTTCTCTGTTTATGATTTTCACATAAACGTTGCAGTCAACCATTAAAGGCTGGAAGCCTAAGGATCTAAGTGTGTGATCCTTCTTCTTGTACCACTACTTGGCGGACTGTTTTAGTCCATAAATGCTTCTGTGCATTCTGTAGGCATAGTCAGCAAGTGACTCACAGGTAAAACCTGGTACTTGGTCCATGTAGACCTCCTCTTTCAGCTCCCCATGCAAGAAGGTTGTCTTCTCATCTACAATGTGAATCTTAAGATCATAGATAGCAAGGATTCATCATGAACTAGTGAGAACTGAAGAGTCTAGTGGTGGCCATGACATTACAACAGAAAATACCTTCGGTTTCAATGAAGGTGATCTTGTAAGTTATTGTTCTATGAACTTATACCTTAATTATTGTTCTATTTTTTGTAATTGTGATTTTAACCTTTCAATCTAAATACATCTCTTATTGCGCTTCTTTACGGAATACCATCGATGGAGGTTTTCACGAGGGATCGGTAGCTGTTGGGCACAAGGAGACATCCCTTGCCCATTATTTGAAATATTTTGTAAATAACAGAATTTGTATATATCATACGTCCATTCGCTGCAACATTACAACGACAACTCGAGCATTGTTTGTTTGTTAGGAAGCCACCCTTATGCCAAAAGAACATTCAAAATCGTTCTTGTTACGAGGGATCTGTGAGAAATTGGCAAAAATCTAGCTTGGTATTTTTTATGATAGAAGTTTGTAAGTGAATCTCACATGTGTGGAGGATGTTCCCACGTATGGAGAATTGTAAAGTAAATAAAAATGTTTGATATAGGGGTCTCATAGAATTTCATAGTCAAGCATTTAGGTGTAGGATGTTGATAGGGTCAAATTTGGTAGCTTTCTCTCTCTACCCAAGAGCTCATGATGGTTTTTCTCTCTCTACCTGAGAGCTCATGATGGTTTTTCTCTCTCTACCCGAGGAGAGCAGCTTGTTTTTACTTAGAATACTTTTGGAACACTTCCCACACGTGTGAGTGAGAGTTGGAAGTGATTGAATGCATGTAGTAGTGTGTTTTTGCCATAGAATCAAAGATAGATCTTGAATCTCAATCTAGTCTTGATCTTGGTGCATCTACACACCTTAGGAGATCACAAGTACATGTAGTGGACAATCCACACGTGTGAAATTCAACATGCTCTAGCTATTAAAATACTCGGTTGGAGATTGTTCCTTCATGACAATACCATGCAAACTTGGAGATGATGAAAAATCGAAATTAAAATAGATTATATCTATATTTATATATTTAAATTTATGTACAGTTTTGCGCATGTGTATGGGTGCACCATGCATGCTCCTCCCCTCACCCATGCATGAGCTTTTTCTAACTAAAAAACTTGGGGAGGAGGATGCATGTATGGGAAAAATCATGCATGGCCCTCCTCCCCATGCATTCATAGACATGGCCCTCATATTTCTCTCTCTCTATCTCTCTTATACCATACTTTTCCCCTCTCTCCCACTTTGAATTCCCCCCCCCCCCCCCCCCCCTCTCTCTCTCTCTCTCTCTCTCTCTCTCTCTCTCTCTCTCTCTCTCTCTCTCTCTCTCTCTCTCTCTCTCTCTCTCTCTCTCTCTCTCTCTCTCTCTCTCTCTCTCTCTCTCTCTCTCTCTCTCCCAAAATTCTCCCAATTGGTTGGACTATGCGGCTTCCTTCCCAAAGCCTCTAAGCCAGAGATGGTTTTCAGATCCGGATGAGGCTACAGATTCTTAGTTGAAGGAGAATTGCAAAAGCTTTGATTGGTTTTTGTGACTATATTATCTCCTACGCTGTCTCAAAATCGTTCCAAGACTTATATAAAAATCGTTGGGGATGGGCAGATCGTTTGGCAGATTATTGGAAGGTGGTTGCCAAGGCCTTGCGGAGTGAGCCTGGCGTGTTAGGCTACGAGCTCATGAACAAGCCAGGGGCTGGGAATTTCTACCGTAACCCATTATTGCTCCTTCCTGGAGTAGTAGACAAAATCAACTAATTGGTCCCATTCTATGAGAAGTTGCAACCACTCCTTGGATTGGAGTGAACCTTAGACATTTTTTTGGCTCTTCATGAGAAATGAAAAAAGCATGCATTAGAGGAGTTACAAACTCCAAAAGGGCCGTTTAAGGAATGCCATGTAGAATAACCTTACCAATAATGTGTAGTTAACAAGAGATTATTATGATGCATGCAACAACGACTTCAAGAACCTGTAACTCACATTAACTAACTTTTCAAATTTGAAAATGAGATTGTGTCCCTTATTTTAACTAGCGAGAGAAAAAACATAGTAGTGCATCCGGTTTTTTCGCAAGCACCGTTTGAAAAAAAGAGACTGGATTATGTTGGTCCTATTCATCCTGCCGCGCAAGGATCTCAAGCCCGATACATTATCGTAGCAACAGATTATATGACCAAGTGGGTTGAAGCCAACGCTGTCAAAGTTGCTGATGCGAAATCTACGGCCAAGTTTCTCTATGAAAATATTATAATCAGATTTGGATGTCCGATCAAGATTGTCAGTGACCGGGGTACACACTTTGTTAATCAAATAATAAAGTGTAAACTGGAAGATTTTTTTGTTATACATAGATTTAACACTCCTTAGTATCCCAAAGGGAATGGCCAAGCTAAATCTTCCACCATTATGACAAAGACAGTTGAAGCGAGTCAGCCTGATTGGGAACATAAACTGTATGCAGCATTATGGGCATTCAGAACCGCTTACAAAAATAGTACAAATCAAACACCCTTTCAATTGGTCTATGGTCAAGATGTTGTCATGTCGATTGAATTTTTAATCCCATCGTTACGCATAGTGGCAACAGAACGATTAAATGATGATAAGTCTTTACAACTACGTCATGAAGCGTTGCACAAATTATGTGAAACCCGATTGATGGTAGTTCATGCATTAGCAGCAAAGAAAGCCCGCCGCAAGGCCTAGCACGATCGTCAATTGCACAAAAAAGATCTGAAAGCAGGAGATCTTGCATTGATGTACAAAACCAAGTTGATCAAGGGAAATTGAAGTTTACTGGTGAAGGCCCATATAAAGTGAAGGAAATCCTAACTTATGGCGCGGTAATTCTTGAGCACTTATATGGAAAACGATTTGATACTCCGGTGAATGGCAGCCGATTACGCAAGTTTTGCAACCTGCTCCGCCAGTTTAACAAGTCTGATCTCAATGATTTTTAATTTTATTTGTTTTTCAATTTTTTGTTTTCAATATTTGATTGTTCAGAGTTTTTTTTGAAAAAGACAGTCTAAAAAAAAAAAATGGAGAAGAAAGCAAAAAATGAGAAGAGACTGATGAACAAAAGTCAGAAAAGTCATCAGCATGGAAAAAAAGGACGAAATGAAAATGAATTACATTTAATTTCTTACTATGTTAGATAACGTATTCTAATAATAAAACAAATTGAAACAACACAAACTCACCGGTAAACTCACTCGAAGCTTAAGTGCAAACGTGCAATTGCTCGCTTGCTCTTTTTTTTTTTGAATATTATTGTCACATGCACAAGCAATTAAAAAATAACACTATATTACACAATTGAACCATTATTATAAGCAAATTCAAACATACAATTACCATCAAACACTATCCAGTCATCTACTACTATAAATCTTAATCAAAACACACTCACACACGTACACACTCTCTCTCCCTCTCTCTGTCTCTTAAAATTTAATATAAATTATATCAAACACTATTTATTTATCTATAACACTTAAATACCCTAAACTAATGCATAATACAAAACACACACACACACACACATACACACACACATTCTCTCTCTCTCTCTCTCTCTCTCTCTCTCTCTCTCTCTCTCTCTCTCTCTCTCTCTCTCTCTCTCTCTCTCTCTCTCTCTCTCTCTCTCTCTCTCTCTCTCTCTCTCTCTCTCTCTCTCTCTCTCTCTCTCTCTCTCTCTCTCTCTCTCTCTCTCTCTCTCTCTCTCTCTCTCTCTCTCTCTCTCTCTCTCTCTCCCCCTCCCTCCCTCCCTCTCTCTCTCTCTCTCTCTCTCTCTCTCTCTCTCTCTCTCTCTCTCTCTCTCTCTCTCTCTCTCTCTCTCTCTCTCTCTCTCTCTCTCTCTCTCTCTCTCTCTCTCTCTCTCTCTCTCTCTCTCTCAGTCCAAAATAAATATAAATCTAACAATCTATTACTACCATAAACTATGTATTTATCTATAATCTTAAATTTTAAATCAATGCAAAATGTTAAACACACACATTATAAATTTAACAATCTATTACTACCCAACACTATCTATATCTATTTGTCTATTAACCTAAATTATAGATCAATGCAAATTTCAAAACACATACACATCCTTTTAAACACACATACACTATCTTAAATAATTCTAACAATCTATTATAAACAATATTTATGATTTTCTATCAAACACTATTTATTGATCTATCACTCTTAAATACCCTAAACTAATGCATAATACAAAACACACACACACACACACACACACACACACACACATTCTCTCTCTCTCTCTCTCTCTCTCTATATATATATATATATATATATATATATATCTCACATCTTAAATTTTAAATCAATGCAAAATGTTGAACACACACACACACACACACACACACACACACACACAATCTATTCATCTACTACCCTAAATCTTAATCAAATCACACACACATACTCTCTCTCTCTCTATTATCTTAAATTCAAAATGCAAGACACAATACATACACACTTCTCCCCTCTTCTCCCCTTTCTCTCTCTCTCTCTCTCTCAAATCTTAAATCAATGTAAAATGACTAACATGTTCAAACACACACACACACACACACACACACACACACTCTCTCTCTCTCTCTCTCTCTCTCTCTCATCTATCATTCTTAGTCCAAAATAAGTATACATCTAACAATCTATTACTTCCATAGATTATGTATTTATCTATAATCTTAAATTCTACATCAATGCAATATGTTAAACACTATCTTGAATAATTCTAACAATCTATTATAAACACTGTCAGAAAATCTATTATAAACTCTCTCTCTCTCTCTCTCTCTCTCTCTCTCTCTCTCTCTCTCTCTCTCTCTCTCTCTCTCTCTCTCTCTCTCTCTCTCTCTCTCTCTCTCTCTCTCTCTCTCTCTCTCTCTCTCTCTCTCAAAATCTATTTAAAAAAAAAAAACTCCAAAATCTTTCAATATCTTCAACCATACATCTACACTTCACCTCTTCTCTCTCTTTCTGTCTCACAAATTACAAATCTAATAATCTAAATCTACTATCCTAAATAATACTAATAATCTGTAACAAGACCATTCAAAACCATTCTAAATCAATGCAAAATTTAAAAATGCACTCTCTCTCTCTCTCTCTCTCTCTCTCTCTCTCTCTCTCTCTCTCTCTCTCTCTCTCTCTCTCTCTCTCTCTCTCTCTCTCTCTCTCTCTCTCTCTCTCTCTCTCTCTCTTCTTAAAACAAACAAACAAACACCAACCTCAAACAAACAAACAAAAAGCAAAACAAACAAAAATCAAGCACCAACCTCAAACAATGATCTTCAAGCATTGATCTTGAAGCACCCTCAAGCATTGATCTTCAAGCCCTCAAGCCCTCAAGCACTGATCACCCTCAATCGCTCCAAAGATGCTCAAATCTGCAAAAAACAAAGTGAAAGAGAAGGCGCTGGATCGCGCGAATTGGAAGATTGAAACAGACGTCGGAATCCGACGACCTCCAAATACGTCAGAATCCGACGGCCTCCAAATACATCGGAATCCGATGTCTGTGCCCATTCAGACCCAGACAAATGTGCCAGATGCCGTGGACAGGCTTTTTGGTTTGCCGACGTGGACGTCGGAATCCGACGGACGTTGGATTTCGATGTCCACGTCAGATTACACGTATTTTTATTAAAAAATCTGTGACAAGTCATATCCACGTCTGCAAGTCGGAATCCGACGTGTCGAACTCCGACGTGCCTTTGAAAAATTGGCTGCCGCCCATATTTCCCGATCGCCGAACTCTAATTTTTGGAATTTTTACTGGGACGTCGGAACTCGACATGTCGGATTGCAATGGATTATGAAATTTTTGAGCATACGGTCAGACGCCCACGTCGGAATCTGCGCGATTTGTTATTGTGCGCCTCGTTTCGTTTTGTTGTGTTACAGAGCCTGATTGATCCAACACAAATAATTCTCAAACAGAAATAATTTGAGTTTCGAGAAAGTCGTGAATCTTTCGAGAGACCTTTTATCAGTTTGTCACCAGAGTTCTTAGCTGAAATTTGCATTTTCTGAGCGCATTTTTCGCATCAACATGTGCCCATTCGACTTATGTATATATCCGACATGACTTCTTGAGGCAACTTGTGCCTATAACTCTTTGAGGGTGTCTTACAACTAGAAATTTTCTTCGTACAAGTTGAACTTATTTGGTAGGTGACTCATAACAAGATCTTGAATTTTGTTGTTGGCATCTCATTTTGAGCATGCTATCTATCCTTTGTGTCACAACACTCATCTTGGCAAGTACTTATTAGCAAGTAGCTAAGCCACATTTCTAAGCTTTCACCTACATGATATTGTTGTAGTAAAGAAACATCACTAGGGAGTAGCTAAGCCACATTTATAAGCTTTCATCTACATGATACTGTTGTAATAAAGAAACTTCACATAAAATTATCCATTCGTATAAAAGTATAGTGCGTAGAAAACATTAAAATTTTTGTGTTTTTCATACTTGGAGCTACAAATCATAATCATCGCAAGGAGTTAAGGTGACCCTATGGTAACAATAACTAAGGGTGATTTCAATTTGGGTTGCTTTACAAGTCCCTTATTCAAAATGTAGCCTTTTGTCACTGGTGACTTGGGCCTCCTCCCCTTTCAAACTTGGTTTGAGTTGTCACAACTTGGCATATGAGGTGATGGTTGCCCTTTGCTGGATAAAAAATATTGTTTGTCATCTTGGGTCGCCAAAGGCAACTTAGTGTAAAATGGACCAATCATTTTGTAATGATCTATTTCTACTTACTAGGCAAATATGAAAGAGGGACGAACATCATCTCACTCAAAGGCATGGGAGGTCATAGAAAAACGGCCACACAATAACACTTGGTGCCACTTTGAAACCTACCACGACATTTGGAGAGAGAGTGGGTCCTTTACTAAAGAGTGAATCCAAATGCAATACAATTGTGCCCGACTAGGCTAGCCTTTTACAAATTGAGAAATTGCTGGATCAATTTAACTAAGAAAAAGTATGTGCCAATTGTCCAAAGCAATCAAATTTGAAAACACTTTGAGATTCATTGACTTCAAAGGTCAGGTTAACACCACCTCACCCAACAAGTAAAAGCCAAGGTACACTAATAAATGTGCTGAGTGCACATGCCACATGCATTCATTCACACTGGTGCTCGTAAAACATCTTCATATACAAACCTTACAAAAGGATACTTCAGATAAAGAATTCAATGAAAAACCTACAATCCGTAGACTGATGAAACCATGAAACATCAAATAAAACCTACAGATTTGAACCTGGAACTAGTGCATCTTTTTCAAGTTAAAAGTCATAAAATTCTAAAAAGAATGAGGTTTCAAATATTGGTCTTTAGGACTTCATCCATTTTTTGGAGAGCACTACTGCAGTTAACCCCTACAGACTAGTGTACTCTACTCTATGCATGCAAACTTCAAAGGAACAGAGAAAGAGAGAGAGGGAGATTTGCATTCAATTTGGCATGTGCCTCTTTAGTGTATCTGCCACGCAGAAGCTGCTCAGGATTTTCCACTATCTTTCCTTCATCAGAGCACCTTGCAAAGGAAAGCCTCAAGGAAGAAGCCTCTCGAGTGTCGAACTGCTTGAGATTCTGATGTGAGACAGCAATCACAGGCCTTTGTAGCTCTTCTAATCTTGCTCAGACTCTGGAGTCTGGATGATGCTTGCAGCTTTGTGAGCATGTTCTAACGTGGGTCCACGAGTTTGATCTGATTGATCATTTGGTGTATGGGTTTGATGTGACTGATCGTGGGTTTATGAGTTTGATCTGATTGCTCAGTTGGTGTATGGGTTTGATCTGACTGATCGTGAGTTTCTGAGTTTGATCTGATTGCAGATTTGCAGCTAAGGCCAGCGATCTAGTTGGTCATTGTTGGTATGGCTGCAAGAGGCATCGTCACTATCTTCATTCTCAACCTGTGCTTGGTGCCGATTTTTTCACAGACTGATCAGTTGGACTTCTTAGCTGCCCACAACGTTGCAAGAGCAGTTTCTGGTGTCCCGGCTCTCCAGTGGGACGACACCGTTGCTGCTCACGCCATCGCTTTTGCAAGGCAGCAGCAGGACACTGCAGGATGTGGGATTGCACACTCTCCCAGCAGCCCATATGGTGAGAACATCTTTTCTGGACAAGGAAAGAACTACACGGCCTCAGATGCTGTCAACTCTTGGGTTGCAGCCAAGCAGTTCTATGACTACCCCACTAATTCCTGCAGCAGGCCTGGGCAGTGTGGGACGTATACACAGGTTGTGTGGAAGGATACAACCAAGCTCGGGTGTGGGGTGGGTTTCTGTCCTGCAGGCACAACTAGCACCTTCATCATCTGTAACTACAGCCCTGCTGGCAACTTCAATGGCGAGAGACCCTTCTAGACTGTGTCGCGGTAGTTTTAAACACTTCATCTTTCAGTTTCACTAGTTGGGAAATGCAGGAGAGGTGAGTGGGAGGGAGGGAGAGCATTTGCAGTATGTGTATTTTTTGTACAATAATGTAGTCGGCGGTACTAGATAGAAGGTGGACATCAATTGCTACTTTTCAGTTCATGAAGTGGAAAGGCTGCCACTAATCTTTACTATAAAAAGTTTTATTGGTTTTCTATTAGCTTAATAGGTGCTGACCAGGAGGGGACACAGACAACAAAGTGTGTTATGCTATTTTGAACATTACTCCACTTAACATATGGAATTTTCTTATCTAGAAAGCTTTCATGAAATTGCTTTCCACTACCCAATCAGAATTTCCTTTGCTTGCAAATTTTAGATTGAAGTCTCAACGAAACCCACTTGACAAATTACTGATACGAGGTTTTGATGTTAAAGTCCTCCCAAGAAAATTCAGCAACATTTTTATAAACTCCTTTGCTAACAACTCCAAGCACTCCTTTCGTGATTGAGTTCTTCAGTTAGCTTTTGTATCTTCAATGTCGTGTTGTTTGAAAAATTAAGGAGATATCAAAAGTTTGTGTGAAATTTCAAGACAGGGAGGGCATTGTTGTTTTGGAGTCCTGGAGTGCATAGTGTCTACACTTGTTTATGTGCAAACTACTTCAAGAATTGGGAAGTCAAAGTTGACCCCCCCATTTTCTTTGTGTGAAGTCCAATTGTGAACATAAAATGGTATGGTGGTAGGTGCCATTCAATGCCAGCCGATGTTTGGAAATAATGCATACACATTTTACACTATGGCATGCATGCAGGTCTCTTGCATCCTAAGGCTTATTCCGGGCGCCACGTGGCCCCGGTGCCCATAAAAATGAGAGGCGCGGCGGATTTTAGCGGGCGGGCGCAGCGTCGCGTGTCTTGGGCACCCCTGCAGCGGCACTGGGCAGCCGCGGGGTGGGCGACAGGCAGCACAGGTGGTGCAGGGGCAGCTCAGGAATGGCCATGGGCAGTCGCAAGAATGGCGGCGGGCAGGCGAACCGGGCGTCGGGCAGGGCGCAGGTGGTGACGGGCACCGCTAACCGAGGCACAGACATGTAAGAGTAATGGGAAGCTTGGCTATATATTCCTTCTCACTAATCCCATAAAAACACTAATCCCATAAAAATGCTTATGAGATGAATTTTGATTGCCCGGACACGTGGGGCCTGGGCAGCCAATTTAAAAAAAAAAACCGTGGTGAAGGATGGATCGGGGCCAAAGTTCCAAGTGCTCATAAGATTGGAGCCCCCCATTTGGTAGATTGGCTAAAGTATGGCCACATTTTTTTAAGCTCACATTGCTAAAGTTCTGTAGGCTTGTTGTGGCTCTTACCATCCAACCAATGGCTTAGAATACTCTCTATACACTCACTCTATCTATCTATGTTATATATATATATGTCTCAAAAGCTTCAATTACACAGCCATCTCATTTAAGGATTAAACATTATTTTTTGAAAATGTAAGTTTTGAATTCAATGGAGAGAGAATGTTGATCTTTGTCTCAATAGTTGTGTCTAAGATCAATCTCACGCCTATGTGGCATATGTGCCATGATTGGATTCGAGGGGAAAAGCTTGCTTAGTGAATAAAAAAAGCACTCATTTGTACATGTAAGTTCTTTGAGCTTGGACCAAATGAGTATGGTGAATATTCATTGGTCTAAATTCACCTTTTCCAAATGAATGTGGTGAAATTCTATCAATAAAAATTCACAAATGTGAGGGTTCAAAGTTATCATGATGTACAATCCAAAGCATTACGTTTGTCTATTCTAATGAAATAGTATGAATCTCAAGGTTCATCACATTTGTGAGAGTAAGTTCAAATTATTGTGTTGCATTGTTGTCTCTATGAAATAGCAACATTAACATGAAACGTGATTGGTTTTTTCAAATGTATCTCACTTGAGGTGAATGCAACATGAGACACACCATGTTTGAGTTTCCATTGCCATCTTACCATTGAAGATTTTCAACTCCTTGGAAACTTATGAATAAGTTCCAAAATGAAGCTTTTTTTGTTTCCTTACCATGTTATAAATAGGCATAAAGGTATGGGAGAAATTCATCTCTCTCATTCATTCTTATGAAAGATATTTTTTTGGGTTTCTACATCAATCTCTTGCATCTTGGTGATGATATAGTGAATTTTGTGCGTAGAATGTTGTTTTTCTTAGGTATATGAAATCATATGTGTGAGTATTGATATTGTATGTTTGTTATACAGACAAGGATAGTAGCATATGACATCTAAGTGTTTATGACGAGTTTTTATTGAGTTTTCATCTTTTATGTGTAGTTGATGCTGATTTTTCACATTGGTAAAGAAGCTAGTGTGCTCTTTAAATTGGTTAAAGATCAAAGGGCATAATTAGGCCATATGGATATGATTTTTTCACATGGTATCAGAGTTTTTTTTTTTTCAGACTATATTTGGAGGAGAGGCCAATTTTAGTGAGTGATTTGGAGGCGCCATCAATTCTAGAGTGTGCTAGAGTGGTTCCTTGACAATATCAAGCAATTTTCAAGTGTAGAAAGGGGATTTTTGTAATCCAGAGCTCAATTTAGGTCAAAACACTTGTAGTAGGCCGTTTTCCTTTTCTACTTGTTGGATTGTGGTGAGTTTCATTGCATAAGAAAGGGGATACATCATTCTTTAAGATTTTATATCAAATTTTTGGCTTTTGCATGTAAAATTTGTGTGATTTAATGCATGCATTTTTGTGAAAATCCCAAAGTTAATAGGATCTTTTGATTTTGAAGTTGTTGGACTTTTTAAGAGTGTGTTTCAATCTTAGGAGAGTGCAAAAGTTCATGATATTGCAGGTTGATTATGTGTTGATCAAGTGTCATCAATTTTATGTGCTGGTGTGCAAGCAAGAGATTTTAGAGGTTCCATATCTTTGTGATTTCTTCTTGGATTCAGTTGTTGCCTTTCAAGAGAGTGCTAAGTGCATTGGAAAAAGTTGAAAGAGAAGATCAAATCACATGACTACAAATGGAGGCTTCATGTTGTAGAGCAATGATAGGCTTACCTCAAGCAATCATTCAACTTGGTGTCTCTGTTTTGGAATCATTATGAAAATCACATCTTCAAGCCTACTAGCATCACAATTGAAAAGTGTGCAATATGGAAATAAAAAAGAGACTTTATCTTATGTCCATGTCTTCGAGGACTTAAAATAATATGCAATTAATAAAGTTGTGGGGGAATTTCAATTAGGATTTGTGGAGTAGTGCACGGTGATTGAAGACTATATGCATGCAAAAATATCAATAGTGATTGTTTATAAGTTTAGTAAAGAATGAGAATTTTGGAAGGAATATTTTTAGGCTCAAAGGGGTTATATATACCTACAAAAACTCGCCCTACTCCACTTTCAAATTTTTGTTTTTTTATCATTAAAAACCTCTCATCTCTTGTACTCATTTACCATGATTTGGGGATGAAGTTGTTGAGGATTGATTTTCAGTTCTTTGGTTGGGTGGTTTGGGTCCATAGTTATCCTTTTGGTGTTTGCAGAAGGATCTTATGGATCTTCATAAGGCGATCTTTATAGTGATACCAAAGCCTAGGCTTGCAGCAATCAGAAAGTAGAAACACTTTTCACTTTTTGCAACTTTTTGGTGATCTCTCTTAGCTTTTTTTTCCTAGTGGTGGAATTGACCTCCAAGTAAGTCGTTTCTCCGTATCTTGAATATTTCTAGCCTAGGGATAAGTGTTATTAACTTTCTTCATAGCATTTCACTTGAAATTTAATGATTTTTCGAATGATATTCACAAATTTGGCTTGAACTTTATAAAATGTATTATATGTTATTATTTTAAAGAGAAGTATTGGTTGTTGTTTAATTATTAGACTATATTCTAATGATTGCATGCATGTATACTCAATGTACACAAATTTGATTATGATTTTGGTAAAATATGCTTATTTTATGAGGTTTTTGGCTAAAATTTGGTACTAAGGGCTGGTAGTTATTATAAAAGTGAAATCATTGAGGAGTTCCAAGGCCCAAAAGGGCTGTCTAAGAAATGCCACGTAAGAGAGAAAATCGTCGGATTTTAAAACTCCAACCAAGTTTTTGGTCTGCCCGCACAACTCCGCTGACTTGACCTCACTAGCAACGTATGTAGTTAACTGGAAGTTGGGTAGTCGCAATGCGTGGGGTCCATACTTCAAGATTCTATTTTTTACCATTAAATAACGTAACTTCTCATGTAAATGCGAATCGTATTGCACATCAAAGTTTTCTTTCCATCTACTCAAAGCGTTCACATCAAAGGAAAACAGTCTTATCGATTTGAAAATCATGGCAAGAAACTTTGAATATTTTGGATCACAATGAGCGCCAACGTGAATCTAAATTTTTGCAATTCTAAAAATACGGAGTGTGTTGGATCAAATGGAGCGGCAAGGTTATTTCAAACTTTTGCAATTCAAAAATTTGCAATTTCAAGACAATCTATTGAAAAAACATTTTGCTTATTTTGTACTGTTTTTGTGTGAAGGACACAATGGTCTATTGGATTATTGTGAAAGATTGAAAAGTTATGGCATTAGTAATTCAATGAAAAAAATCCATTGTTTGAAAAATATGTTGAATGGTTTGCTTACTGACTACCGAGAAAAAACTCTTTTTTTGCAAACAAAAGAAGAGAATGAAATCTTGAAGATAGATAATTCTCGTTTGCAAGATATTATATTAAACCTTAACCAAGAAACTGACAATATGAAACTAATTGTACAAACATTGCGTACCTCATATTGTCAAATAAATGTAGAAGTAAACACATTACGGAAGAAAATACTGAACAATAAGCGAAAAAGAGTTATTTTAAAAAGTATTGACGAGCTTTCAACAAGTGGGGGCAACGAAAAAAAAAGAATACATGCTTTCAAGTAAGATTATATTTTAAACTATTCGTGTGTTTTGTTTCATCTAGCACTCAATGGTTGTGAATTGTTTTTTTTCTAAATCTTATTTTTATTTTGTAGCTTAGCTTTAGTCACCAATGAAAATCTGAAAGACAAGGACATGATTGGAAAGTCTTTGAGTGTAGTACTTACAGCCAAGTCAATGACGAGTCTATTTGGAAATCAACAATATTCTCCCAAGGTGCGGCAAGATCATTGACCGAAAATTGATACAAGGAGCATGTGATTATTTTGGTATTAGCAGGGATGCATATGACACAATGTTTAAAATTATCAAAGAGGCATTTGGACAAGTACATATAAAAAAATTTCCTATTCCCCGGCCCTTTCAAATCAAATTAGAGAGGGATGTCTTAAACAGGGGTTTGCAAAACATCATTGGTATTCCTTCCCATATAAATAAATTTATTACTCAAAACATGGCACTTTGTCATATGCTTCTACCAACAATATGTTTGTAGATCTGAATCATTTAATTAGTCGATCTTGCTGGTTTACCCATTCTCTGACATGGATCACAGTTTATAATAAACTTATGCACATCTCTGGACATAGTAGGCCAACAATATTTGAAATTCATGAATTTTCAAACTGTGTTCTTCAATGCATAGTGTCCTCCAACTTCTTCTTCATGAAAAGATTTCAACACTATTTGAATTTCTGCTGGTTCTAGACACCTTCGAAGTTCATCATCACTTCCCAATTTGTAAAGCACACCGGATATAATTGTGTATGGTGCTACTTTATATTGAAAGACATTCTTCTCTTCTCGTGTCATTCCTTCCAGATATAACAATGTTTGCAAATACTGAATGATATCTTTATACATAGAATTTTTTATATTTATTAGCATTAATTCTTCGCCAAGTAGATTATTCGATATTGGATCTTGGGTTTTAGTTGTTTCTAATCTCAACAAATAATCTGCATTTGCGTGGTGTTTGTCGGGTCGAATTTCCACTGTATAATCGAATTTTGATAGCAGAAGAATCCACCTTGCTATTCGACATGATAAATCCGGTTTATTGACCAGATATTTTATTGCATAATGGTCTATATGAAATGTAAATGCATAAGTTAATAAATAATGTTGAAACTTTTTTACTGAATATATCATTCCCAAAGTCTCTCTCTCAGTAGTAGAGTGATTCTTTTCTGATGCAAATAATTGCCTACCTGCATAATATATAGGATAATCTTTCTTTTCATCAGTTTTTTTGGCTTAGAATGCTTCCAATAGCAAAGGAAGAAGTGTCCACATAAACATGGAATATCCTAGTCCAATTGGGGGGTCTTAATATCAGAGTAGTCTTCAACTTAGATTTCAGTCCTTCAAAAGACTTTTGACGGTCTGGACTCCATTCATATGTAACATCTTTTTTTAGTAACTTGTTCAAAGGTGTCAAAATATTGGAAAAATTTATCTAATGCTGTGAGTAGGGGTCCTAAAAATGCCAAAGATGAATTAAGCTCTTTTTGCTTAGTAAAGACCCATCTTAGAATAAAATATTCAAGGTAGGTAGAAGAAGAAACTCGAGCTACCATAGGAATTGCCATTTGTAATTTACATGCCACATTTAATGCATGAAAAGATTAGGTGGCACAATTAGACATAATGAGGTGGCTTGAATAAGTCTAGATAGCTTGAGAGGTGGATCCACAACTCCAATTCAACTCAAAGTAGGAGGAGAGTCCATGGATCTATATATATGTGATGTACTCTCATTGAGAAGATGATGAAATTTGTGTGTAATGCAAATTTGGAAACAAGCTCTTTGTGCCCTCTCTCTCTACACGAGTTTTGTACTTCCTATTTTCTCTCTCTAGCCAAGTTGAGGCATTTATGATGCTTAGTCTTATGTTTTGTTGACAGATCTTGCTTGTAACACAATAGTATTTCTTGTATGATCAGCTTTCCTATTGTCAACCAATGCTAGTCTGATCTTTATGGTATTATTGGGCTTAGGAGATCAAAAGTACATGTGTAGGGCGTCCCACACGTGTGAATTCAGCATGGTATCAGAGCCTACCTAAGTTTTACAAGCAAATCTAATAAAAAAGTTTGCAGATTTGATCGGATTTCAAACTAGGAACTGTCTAGATTCTACTTTCTAGCTAGTTTGCAGTTTTTTGGTGATTTAGAGCTTCAAACCACTTTGAATGGTCCAGATCAGGTACTGTACGGAATTTCAGGTGCTGGCACATGTGAAATCCGCCCATTTTTAGTTTGGTGGTTCTCTCTCACCTTAGATCCAAATTTCATGCAAATTAGCCCACTAGAAAGCTAGAAATGGTAGAATCTGATGCAATTTGAATCATGACAGTTGGATAAGCCAATCAGAAGTTATAAGCTTTTGAAGAGTCGTAGGTAGGGCACCTAGACCTGTGGCAAATCATGTGTACATGTCATTTATTGCCTGAATGATCACAAAAATCATCCAGAAGTTGCACAATCTCATCTATATGTGATGTAGACAAAATTTATAGGTTCTAGGCAAATTGTTTCATACAAATAGATTGTATTTGAGTCAATTTGACATTTTTGGAGTATTTCACACGTGTGAAATTTAGAGAACCATAACTTTTGCCATACTTCATCTTTTTTGATGATTCAAATCTTGTTTTAGAGAGATTGTCAAGCTAGTGAGATCTATCTCATAGTTTTTTTGCTTAGTCTTACATAGGATTTGGTTTTGTACCCTTGATTAGCTATTCTTTCATTCATCTTTTTTGATTTCCATCATTCTTTATGACTTCAATGGGTGTCTTTCTATTAGAAGCAAGTGAAAGATTGCCAACCTCCAATTACTCAATTTGGAAGGTTAGAATGGAATCTGTCTTAATACTACAGGATGTGATGGATATTGTACTTGGCATTGAAGAAGAACCACAAATTCTTCAAGAAATTCCAAAGTACAAAAAGAGAGCTAGGATGGCTCTGCATTATATTAGGATGAATGTCTCAAATGACATCTTAAGAGAAATTGGTGCTTGTACTAATGCCAAAGATGCTTGGGATACTCTCAAGTCTATCTATGAGGCAAAGAATACTTCTAGACTTCTAACACTAAGAAACCAAAATTTTCAAAGTGTACATAGAAGTGATGAATGTGCTTCAGCTTATGTAATGAGAGTTAAAGACCTCCATAGAGAATTGTCATGCATAGGAGACTCCATCAACCAAAATGAACTTGTTCAAGTCATACTTAATGGGTTAAAGGAGGAATATGACAAACTTGTTCAGAGTTATGCCATTAAGGAGGAGCTACCAAGTTTGGAAGCACTCCAAAGTGTGCTCATTTTTGAAGAATCAAGACAAGAGTATAAACTCTTGAAAATGGAGAGACTGTCTCGCAACATTGATGGTAAGGCTCTCTTTACCAAAGACAAGCACAAGACAAGAAGTAAGAATCAACACCAATCCTCTTCAAGCAAGAACAATCTTATTTCCAAGGAGAAAGGAGAAGAGGATGAGTCTTCTCAAGCTTCCACATCCAAGAAGAAGAAGAA
The DNA here is from genome assembly GCA_029204225.1 of Diphasiastrum complanatum. Lineage (NCBI taxonomy): Eukaryota > Viridiplantae > Streptophyta > Lycopodiopsida > Lycopodiales > Lycopodiaceae > Diphasiastrum > Diphasiastrum complanatum. Next base: position 5,578,478 of record CM055092.1, on the reverse strand, counting down.
AAACATCAAGTGTTTCTTTTGTGGCAAGAAGGTACATTATTCTACCAATTGCTTCAAGAAGAAGAGTCAATTCAAGCAAGCCAACATTTCTAATGAAGAGAAGGAAGATGCTCATGCAAGTGATGGAGAGGGATCTCTTATGGTCTCGAGTTTTTCTTCATCACCTTTCACGAAGGATGGTTCGTGGTATACCGACAGTGGAGCTTCTTCACATATGTGTAGCTCCAAGCATTCTTTTTCATCCATGTCACCTTATGAAGGAGCCAAGAAGTCCATCTACACAACAAATGATCATGAGTGTGCTATTGAAGTCATAGGGACCGTTCCCTTAAAGCTTTCATCATCAAAAGTTCTTTCTCTGTCTAAAGTACTTTTTGTTCCTAAGTTAACAAAAAATCTTATTAGTGTTGGGCAATTGTTTGATAGTGGACTAGATTTGAATTTCAATGTTGATACATGTACAATCAAAAAGCATGATGAGATCCTTGCATTTGGGTCTAGATATGGTGGAATCTACAAGCTTGATCCCAAAGAGTACGCTAACTCTTGTGATAATGCTTTTGCTTCTCATATGTCTTTGGAGGAACTTTGGCATAGAAGGTTGGGGCATCCTAAATATAGTTCTATGGTGTCCATGGTCAAGAAAGCCAAAGCTATTGGCTTGCCTAATCTTATCTCCAAGAATTTCAAGCCATGTGAGGCTTGTGCCATATCTAAGTCTTATAAGAAGCCTTTTTCAAAGTCATCTATCAAGACTACACATCCATTGGAGCTCATACACTCGGATGTGCACTTCTCATCTTCAAAGAGCAAGGGTGGTGCTACTTGCTTTGTAACTTTCATTGATGATTTTACTAGATTTACTTGGGTATATCTTTTAGCTTCAAAGTCTTTGGTGTTTGACTATTTCCTAAAGTTCAATGCTCTAGTTGAAAAGCAATTTTCATACAAAATCAAGATTCTTAGAAGTGATGGAGGTGGTGAGTACACTTCCAATAAATTTCATGATTATTGTGAGCTTGAAGGCATTAAAAGGGAGTTTTCTTGTGCATATACACCATCTCAAAATGGGGTGGCTGAAAGAAAGAATAGAACATTGTGTGAATGTGCCAAAACCATCAGAATTGAGGCATCCTTGCCAAAAGACATTTGGGGTGAGGCCATCAATTGTTCAAACTATCTTTGCAATCGACTCCCTCATGTTGCACTTGGAGGAAAGTCACCATATGAAGCACTCTATTTGAAGAAACCTAAGGCTGATAACCTTAGTGTATTTGGATGCATTTGCTTTGTCCATATTCTCTTGGAAACGAGAAAGAAGAATGATCCTTGTGCAAGCAAAGGAGTAATGGTTGGATATTCATCCAACAAGAAAGCCTATCAAATCTACATGCTCTCTACTTCTAAAGTAATTGATAGTAGAGATGTAGTTTTTCATGATGAAGAAAAGTCCAATCTTGGAGGGGCCGAGATCAAGCAACCTCAAAATCTATCACCTTTTGTTATTGAAGACAATCAACATATAGAGGAGTCGAGATTTGAAGATGAAAGTCCTCGGATTTTCACTCCTAGAAGATCCATGAGGGAGAGATCCGAGCCCAAGAGGGTCACTTATGATGACAAAGGAAAACAAGTGGATCTTGATTCCACTTATGCTTATTTTGTTTCTCATGAGGAGCCCAAAGATGTTCAAGAAGCCCTCAATACCAAGGAGTGGTATGAGGCCATGAAGATTGAATATGATGCCTTGATCGCCAACCACACATGGGAGCTAGTGGATCCACCACCTAACATGCATGTCATTGGATGCCAGTGGGTGTTCAAGATCAAGTACAATCATGATGGATCCATCAACAAGTACAAGGGAAGATTATGTGCTAAAGGCTTTGCACAAATATATGGCCTTGACTATGAAGAAACCTTTGATCATGTAGCAAAGATGGTCACAATAAGAATCATAGTCTCTCTTGTCTTATTTTTTAAGTGGAAACTGTTTCAACTTGATGTCTCCAACGCTTTTTTGAATGGCTATCTTGAGGAGGAGATATACATGGAACAGCCTCAAGGATTTATCAAGGATAAATCTAAGGTGTGTTTGCTATTTAGAAGTCTTTATGGCTTGAAGCAAGCACCTAGATCATGGTATTCAAGACTCAACAACTTTCTACTTTCATTAGGATTTGTGCTTAGTGACTATGATCCTTCTATGTACTTAAAGTGTGATGGTAGTAATATTGTCATTCTTCTAATCTATGTAGATGACATTATTCTTAGTGGAAGTTGTTTGATGCTAGTTCAAGAAACCAAAGATGCATTAAGAAAAGAATTTAAAATGCAAGATCTAGGAGAGATCCATTACATTTTGGGCCTTGAGATTGTTTTTCATGAAGAGTATGCTTTTATTTGTCAATCTAGATATGTCTTTTCTATGTTGAGAAAATTCAATATGCAAAATTGTAAAGGCATAGATACTCCCATGGAGCAACATGTAAAAGATCCTATTAAAGGTGATGCAAGATCTTTCAAGGACATCACACTTTATAGGAGTCTTATAGGCTCTTTAATTTGGCTTATTATCACTAGACCTGATTTGAGCTATTGTGTGGACAATTTGAGTGAATTTATGCAAGATCCCAAGATCCAACATTGGAAGATGGCCAAGAGAGTTCTAAGATATGTATCTTCTACTCAAGATTATGGTTTATTGTACAAAAATGAAGATCTAACCATTGTTGGCTATTCAGATTCCGATTTTGCAAGTGATAAAATGGATCGAAAGTCCATTAATGCATATACTATCTTTCTTGGAGGCAATCTTGTGTCTTGGCTTTCAAAGAAGCAAGATACCATATCTCTATCATCTTGTGAGGCCGAGTACAAAGCACTCACTACAAGAACTAAAGAGGTGCTTTGGATCAAGAAAGTTAATCATGGAGCTAAAGTGCATAAAAGAGAACAATCTTCCCTTGATCAAATGTGACAACATATCGGCACAAGCTCTTGCAAACAATCCTATTTGTCATGCAAGAAGCAAGCATATAGAAGTGGCACACCATTTTGTGAGGGAAATGCTCATTGGAGGTAAAATCAACTTGGAACATGTCGACACATCTTCATGTATTGCTGATCTTCTCACAAAGCCACTTTGCAAAAGTGCCTTCTCAAAGCATAGGTCTAATCTTGGTCAGATCAATGCTTGATCCACATTAGATACATTTTTGGAGGAGTGTCAAAATATTGGAAAAATCTATCTAATGTTGTGAGTAGGGGTCCTAAAAATGCCAAAGATGAATTAAGCTCTTTTGGCTTAGTAAAGAACCATCTTAGAATAAAATATTCAAGGTAGGTAGAAGTAGAAACTCGAGCTACCATAGGAATTGCCATTTGTACTTTACATGCCACATTTAATGCATGAAAAGACTAGGTGGCACAATTAGACATAATGAGGTGGCTTGAATAAGTCTAGATAGCTTGAGAGGTGGATCCACAATTCCAATTCAACTCAAAGTAGGAGGAGAGTCCATGGATCTATATATATGTGATGTACACTCATTGAGAAGATGATGAAATTTGTGTGTAATGCAAATTTGGAGACTTTGTGCCCTCTCTCTTTACACAAGTTTTGTACTTCCTATTTTCTCTCTCTAGCCGAGTTGAGGCATTTATGATGCTTAGTCTTATGTTTTGTTGACAGATCTTGCTTGTAACACAATAATATTTCTTGTATGATCAGCTTTCCTATTGTCAACCAATGCTAGTTTGATCTTTATGGTATTATTGGGCTTAGGAGATCAAAAGTACTTGTGTAGGGCATCCCACACGTGTGAATTCAGCAAAAGGGACTGCTATCATAGCTTAACCTCATACAAATCTTTGGTAATAGCCCAAATGGCCAAGAAAACCTCTCAATTCCCTTAGATTAGTCGGGGGTTGACCTTGTCCTGATCAACTTCAATACCTCATTCTAATATGCGATGGCCTAATAAATGCCTTCAGTCATCCCAAAATAGCTTTTCTCAAAATGTAAGAGTATAAATGTTTCTCTGTATCTTTGTAATGTTTGTTAGAGTTTCTCCAAATGTCCTTTATGCGAACTAAAAATACAAAAATCATCTATAACTATTTCAAGAAATTTCCTCAAAAAGTCTTGGAATATTACTGTGTGCGTTGCAAAGTTCAAATGGCATTCTATTGTACGCATAGGTACCCCAATTTGTTGTAAAAGTCATTTTACTTCGATCTTCTAGTCTAATTTGGACTTGATAATAACCAAAAAATCCATCCAAAAAACTTTATCTTTCATAACCAGCAACTTTATCCAATATAATATTAAAGGGCAAAGGATGATGGCCCTTTTTCGTTGCTGCATTTAATTTTTTGAAATCTTGACAAACTCCAATTTTGTCAGTTTTCTTCTTTGGAACCACCACAATGGGTGATACCCATTCGCTGCTTAAAATTGGATAAATTATTTCTGCTTCAAGAGACTTGTCATTCTTCTTTCACCATTAGAGAATATTTAGGATTCAATCTGTACTGTCTTTGTCTAATTGGTAGAGCGTCTGCTTTCAAATCAATTCGATGCTCTCCAAAATCACTAGGAATACTTTTTAAATCTTTAAAGTCCCAAGCAAAAACATCAATAAATTCCTTCAATATCTTATAATATAAGCTTCCATCGAATTTGGATAAGCATATTGAGATGTTCACTTCTTTTCCCTGCTCAAGAGGTATTCTTCAAATTTCGTCTACGTCAATCATTCCTATAGTAGGGTTTATCTCACTTTTCCCATGTACCTCTTTGTTTTGGGGCTCACTTGGCTCGACTTCTTCTTCTTCTGATTCATAACATTCTAGATATCGAATATCCGTATAATTAGACTGTTTCCGAGCTAGAAGAAAACTCATATTCCGAAGTATAACTGGAATCCGATTGAGTCTCGCCTTTGTATTTATTTGTCTTTCGACCAACTTGTATGGACTTGCTTATTAGTTCCTCTTATAGAAAATCAAAATTCTCATTTTTTCCAATGAGTAATCACATCGGCTTCATACAACCATGGTCGACCCAATAGTATTGGATAAGTAGGAATTGCTATAGGCTTTATCACAACAAAATTTAGTAGAAACAATTCCCCTTCGATCTTTACTTCAACATTGTTGAGTAGTCCCATAGGCTTCCTTCTTGTTTGATCAACTAATCTGAAGGACTTATTAGTAGGTGTGATATGAGTTAATCCAAGCTCATGAGCAATCTCCTTTGTGATGATGTTCACTCCAAATCCCAAATCAGCTGGTACATTCGAAATAATACATCTTTTAATCTGTAATTTGATATTTGGGGCTTCTTGTCATCCATTTCAACCTTATTAATGTTGACTGTTGGTAGTTTTGGTTTCCTCCTTTCAGCTACTCAAAAATATCTTACAGTATGTGATTTCTATTCGTAATTGTTTTTGTGTTCTTATCATCTGACTTGTACATGCTACTTACTGAATCAATCTACTCTTTTATTGTGTCCAGAATGTATGCTTCTTTGTGATCATTTGTAATTGAGGGGCTAAGTCTCGCTACTCTCGATAAGTCGCTCACAGTCTTTGACTCATCGGAATTGACTCACTTTACTTCTCTCTTTTTCCAACGGATCATCTGTGAAAGATTCAACTAGTTTCGTCACATTTTGCTATATTTCCATATTTGGCATATTGAGGCCAAAACTTGTTTTAGATTTAGAGGTTGACTTTTCAAAGTTCATTAGTCTAAATTTCATTTGAATAAACACTTTTTGAAAGTGGGGGAAAGTTAGAATGTGAGATTGAGTAGGTTCAAATTTGAATAGTTGGGTAGGGTTAGCATTTTGGTGAGAAAGCCAAGTGGCCAAATAGGGTTTGGACCTATTATAAAAGGATGTAACTCATGGAGAGAGTGATCTTCTCTCTTATCTATCTCATTTCATGCTTATACATGGTTCTCTTGGGCTCTACTATCCATTGGTGCACTATCTTGGTGATTGCTTGCAATTCTATGGGTAGAATGATCTATATTTTTGGATCCACATGTGTGAAATACAGTAGCTTGCTAGTTTTGTACAAACAACAATGGTACTTTATCATTTCATTGGTGTTTGATCAAGTTCTATTGGTGTTTGCATCTCATTTTGTGTGTAGATGCTGATTTTTCTACATTGGTGAGATTGGTAGTGTATTTCTCTTTCTAACCAAAGATCATTCAAGTAGATTGGATCTTAAGGATCTGAAATCTTTCACACCATCCAACCTTGGTTGAGTTTTGCCCATTGTTGACACTGATGCCGATTGGCAATCGTCAATCTTAGCCTTCCCCTCAAGATTGCACTTCCCACTTGAAGGCTACATGAATGTGCAATTATGTACCTTGCCGAATGGCCTTCAAGTCGATCCGTAGGAGTGTCTGGGTCCTCTCAAGGTTATTAGGTACAAAATGGCCTTGACATGGAATTAAATTGAGACGTAACCAATAATCGCGAATATCGGAAGGTTGGTCCACCATATTAGGACTATTCCAAATCCTTAGCTGAATATGATCGTAATATTCTTCCCCCCCTAGATAGATTCTGTCCTCAGAATGAGAAAGAAAAGACATGGAAATATTTCTTAAGCTTTTCAAATTTTTTACCCAGGAATCATTATTCTTAGTTTGATTTTTTCATCTGGAATAAGTACTCAGGGATACAACAATTCCTCAATTGATTGCCTCTAATCAGGAGTACTAATTCATTATTCAAAGATACACTAATCTGTACACTAAGCTGTAAATTTTCCGAATGGGTTAATCATCTCCAAATAATAGTTATCACTTTCATGTAATCATAATTACGCAAATTGCTGGGTGAACCACTCTTTATTCCAGAGATCAAGTCTAAAAACTGAAGAAATTCAATTTTAATCGTGATAGTCTAAAATCTATCCACAATTCCTTGTAGATGCTTCTTGGTACAAATATTCTTAGAATAATCAAATATTCTAAGGTACAACAATTTAATGAACCACAATGTCTATGAAATCCATCAAGTCTCAGACAATCATAACTCAATCCAAAGTACTGTAGTTACTCTAATGAGTTAAAAGTATGCAAGAAATCAGCAATCCATCTGAATCTCAATAGATTTATCTATCTCCTATAATCTGGAGATCTAGATTGAACCTTCTACACGAACACACATATAGACAATAATCTGTAGCAGAATACCAACTAGTAACGTAAGCAAAATCTCTCCATAAGCATGATAATTTACTTTACGAGAAATCCCCGTGAGATCCATAGGTCTCAAAAAACACTAAAGTAAATGCAGCTCATTTATTATGTCAAAAATTATTCACTGATAATAATTAAGTATATGTTCATGATCTGTCAATCACAAATAGTTAGATTCTTATGATTCATCAGTCATAATCTCTGGAATCCAAAACCATAATAATTAAGGAATACCAATAAAAAATATGTTAAATTCTATAAAAATTTAGTTATCAGGGTAAATGAGTGTTACTCTATCAAAAGCATCAGGTTAGGTTGCAGCCTAGAAACAGACCTGTTTCCCAATGAAGGTCGCAATGTTGAGATGCCATGAGTTGTAACTAGAACGCATTTGTTTTTGAAGCCCTGATTGGCAGTTGTGGTAGCATGGATACTAACTAGCCGATTCTGTGGGAGCCGATTCTGGGAGCTTGGAAGCCGCAAGTAGGATCAGAATTAACTTGTTTTTGAAGCCACAATGGAGCAGGGTAATCCCTCATTTTCTCTGTGACTGGTTAGAAACCTCTTTCTCTCCCTATACAGGTCGTGTTTGGGGGACGTTGATCAAGGTGAGAGGCGGTTGCAGGAGGTGAGTAGAGAGCCAAAACACCATCGCATTGTAGCTGTCAAGAAGAAATGGCTACAATGTATGTGATAGGTCATGGAACTCTTAGGGTTTATTTGAGGGGTTAATCTACCCTAAAAGAACTTTTTCCTAAGAATAGGCTTTCACTTATTTTTGCATGAGGTTTTTGAAGTTAACTTGTTGCTTTTCTGTGGATGCATGGGTAGGGAGGGGCAGACCCTGTTGCATATCTGTTAGTTAGTTCAATGAGTAGTGCATGACAGTAACCTTGTGATTGCATTGATGTCATAGTTTTTTTGCAAAGGGTTTTGGTGCATTTTGATGAATGCATGGCTATTTACAATGAACTTTTTAATTGTTGCATAGCCAGAGTAGTGAAGGTCTTTGCAAGATTAGCTATGATCATAGTAATGGTCAATTCGGTAAGAAGATTTTTGTGAGTCTACCTAAATCAACAGTTGAGAATTGAATTATCTATTCTCTTGATCTTAACTGAGGGAATCTTTAGAGAATAATGTTATTATCCTAATTGTTATGTCTATGTGATTGGATCCATGGATTTAGGATTGGCAATAAAATACTATTCTTCATGGTAATTTTTTCTCTAGGCAAGTGCCTTGTAAGTGGAAATTTGATTTCCTGGTAGTGTGCTTTTTATCGAGTTAACTCCGGAGTAGAAATATTCCTTGTTAGTTGAGTTAAATGGTGTTTTTGGTTCTTCTTTTTTGACTCGGTGGAGCACCGATAGGCTTATCCTAAATGATTTTGATCTTTAGGATTGGGCAAACTAAACCTTTTGAGATACTTGTTAAAGTGAATAAATGGAATAAAGGTCATAGATTGGGAGGTAGCTCTTTATTCGATAAAATTTAAGTGTATCGAATATCGTGAAAGAGTACCCGGATCTAAATTTTATGGATTTTACATTAGGTTCAGGCAACTTCAAAGAAGTAATTCTTAAGCTAGTATTGTCAAAAGGGTATCAACCTAGCAATTTCTTGTGTCAAAGGAGTTTTCAGTGCCTTTACTGATGAAATTTTTTGGGTGGTCGAAATATCTAAGGGAGGAAGAAAATGAGACACCTGAGTAGGTAAATGTGATTGTGTTATGTAATTTGGATTAGCACATAATCTTTGTAAGAAAATCGCATAGCACTGATTTTTTGAATTCGTTAAGTTGAATTTATATTAGATATCTATAGAACCATGAGTTGACCCTATTTGTTATTGAAAATTGTGACATGGAACAAGAATGATACTTGGTTCACATATGTACTGTAAGGGCCTTATTCCTAAGAGTTGGAACTCTCAAATGATAGATCAGCCACCCATAAATTGTAAAGAGACAGTAACATTGTGCTGTTTTCATTTTACACTTCTTCTTAGTATCTCAATTGGGAAAAATGCAAAATTTCTTTACCCTACAATGGTTGGTAGGGCCTCCTAAACCTCCCCTTAGCTCTCTACTCATTGGCGAGTAGAGCTGGAGCTTTCTTTTGCCCAGCCAGTGATGGTTGGGAAAAGTTTCCTTTGCCTCCAGCCCTATAGCGATCTGGCAAAGCCGTAGAATTTTTCTTTTGTTGGTAGGGCAAAGAAAATCGTGTATTTTTCCCTACCAAATCATGGATAAGATAGATTTCTTTTTGCCTCCAGCCCTGCCAATGATTTGGTAGGGCTTGAGTCTTTTTGTTATGCCATTGCAGGATGGAAAAAGAATCATGCATTTTTCCTTGTCAAATTGTTAGAAAAACACAATTTTTTGTCCCTGCTAGGGAAATTTTTTGTTTTTCTCCACTGCCAACAATTTGGCAGAGTTAAAGGCTTTCTCTTTGGCAGGGCAAAAAGCGTGATTCTTTTTCCCTGCCATCATTGGCAAGGCAAAAAAAAAATTCCTTTCAACTATAGTAGGCAGTAGCACTAAGGACCAAGATTTCCACGTCAATGATTACTCTTCCTTCAATGCACTCACTGCTCTTTCTTTTTAGCAATGTACTTTACTTTCAAGCAATGCTACTCTTTGTAGCATATTAATTGCTTTACTTTTTAGTCCAAGATTCCTCTAGTTGTTAGAGTTATATCTGTGCTCGGACCTTCCTTCAAGAATGTGTGACTACAAATCTTAATCCATTGTCTTCTAGCACTCATTTTCAACAAGAGTTAATCAAAATACATGCAGATACTACATGCCAAAATGAAAATCCAAGGTATCAAGAGTGACCAGGATTGAAATGTATGTGTGGCAACATAGAGGCCTATTGTTAAAATTACAGCAAATAAGGATCCTAAGACACTTGAAATGATGAGGGAAACAATAGATTATGATCTCATAAGATTAGCACAACTTGAACCATCAAAATCCATCAAGAATCTATGCTTGAACCTCACTAAATGGCCCAAATCCTTGACGAAGCCTTCATACGTGTGAAAGTACGGCCTCCCCCAGTCTGAGTATTGTACACTAGACCTACATTCAATCCTATAATCATAAGGAATCACAAGAACTCAAACAATTATGAACATAGAGAGCAATTGCACCAATATGAGAGAAAAATCATGAAATTACTTGATTGATTTTGGTGAGATATCATCACCTATATATACATGATCCATCACGGTTTTGGGCAGGTATGAGTAGCCCTAAACCTATCCCTAATGCTAAATTTGGTGGATCTTTCATCCCTACCAAGTTAGGGTTGGAATCTTAGAGATCCTCAACAATGTAAAAACTACCAAAAATAGCTCCTACTTTTTCTCTCTTGTATCTAAGCATGATTTGGACTCATTCCAAAGGTTCTATCACTTAGGTCTACTTGAGGACATCCTTATGAATGGAATCCTATGCTATTTGGCACGTGTGACAAGCCACATCATGACCATCTAACTATTTACAAGTCATATGACCAAAACTAGTCAAGCTAGAATTGTGAATTTTTAACACTCCTCCTCACTATCTAGCTTGGTTCATGACCATCTAACTATTTACAAGTCATATGACCAAAACTAGTCAAGCTAGAATTGTGAATTTTTAACACTCACTATCTAGCTTGGTTCAATCATTGCTTTACTAATCACTCCAAGTGATGATCTGAACTCTATAAAAGGTGTCTTTTGAAGTGGTTTAGTAAGTAGATCAGCTACACATTCATTGCTTGGAACATGCTCCAAAGCAATCTCCTTGGCTTGCACCATTTCTCTCACAAAGTGATGGCATATCTCAATGTGCTTAGATCTTGCATGGAAGATTGGGTTAGATGCAAGGTGTTGGGCTGATATATTGTCATTGTAGATGATTGGTGCCTCCTCCGAATCCATGATCTTTAGCTCCACCAATAATCTCTTGATCCAAAGTACCTCCTTTGTAGTGGTTGTCAAAGCTTTGTACTCGGCCTTGGTTGAAGATAGAGATATAGTTTTTTGCTTTTTTTGAAAGCCATGAAACTGCACCTTCTCCTATGAAAGTTGAATAGGCACCTGTTGATTTCCTATCCCTCATGTCCCTGCAAAATCTGAATCACTAAATGCATGAAGGTTAATCACATCTCCTCTATATAGAATCCCAAAATTCAATGTACTCGAGATGTATCTTAGAATCCTCTTAGCCTTTTTCCAATGGATATTCAATGGTTTTTTGCATGGATTGGCTCAACCTAAATACACTAAAGCTAAGATCTGGTCTAGTTATAGTGATCCACATTAAGGAGCCTATAAGTTGCCTAAACAAAGTGATGTCCATGAAGGATCTTTCATCATCTTCATTTGGCACTTTTACATCTTGCTCCATTGGTGTGTCAACACTTTTGCATACTTCCATCTTAAACTTCTTCAAAAGACTTTGAGCATAGTCTACTTGACTTATAAAGATAAAGCAGATTCTCTAAGCACCTCCATGCCTAAGATGAAGTGAAGACACCCTAGATCTACCATCTTGAACTCTAAGGATAGATCTATCTTGATATTTTCAATACCATCAACACTATTTCCACTAATGATGATGTCATCTACATAAATGAGTAAAAGTACAATACCAACATCATCAAACTTAATGTAAAGAGAGGGATCATATTCACTTTGAGCAAAAGGAAGTGAAATAAGATAGCAATGTAATCTTGAATTCCAAGTTCTCGAGGCTTGCTTCAAGCCATAGATGCTTCTTTTGAGATGGCATACTTTGTTCTCCATTCCATGTTTGATGAACCCTTGTGGCTACTCCATATAGATATCCTCTTCCAGAAAACCATTCAATAAAGCATTAGAGACATCCATTTGACATAGGATCCATCCAAAATGTGATGCAAGTGCAATGATTAGCCTTATTGTGACCATCTTGGCCACGGGTGCAAAAGTTACCTCATAGTCTATCCCTCTCTCTTGAGCAAAACCTTTTGCAACTAATCTTGCTTTATGTTTGTTAACACTCCCATTTGCATCCAACTTAAGCTTGAAGACCCGCTTGCATCCTATTACATTCCTTTAAGGTCTATCAACAAGCAACCAAGTTTCATTCTCAATCAAGGCATTATACTCATCCAACATAGCTTTATACCATTCTTTGGAGTTCAATGCATCTTCAACATTAGATGGTTCTTCAAAACTAGATAAAGCATAAGAAGTGGATGAGATACCCTCAACTTGTTGCCCTTTGCCTTGATATGTGAGCCTTGATGGCTCCAATTTTGCCCTTGAAGATCTCCTTGGTGTGATAGGTGGGTTTGGTGCTTGCTCCTCCATGAGCTCCTCCTCGAAATCAAGATCTTGTTCCTCGGCCATCTTCTTCTTGATTGTTGGAGCACTTGAGCCTTCTTCAAGCATATGCATATGATGTTCATCAAATATAACATCCCTCAAAACAACAAATTTGTTCAAGGATGGGAGAATAGATAAAGTAGCCCCACTTGCATATCCAAGCATGATCCCTCTTGTGGAAGATGGATCCTCGGTTCTTGTTTCCAATGGCACATGCACATAGCATATACACCCAAAAACTTTCAAGTGATTAAGATTGGGTTTCTTTCCATACAACATCTCATAAGGAGTTTTGCCTTCAATTGCTTTGCAAGGCAACCTATTCATCAAGTAGTTTGCACATACAAGAGATTCACCTCAAAAGGGTTTGGGCAAACAAGCATCCAATCTATAAAGTTTGCCAAGTCTAGTGCCCTTAGCCACTATCTTATCCTTCTTCTTGATGAAACATTCATTTGAAGCAAAGTCAACATTGAAACCATTGTCTACCATTTGGCCAACACTGAGTAGATTCTTTGTTATTGCAGGTACAAAACACCTTTTATGTTGATCTTTTTGGAAGATCCTAAGCAAAGGGGAATGCTACCAACTCCTTCAATCTTAGAAGCTTCATCATTGGATGTATAGATAGACTTTATAGGTCCATCATAAGATAAGAGAGAAGAGAAAAACTCCCTTTTGCTAGTCATGTGTGAACTAGCACCCGAGTCAATCCACCAAGGATCTTCTCCTTGGAAGCTTTTTGAAGAAAATATGGACATCATGAGAGAGTCCTCATGTGAACTCTCCTCCTCCTCCTCCTCTTTGCTCATGTTGGCTTGGCTTTGATCTTGCTTCCTCTTGAAGCATTTCGAGGAAGCCTTTACACGTGTGAAAGTACAACCTCCCACAGTTTGAGTACTGTACACCAGACCTACATTCAATCCTATAATCATTAGTAATAACAAGAACTCAAACAATTATGAACATAGAGAGAAATTGCACCAATATGAGAGAAAAATCATGAAATTACTTGATTGATTTTGGTGAGATATCATCACATATATATACATGATCCATCACGGTTTTGGGCAGATATGAGTAGCCCTAAACCTATCCCTAATGCTAATTTTGGTGGATCTTTCATCCCCACCAAGTCAGGGTTGGAATCTTGGAATCCCTCAACAATGTAAAAATTACCAAAAATAGCTCCTACTTTTTCTCTCTTGTATCTAAGCATGATTTGGACTCATTCCAAAGGTTCTAGAACATCCTTATGAATGGAATCCTATGCTATTTGGCACATGTGACAAGCCATATCATGACCGTCTAACTATTTACAAGTCATATGACCAAAACTAGTCAAGCTAGAATTGTGAATTTTTAACACCTATGTCACTACACCGTAGGGCCGACCAATAAAGTTGACCAAAATAGTGTAGACCATGAGGACCACATAAACATAAGCTTAGAATATACAAATAGAGACGATGCCAACTAAAATTTAGGGCCTTTTCAACTTGTGCATTCGGATATTTATGGAGTTACAACAATTAGCAATGGTGGTGCTAAGATGTATGTGACATTTATTGACAATTTTAGTAGATTTTGTTGGGTGTATCTACTAAAGAGCAAGGATGAGATGTTTGATGTCTTTGTAAAGTTCAAATCGCAAGGGACGTCCAATTTTCTACCAAAATCAAGTGCCTAAGGAGTGACAATGGTGGTGAGTACATTTTTACCAAGTTCAAAACATTTTGTGATGCAGAATGGGATTATATTGATGACAATGTGATGATACTTTGGATGTTGATGGTGAAGAACGCTATTCAAGTCAAAAGCCAAGGAGCACATCAAGGAAAAGGCAACAGCCTTCAAGGCTCACTTATGATGAAAAGGTAAGCAAGCTATACTTTCCAAACCTCTTTTGATGAATTTACACGTGTAGATGAAGCAAGGCAATAAGAGGAGTGGATCCAAGCAATGGATCTTCAGTATCAAGATCTTATGAAAAAAAAAAATGGAGATTGGTGGAACTTCCTAAGGACAAGAAGGCAAATGAATGCAAGTGGATCTTCAAAGTGAAGACAAACCAAGATGGATCAATCAACAAGTACAAGACAAGGCTGGTGGCAAAAGAATATGCTCAAGAGTATGGTATTGACTATGATGAGACTTTTGCACTCGTTGCAAAGATGGTAAGCATTAGGGTCATTATTTCTCTTGCAACACTTTATGGATGGGATCTATGACAATTGTACATCACTAATGCATTCTTGAATGGAGATCTTGAGGAGGAGGTTTTTATGGAGCAACCTAAGTGATAAAAATGCAGCAAAATAATCCCATTTGATCCTAGAAATGATGGAGAAAGCAACTACTTAAGATCCAAACAAGATCTAGAAGCTAGATTACTAATCAATGCATTGATTCCTAGCTTATCTTGGCTCAAACTTAGAATAAGGTGTCCTATTCTTTTGGCACATGTGACATCCCACAACATGGCCTCAAAGTCATTTACAAGTACTAATTGTGCAAACTAGTTAACACTCCTCCTCACAACTAGTTTGAAGATAGCATAGACTTGCTTATCAACCCTAGGGCTGATCTTAACTTCACAAATGCAGCTCTTTGAAGTGGTTTAATGAGGATATCAGCAATACATTCACTACTTGCCACATGCTCCAAAGATATCTCCTTTGATTGCACCTTCTCTCTCACAAAATGATGAGAGATCTCAATATGTTTTGACCTTGCATGGAAGATTGGATTGGCTACAAAGTGTTGGGCTGAAATGTTGTCATTGAAGAGAGTTGGAACAACATCTAAACTCATGACTTTCAGCTCCATAAGTAGCCTCTTGATCATAATAGCTCCTTTGTTGTAGTGGTGAGAGCTTTATACTCGGCTTCAGTTGAAGAAAGTAAGATAGTTGTATAGGTACTTGTGGACTTCCTATCCCTTTTGTCACCTGCAAAATTTGAGTCACTAAAGGCATGCAAATCAATGACATCTCCTCTATAGAAAATTCCATGATCTAGAGTACCCGAGATGTATCTCAAGATCTTGTTAGCATTTTTCCAATGTATCACTAATGGATCTTGCATATATTGACTTAGCGTACACACAATAAAGCATAAATCAGGCCTAGTTATGGTGATCCACATTAAGGAGCCTATAAGTTGCCTATAAAGAGTGATGTCCATAAAGGATGCTTCATCACTTTTATTGAGCACTTTTACATCTTGCTCTATTGGTGTTTCTACTTGTTTGCAATCTTAGGTATCCTATGCTTTTGGCACGTGTGACATCCTATAACATGGCCTCAAAGTCATTTACAAGTGGTAGTTGTGCAAACTAGCTTGTGTAAATTTAACAGTGAGGGCTGAATTTCACATGGCAAGCTTAATCATGTATGTTTTCTCCAAAAGAGTTTGTATGGACTTAAGCAAGCACCAAGGAGCTAGGGTATGCTAAGCTTAACACTTTTCTACTTCCTTAAATTTCATTATGAGTAAGCATGATGATTCACTTTATTTTAGATTTGTTGGAAATGATGTTACTATTCTTCTAATCTACGTGGATGATATCGTTTTGAGTGGAGGCAACAATCAAGATATAGATGATATCAAGATAGCACTCAAGAAGGAGTTTGAGGTGCATGATCTTGGTCTTTTGCATTATATCTTGGGAATCGAGATATTTAGAACTTCTCAAATTACTTTCATTTGTCAAGAGAAGTATGCTAATTCTATTCTTAAAATAATTCATATGAATGATGCTAAATCTATTTATACACCTCTATGGAGTCAAATGTAAAGCTCACTATAAGAGGTAATGAAAGATCCTTCAAGGACATTGCTCTCTATAGGAAGCCAATTGGTTCACTCATATATCTAACCATCACAAGACCTGATCTAAGTTACTATGTTGGAAGATTATGTCAATTCATGCATGATCCTAGTGTGGAGCATTGGAAGCTAGGTAAGAGAGTATTGAGGTACATCTCAAGTTCTAGAGATTTTGGCATTGTTTATAGAAGAACATCTCCTAACTTGTTTGGATTTTCAGATTTAGACTTTGCTGGAGATCAAATGGATAGGAAATCCATACATGCTATTTTTATAGGTGATGGAGCTATCTCATGGATATCAAATAAACAAGCAACAATCTCTTTATCATCTAGTGAGGCCGAGTACAAAGCCTTGACTTCATGCACAAAAGAGATGCTATGGATCAAAAGGATGATAATGGATCTTAAATTGCTGGATTTTCAAAAGTGTCCAAGCATCTTTTGTAATAACCTTTTAGTTCAAAGTTTGGCAAGCAATCATGTTTTTCATGCAAGTAGGGCTTATCATTTTGTGAGAGAACAACTCATGGCAAAGGAAGTGGAGCTTCAACATGTCTCATCAAGGGAGCATGTCACAATGGCTAATATCTTCACCAAAGCATTGGGAAAAGACTTGTTTATAAAGTATAGAACTCGTCTTGGAGTACTGTCAAAATCTATGCTAAAACTAGTTTACTTGAGTTATTTTGGCAAATTTGAAGCCAACTTGGGTTGATGAGCTTGCCTCAACAGTTTTTGTCAAAATACTACATGGAATTTTGTTTGAAGATTCAACTTGTCCGTTACTCCTCAAATAGTAGGGTGTAGTACCAAAAAATCACAAAATCAATAAATCACAAAAAAATTCTTCCATTAAGCATTTGATTGTATCATTGACAAAGTGAGTATCTCTATCACTTACGATCTCAACAGGACATCCAAATCGAACAATGATGTTGATAGAGTTGTGCCTTCACAATTAATCTTTGATGTTGAACTTTTATCAAATACTCAACAATATAAACTGCCCACTCAAGTACCACTTCCACATAAAATAATGCAGCATCGGCCGATAGCTCATCATCCACTTAACTAGTGCTAATTGTATCCTTGATGCATGATCTACAATATTGTGTTGTTTACAAAATTAATATCGTCTATACAAAACATAAACTCTCCTATGAGATCATCTATTTTCCTGGCTATATACAAGTCAAAATCAATGTACCTCTCAGAATCAAAAAATGTGTCTTTAGATTCATTCAAAAGTCTGATGTGCAACTGTTTATCAGTTGCATCAACATTAGAAACAATCATGTCCACCACTGTATTTAGGTCATCCTCATGTATAGAAGGAGAATCTTGCAGTTGAAGATCAGGGGTTAGGGGAGGACTCTCAACCAGTGGAATTGCGGACATACTAGCCACTCAAAATCGATACTCGATTCCTTGATATCAATTCTGACTAGTGCAAAGTAATGTGCCATTTGCTTGAACATCCCATTTTGTGCTTGAAATTGATATCTGAAGTTCCTTAGTCAACCTTATTTTTTTCAATAATTTGAATAACAATGTCTAATTTCGATTCTAGTCTGTTGTTTTTTTTGCACGAATTGGGTATTACTAAATATATAGACTATTTCAAGACATTTTTTTGTCCTTTTTTTTTGCTCTACCTTCTATCATAGATGGTCCTAGTGTAAAAGCATTTTCTGATATTTATCTCATATTTAAATCTCCGTTCAGTACCTTGCAAGGCCAACGGAATACATCAACAATTCACAACGAGCTACTCACCTCAGTCCAATGGTGTAGCTGAACGGAATAATGGGATGCTCATCGAAAGTGCCAAGAGCATGCTAACCCATGCCTCTCTTTCGAAGAAATTTTGGGCAAAAGTACTTTAGAACCTTAGAAAGGAGACCTATACTTAGGATGGAGATCATTCTAAAGTTGGATCAAAGTAGTATGGCCAACCTTGGCCAGATCTCAGACTTGGTTAACCTCGACATGAACAAATATAAATCCAAGCTTGACAAGTCTGTAAATACATGCCAAATATACACTAAAAAGTTTAGGTTTTTGGAGTTTCAATTTGTCTTTGTTTTTTTTTATCTCTTGTTAAATATTTCGAAGGATTCCGATATTGTTTCCCCTTGTACTTCTGAAGCTGCTTCTTCCAGTAATACAAAATTTGACAAATCCAAGCCTGTACATTTAGAATCTTTTTTTATTGATGCGAGTGTTAGTGATGATGATTGTGCAAATTTTGATCAAGCCTAAAATAGGGATTTTTGTTTATAGGCCCTAGAACTACCACCACTCTTTCTCCAAGTGATAAATCCCTAATCACCTTGCCTACTTACTATATAAATAACAATTCTTTTTTGACCTTATCGGACATATCAGATCTATTTTATTTCACGAAGGTTTAGAACAAGGAGCTTCATGAATTTTCAGATATAATTGATTGTGATGCTGATGATCTTCTCCTTGGTGTGGATGATATAGATAAAGATCAATTTTTTTCACAGAAATATTGCCTGAAGATGGTTGTTGAGCAGATGCACCAAAAAGAAGATGATCTTCCATTTGAAGAGGAGTTTCTCAGATTCTAGAATCAACTTGGTTTCCATAACCAAATGTGTATACACTGAGCTTATTGACATTGAAAGGTGGTCATAATATTGATGGTGAGACAATAAGCGAGGAAGACAAAGTTGAATGCGTAAGTTTTGTATCTTGAATTGTACTAATTGATCTGTGAGGATTTTATATTGGAGCTAACTTTTCTGTTTATTTCAAAAAACTTTGTATCTTGATGAGCTTGCAATCCATCGAGGAGGGCATAGATCTTCTACTGGCAAATTCTAAAGAGACCATGCACTAGGCCATTATCTGAAGTTCTTCAAGAATAACGAGATAAGTGTTGCCCATTCAAAGTTTCATCAACATGGTGAAACAATGATTATGGCAATCAAACTTTAAGCACTTTCACATTTTCTTGGAGGGCATAATCTTATGAGGGTGCATAGAATAGTACTTGTTACAAAAACTATTGCACTTTAAAATTTTAGGATTTCATGCTAGTGTTGGTGTATGAACGATAGTCTGCTTGGTCTACGATTGATTACGATTGCAGCGGATGTGACGAAAGCAGAACACGCGAGGCAATTACGATAAAAACGATGTCTCTACCAACAGTAAGAAAGACAATGAACATGTAGTAACTATGATTTCAGGAATGTGGATTGACCAGGGAACAGAATTGAAAGCTTGTTATCCCTTTTTGGGTTATCAGAGTAGGAGTCTGAGACTTCCGTAATAGTAGGATTGCGAAGCATTAGGCATCTTGAGCAGCCAAGCGATCCTCTGTCTCTGATAACCGTGTTTGTGTGCAACAGAGTGAGAGAGACAATTGCATTCAATCAAGAATATAAGGAATTGAACAGTAGCAAATCTGTATAAATATATATATATATATATATATAAGAAAGAGAATCGGAACACACTACAATAGCGCTGATAAGTGCATGCTCCTAATTACAGACTCAAAACAATAGCTATAGTTCTAAATCTCTCTCTCTATCTCTGTGTGTGTGTGTGTGTGTGTGTGTATGTGTGTGTGTGTGTGTGTGTGTGTGTGTGTGTGTATAAATCACTAACTCTAAGGATCTAGTTACTTAAGACCTTTTGGTCGTTTGATCACTATGTGCATACAGATTGTTCAACTCAACAACACGTATCACCCCTTCTCTTCGCTCAGATACATATTTATAGCTGTCAGAATCTTTTGATTTATTGTTTACAAGATGATTAATAGCCGTTTAAACAAGATTCGTAGATCCGTTATTGGAGCATTGTGAAGGAGGAGAAGTTCAGAGAGTAATGTATGCATCGTAGTGTAAGGATGTAGGGCATGATGGCCGTAGTTTGTCCGTAATCATTTGAACAACTGCTGGTCATTTGATCAATTATTGATCGTTTGCTTTGTAGATGATCGTTTGCTTCCTTCGTTGATAATCGTAAGTGATAACTTGCGGAGCTAAACGATGAGATGGGTCAACCGTTGTTAGTTGACTTCGTAGGAACTCGTAAATCGTCATCGCTGGTCGACTTCATTGATAACCATAAGTAGGTTGCTTACGTTTAAAAACGGTTGAGGAGAGTTGACTCTGGTCATTCGTAGGAGATTGTAAGAAGGTCACTTGCAGTGGTCGATGGGATTCTGCAAGTGCTCGTAGATGGTAACCTACGGGTTTTAACAACTCCCTTGCAGTTTGCGGTCTGAGTCGTGCTTCTCCGTAAACATTGATTTAACGGTTCTCTTCGGTCAGACCGTAGGCTGGCGATAGCTTTGCGATTCTGACTGTTTCTTACTTTGCGTGTATTTCTGCAGACTGATTCTGAGAGAGAATTCTTGAGAGTAGGAGGGCAAAGGGATGAGTAGGAGAAGATTAGAATTCCAACACTCCCCCTTAAGCTTGCTGCTACGAATCTGGACTCAAATTGAGATTTAACAATTCTACTAGAGTAGAATGTTTGCCCCTTGACAATGGTTTTGTCAGAATGTCAGCCAACATACTGTCTGTGTGACAGTAACTTAGTGCAACGTCTTCGTTCTGAACCTTCTCTCTCTCTGAGAAAATGAAGTTGAACCTCTATATGTTTGGTCCTTGTGTGAGTTCGTTGGTTCAATGACAGAGCTATACAACTCTAATTGTCGCACTGGAGTATGGTTGGACCAATTTGTGGGAATCTCAGATCCTATATTAGTCTTCTAGGCCATAAAATCTCCTTCATTGCTGATGTAGCTGCGACATATTCTGATTCCATGGAGGATAATGAAATGCATTTTTGCTTCTTGCTATTCCATGAAATGGGTCCTCCTGCAAGAAAGCAAATGTAGCCAGAGGTGGATTTTCTGGCATCTACGTCTCCTACCTAGTCCTTATCAGAATAGGTAATCAATGAGAGTGCAGCTTTTGTATTTCCGTTGTAACTCAAGGCATAGTGCTTTGAGGATTAAATGTACTTCAAAACTCTTTTAGAGCTTTCCAGTGTTGTAGGCCTAGATTGGACATGAATTGTGACAACGTGCCTACAACATATGCTAGATCAGGTCGTGTGCAAATCATAGAGTACATGAGAGAATCTATGATAGACTGATAAGGGTAGTTGTGCATTTCTTGCTGATCTGCCTTTGTTCTGGGGACATGTCTTTGGATAGCTTGCATCCTGGATCCATAGGAGTGTCTATGGGCTTGCAATCCTCCATGCCATATCTTCGAAGTACATTAATTAGGTAGGATTGTTGGCTTATGGTGATCCTTATGCTCGCGTGATCTCTGTAAATCTCCATTCCAAGTAGATAATGGACTGGACCTAAATCAGTCATCTCAAACTCTGATGAGAGTAAGGACTTAGTTTCTTGCAGCAACTGATTTGAATTGTTGATGATTAGGAAATCATCAACGTATAGTGCTATTATAACATAGCTTGGCCCCTTTGGGTTTAGATACACATTTGAATCTGTGGTGCAGTAGGTAAAGTCGCGCTGCAACAGAAACGATTTATTCTATCATACCAGGCCCTTGGAGCTTGCTTTAGACTGTATAATGCTTTGTGCAATTTGCATAGTAGATGTTCCTTGCCTTGAGGGATATAACCCTCTGGTTGTTAGATGTAGACATCTTCTTGTATTTTTACTACTAGACTGAAGGTCTCAGTGTAGTCTACCCCATATACTTGTTCAAAGCCTTTAACCACCAGTCTAGCTTTCCATTTGGATATAGATCCATCTGGCTTAAGCTTCAGCTTAAAGACCCATTTAGAATCAATTGGCTTTACACCTATAGGAGGAATGACAAGACTCCAGGTCTTGTTCTTCATTAGAGATTGATACTTAGCATCCATGGCAGCTTTTCATTTGTCTACATCGAGCATTGATAGTGCTTCTGCTATGGTGGCAGGTTCGTCATGACTGATAAAAGCCTGAGGGATGAAGCGGTCAGGCTATTGTCATTGTTTCACAGATCTTCAAACTGTAGGTGCTTGATCAGATGATTCTCCTTGGTGAATGACTGCGATCGTAGTATTTTGCAGTTGAACGATTGTGAGTCTAGGCCCATCGATGGTAAGTGGAGTCGTTGGGACGAACTTCGTTGCTTGAACAGTTGTAGGTCATAGCCTATCGCTGGCAGTCTCTTGTATTGGTTGCTTTTGTTTGAAATCGTAATATTTGTCTTCAAGGAAGACAACATCACGACTGACCGAGATCTGGCCCGTAACCACCTCGTAAACACGATATGCCTTGTGTGAAGTTGAATAGCCGATGAAGATGCTTTTACAGCTTACTGGGTCTAGCTTCTTCCTCAGATCAGATGACACTTGTGCATAACAGAGACATCAGGTGTTTCAAACTTGGTTTGTAATCGTAGTAGGCTTCAAACAGTGTCTTGGAATCAACCGCTTTAGTGCCAGAGTAATTTTGCAGATAGCAAGCCGTAGAGATAGCTTCCGCCCAAAAGGTTTGAGGCAAATGCAAATTTGCTATCATGGATTGTGCAGCTTCCAACAGTGTGCAGATTTTCTGCCCTGCTACTCCATTCTGTTGTGGAGTATAGCTCGTAGTAAACTGGTGGTGCACGCACATGAAGATAGGTAGTCCTTCATCTCATTTGACAAGAACTCTCCCCCTAAATCAGACCGTACGGCCTTGATCCTCTGACCAGTTTGATTTTCAGTGTATTGCTTGAAGTCTTTGAAGCAACGAAATGCTTTTGGCTTGTTCTTAATAAACTTTACACTGACAAATCGGGAGTAATAATAAATGAATGTGATAAAATACAGAGCTTGACCTAATGAAGGTACAATACACACACACACACACACAAATATACACACACATTTCTCTCTCTCTCTCTCTCTCTCTCTCTCTCTCTCTCTCTCTCTCTCTCTCTCTCTCTCTCTCTCTCTCTCTCTCTCTCTCTCTCATCTTAAATTCAAAATGCAAAACACAACACATACACACTTTCTCCCTCCCAAAACACCCCCCCCCCTCCCCCTCATATCTTAAATCTTAAATCAATGTATAATGCTAAACATGTTCTACCATAGACTATGTATTTATCTATAATCTTAAATTTTAAATCAATGCAAAATGTTAAACAGACACACATCTTTTTTTTCTCTCTTTTTTGTTTTTTTCTCTCTCTCTCACACACACACATTATAAATTTAACAATCTATTACTACCCAACACTATCTATGTCTATTTGTCTATTAACCTAAATTATAGATCAATGCAAATTTCAAAACACATACACATCCTCTCAAACACACATACACTATCTTAAATAATTCTAACAATCTATTATAAACACTATAAAAAATTAATCTATTATAAACACTATCACAATCTATTATAACTCTCTCTCTCTCTCTCTCTCTCTCTCTCTCTCTCTCTCTCTCTCTCTCTCTCTCTCTCTCTCTCTCTCTCTCTCTCTCTCTCTCTCTCTCTCTCTCTCTCTCTCTCTCTTAAAACTTTATTTAAAAAAAAAAGATTTCAACCATACATCTACACTTCACCTCTTCTCTCTCTTTCTCTCTCACATATTACAAATCTAATAATCTTAAATCTACTATTCTAAATAATACTAATAATCTATTACAAGACCATTTAAAGCCATTTTAAGTCAATGCAAAATTTAAAAACACACACACACACACACACTCTCTCTCTATTGCTTTCTATCTTTCACACTCTATCTCTTTCATAAAACAAACAAACAAACACCAACCTCAAACAAACAAACAAAAAGCAAGCACCAACCTCAAATAATGATCTTCAAGCACTGATCTTGAAGCACCCTTAAGCACTCAAGCCCTCAAGCACTGATCGCCCTCAATCGCCTTCAATTTAAAATCCCCAATCCTAGGAAGGTGTGTAGCCCTTACTTTTCTCCCGTTAAAGGCGAGGTTCTAATCTTTCCAACTTGCATGGGAAAACCTACACGCCGCAGGGAGGGAATATGCGGCGACATTTTGAAATAGGACATAACCGCAAGGTTCGGGTATTATAATTATCACATTCGACTCTATCTATAAAACTATACATAAAAAGTATTGTGATGAATAAAAAAAAGAATGATAGATAATCATAGATCATTCTCATCATTTTCGTCATCACACAAGTCTCGACACTCATCTGAATCACTTTCTAGGTATAATCGTAAATTTTCGATTGTGTCTCTTTGATGATGTGAGTTACCCTCATATTCAATCTCCTCTTCTTCTAATTCTATCTCATCCAAATGTGGGGGCCTCAAATTACCCCCAATTTGGTCTTGTACGATCGTAGGAATCTCATCATTTTCATTTGTACCTTCTTCTCCCATCATTTCGACATCATTTGGAGTTTGGATGAGTGGTTCAGGTTCTTCCAAAATGTCGCCAAAATTGGGTCGTGGTTCGTTGTGTGTATCCAATTCAACAATATCTTTTCCTTCAAACACGCGTCGTTTTCTTGCATTAAGTTGGATCACATACCACCATCTTGGGTCTATTCGATCAAGATGGAATATAATTAAAAAAAATTAAGTTAGTCATATAAGATTAATACATAAATAATTGGATTGCGAATATTAGTGACATTGAAATTTTAGAGTCTCACTTGTTCGCAATGTCATGGCAATACTAAAGTGTCATGAGAGTCCATCAATATACATTTTGTTGAGTCGATTTGAAAAAACTTTGAGTTATCATTTCTAATCGTGGCGTTGCTTCCAGGATAGATGACCTTAAACCATTTTACGTCAAAAATAAAGTATTTGTCGTTAGTCTCGTAATCGACTTCATAAATATGTTGCAATGTGCCGACATAGTCTAGGTCGTCCGAAATGACATTAGGGTCCCTCGCACTAAAACGACTCTCTTGTTGAAAGTTGGCCATTATACCACAATCATATGTACATCGCTCGTTGTCAACTCTCTCAACATGGTAATGATGTCCATATGCCCACATGGCAGTGTATGATGTATACTAAGACACACAAAAAAAAACAAATGTGTGTAATTAGAAATACTATTCATATATTGAGTAGTACAAAAACAATATTACACTAACCTTCCATCCACATCCGTGAACAAATCCCTATTCTAATTCGGTCACTTCTTCTCCGTTTTTAGATGCTTTAGCATCGTATTAAAAACCCATTCACGAGAGCATTTTGAAGGTAAAGGCTCCAAAGGTTCGTCGTTCTACAACGCCCTTCTTCTTCTTCGATTGATATTTCTTCTTCGTTTCAATGCTATGTTTCTTTCCTTTTTGGCTTCTTCATACCTTGAAATCCACTTTTCCATTTGTCCACAATTATATAATATGAATGTGTCAATTTTCTCTTTTAATTAAGGTGAAAGTCTTTTTTGCGCACCATTTCCTTGTGGTACTTCACCCTTAACACGTTCACACCACATTTTTGGACTTGCAGGATGCAATTGTGAGATTATATCGGTGATATAAAACAAAGATTCCTGTACAGGCCAACTTTCTACAATGCTACCTTCTGGCCTTGCCTTTTGTCTCACAAAGCCCTTCAAAACTTTCATAAAGCGCTCAAGGTAGAACATCCATCTCGTGTGCACAGGTCCTACAATTGATACTTCTTCGACAAAATGCACTAGAAGATGAACTTGTATATCCAAAAAGGAAGTTGAAAAATCTCTTTCCAACAAACATACCATTTCGATCATTTGGATTTTCATGGAATCCAATTCACTATTTCTTTTGAAGAAATCCACTTGCAAGATTGATAGTACATTAGGTTGTTTAACACATAAAAAAATTGAAATATCACATATGTATACAAGTGCTTAAAAAAATATTTAAACCTAATCATTGATGACAAATTGTAAAGTGTATTTTGTACGTCATCATTGAAGAGACCTCGAATAGAAAGTGGAAGTATGAATTGCAACATCTTATGCCAATCATGTGATTTCAATCCACTTAATTTACCATCTTTGGTAAAAGACTTGCATAAAGAATGTGCATAGCTTGTTGGAGTTCTCATTTGTTTTATGACATGTTTAACATATGAGAGTTGCTCTTTTGTAAGAATCCACGGCATGCTAGGTAGAATCTTATCTCCACCTTCGGTGTATTGAATCCAATAGGGTCTTTTCACATCGGCCGCTTGTAGATCTTTACGAGCTGCGGAGTTGTCTTTTATGTCAATGATGTGGTTCCATAAGGATTCACCGACATTTTTGAATATATGCATAGGATCCAATAGATGGTTTATCAATAAATTCCTTCAATAGGGTAATTTATAAAAAATAGACAACCGTTTCATATCGTCAATGGATTCATTCCATGAAGAATTAACGTCGTGATGTTTAAGCCATTCACCATGCCATTCCGCTACTCCCATGCGTGGGGGTGGTGGTGGTGTAGTTAGAGTATTATCTCCTCGTCCTCCAAAAAAAACGTCTATTCAACCTTCAAAAAGGATGATCAGGCAGCAAGTATTTGCGAGGATTTTTGTACACCACTTTTTTTAACATATTTGTGCTATGTCGACCCTCCAAAAGTGGTCCACAAATATAACATGCGTTGTAACCCAATGTGGTTAAACCTGCATAGTTCATAAACCAAATTAAACATAAGCTTATTTAAATATACTCAAACATTAAACCCTAAAACGGATTAGATTCATTATATAGATACCTGAACATTCGCTTAAACCAGGGTAGTCATGCATCGTCCACATTAGAATTCCACGAACAATGAAGTTCCGTTGTTGTAAAGGTCTCGAGATGTCGTAAGCGTGAATACCAATCCAAAGAATGCGCAATTCATCGACCAAAGGTGCAAGATACACATCCATGTTCTTGGCCTTGTACTTTCTTGGAATCAATAAAGCCAATAACAAGTGTCCCGTTTTAATACTCAACCATGGAGATATGTTATAATTAACGAGCACAACTGGCCATGTGGACCAAGTTGACGCTTGAATGCTAAAAGGATTTACGCCATCCATAGCAAGACCAAATCTCAAATTACGAGGTTCGTTTTTAAACTCGGGCCATTGGTCTTCAATATGTTTCCATGCAGGTGAATCACTTGGTACTCGCATCACATCATCCGTAGATTGATTTTTGACATGCCAATCCATTAGTTGTGCCAAATATTTACATCGAAATAAGCATTGCAATCGTGGGATAATTGAAAAATGTCATAACACTTTTCATGGCACTTTATCCCCTTGTACGTCATCTCAAAAACGTGAAGCGTTACACATTGGACATTGAAGCTTTTTTGAATGCTCACCTCTATATAGAACATGGTCTTCTGGACATGCATGTATTGTGTCGTAATCCATTCCAAGCACGGTCATCATCTTTCGTGCTTCTTTTCGTGTTTTAGGTATCACATTTTCTTTCGGAAGTATTCGATGCAACAACCTAAAAAAAGAGCAATGTGAGTTGTTAGAAAAGAAAAAAAATTAACTTAATGTAAAGACGCTATAAAGTATAATAGTTGTGTTATGTGTTAAGTACCCGAATAAAGATGTCACGCTACGATCACTCCATTTGTATATTGCTTGAAGGTTTAGAATAAATGATTGACGTAGCTAGTCTTGAAATGGATGCTCCAGGATATAGAGGAGTGTCTGCCTCCTTGCGCAATAGAATCTCGTCTTCATCCATCTCAAATTGTTTGTGATTTCCGTTTTCATTAGAAAATGCATGCATATCATCATTCTCATTTGTTTCAAAGTAAGATTCAAACATGTTGTGCATTGCTTCATCGTGTTGCACCTCATCACCATAAACATTAGAATCAAGTTGATTATTCTCTTTTGCAATTGTGTTTGCCTCTTCAATTTGTTTCATTCTTTGTTTTCTCATGTCTATCAAAACTTGACGTTGATTGTAACTAAACACAGATGGATCAACTCCATGGAATGGCATTCGATGTATTGGCTACACACATGAAACAAATTCCATAAGTGACATATATAGATTGACGAAGATTATAATAAAAAATAATCATATAAAATTAACAAATCTCAACGTCTTCCAAATTTGATGGTTGACCTTCTTCTTTTCGTCCAAACTTCCACAAATGATTTTCAACAATGCATCTTTCACGCATCTTTTATCCATCACACTTGAGGCATGCGCACCATATTTTATTTTGAAAATAATTTCTCTATGAGAAACAAAAATCAAGTACATGTCACTTTAGCACAATATTTTAACTTATAATAACAAAGTTTCTATGAACAAGAAAACATGCATGTTTATTACTTACCCACACCCAAAGCCAGTGATACCAGTATTACAACCACTAGCTGTTCGAGCGCAAATTGAAGGTCTTCTTCAATTCAATCCATCAGTAATTCTTACTGATTTATGTTATGAGATGATCCGCAATTTGGGCAAAACAAAAGGACATATTTCCACAACCGTCCGCAATCAAGAGATTGTTATCACAGAGGGGTTTTACTGTCGTGCCTTAGGATTGCCTATGGACGGCAGTATGCTAGTTACTAAACCAGATTTCATTGCGGAGAGCGGAGCTTTTCAAGAAGAGGCTTATCTTGAGAAACGGGGATACAAACTCTCTTACATAAGAGACCCCAATCTCAAGAGCTTCATTCGATTTGCTCTTGCTTCTATCTTTTTACCAGAGCAAGAGTGCACAATTCAAATACCAATATGGGATACCTACTGAGAGCTTTAAATGAAAACCAGATTGCCTTTGGACAGATAGCTTTCAAGTAATTCTGTAAATTAATAAAAGAAATCAGTTCTCCAGGCTGGGTCAGCAGATGGGCATTTTGTGTATGCATGCTGGTGTGCTGACAGTGTAGGAGGATATCAGGATTGCACTAGTACTACCAAAGCTAGCCCCATCAATTGAGGTGGAATCCCAGATGCAGACATCAAATGCAACCACCGGAGCAGCCACATCATCATCATCATCATCAAGTCAAGGGAGCATGGTGAGGATGACTTCGCCATCATCCCAGTACACACCACTGTCCAACAAAGAAGGAAATAGTAATGTGAAAGAGGAGGCGGAGGACATTGTTGATCAGGAGCATAATCAGGCTGAAATGCCACAAGAGCCAGAACCACAAGGAGCAGAACAGCTTTTTGATGACCAACAGGGTAGTGAAAGCGACGTCAAGGAACCAATCCTCGATGCCGAGTTATATCAAAAGGTTTTTGGAACACTACTGCTAGATACTCGGGCAGCTATTCAGCATCTTGCTAGCATGGAGAAGGTATCCAGAAAGCTGGGGTCCAAGTATGAAAGAGTCCGAGCAGACCTCATCCAACAAGATACAGAGCTGAGCGAAACAAAGGCTGAGTTGGCCTATAGAAACGAGGAGCTTGAAGCAGCCAATGCGGAGCTGAGCAGAAAAGATACAGAGCTTGAAGAAGTGAAAGGAAGGCAGGATGCCACGCTCGAAATGTTGGAAGAAATGCAAGAGCAGTCCAACGCCTTCGAAAGTGAGAACATACTACTTAAACAACAACTTCAGACCCTGCAGGCTTCTTTGCAGGAGGAGAGACGAGTGCGAACTACTCTTCAGAGTAGCAATGTGGAGCTGAGCAATGAGTTCAGCAGTGCTTAGGAATCAATTGCCCAACTGCAAAATTCTGCAGAAATGTTAAAGAAAGACAATCAAATATACAAGAAACAAGCCGAAGAGGTAATACTGTGGCGAATCAGCGCCGAAGTCACACTCGGTGCCTGCGTATCTCATGGCAGGTACCGAATTGATCCGGTAGCATGGAAGGGAATCCAGGAGAGGATGATCCAGACCTTCCAAATGCAATATTTGCAGCCACAGTTGATTGCTTATGAGAAGCTGAAGGAAGAATTAGAAGAGGCCAAATTCCAATCAGGCCAAATGCAGATTTCTGATGTGGAAGAACCAGCGCAAGGACAAGATCAGGAGACGCAGACAGATGAGCCAGCACCAGTAATGTTAGAAAAGGCCATCCAAACGGATACCATCTGCAGGCAGATCCTGAGAGATCAAGAAACACAGATTGAAACCAAGGATGCTGCAGAGGTAAAGCTACTGAAGACCAACCTGAGGCGTTAAGCGTCATTCCATACCAAGCTCAGGCGTCACCAAGTGGAGCAACTGTAAAGAAAAACAAGATTGTCTACTCACTACTAAGGTCAGAATTTCAGACATTTCATCAGGAACTAACATTTTTTATTCCACCTTTTTGTAGTCCAGAACTCCAATGGAGAATGGATTACCTTTTTTTACCTAAACTTTTTGGTTACACGAAAGAACAATGGGAGAACCCTTGGACTTTTTCTAACATAAATACTTTATGGTCTAGACTAATTGTACATCAAAAAGGAATCCTCGCCCTTGCCATTGTTCAGAACAAGTTCAATGTGCAAACTAACTATATTCATGTGGTCGCAGGATCCTTGTATATATACATCTTAGAATACCTAAGAACATTTGAAAATAATATTTTTCCAGCATTGGATGAGTATTTGAATAAGTTAGAATCAATTAACATTTTTGATGTGAAAGAAGTTGTTTCTAACTCTAAATCAGTTTCTTCCCGAGTTACTCATCAGATATTATTCCCTGATCTGTGGGAAATCTACACAGATTGGGAAACTAACTATTCTCGCTCTTCAGCAAGCTTGCAAGAGTTCACCATTTCAGACATGCTTTACGTTGGGGAAGGCCCTCGGGCGGGGGCCTTCCCTATACATTCACACCAGTTAAGAGAATAGTGGTGACTATGGCTCATATATTATTTTGGGATTTGCTTTTTTCATCTCATAGCTTGAAAGTACCTCATAGAATTATGACTTCAATCGATTTAGAAATTATTTCATGGTGTAGCCATAAGCAACCAAGCATTGCTCTCTCATTAACCAAGCAGAATTTAGGACAACAACAAATGTAGCATATGGCTTCAATGACTATTAGCTGAATGTAAAGAGGATCAAGATAATGCAACTCCCATTGTGATAATGAGAGTTGCATTTAATTGTAAAATGTTTGAAGCACTCTAAGCAAACCCTTAGCGTCAATCCAAACAATCTTTAATTATGAAACTTGTTGATGAAAAGTCAGTAAGGGATAAACTACCAAATTATTCCAAAAATTTATAGATCAATAATTTGTTCACATTTCAATTTGTTTGATAGAAACCAATTTGAAAATGAATAAGAAATTGATAGTTTATGTTTTTTCATATTGTGGATTATAACAAAAAATAAAAAGTTTTTTGATTTTTTGATAACTTTTCTAAATTTAATGTTCAAAATTTCAGCTTTTTTTCAAAAGATATTCAACTTTTTTGAAATTCGGGTGTCAAAGCACCTTCTTGAAATGAAACTAGTTTAGAACCTAAACAACAACATATTAATACTAGTCAGTGCTAATTAGACGATGATAAAGGCGAGATTAAACCATTTAAAGGCTATGACTACCAAAAGAAAGCCCGTCATATAAAGTCCCTTCCTCTTAGAGACTTTTAAAACATATGATCACGTTAAGCTTGATCAATTGGAACTGAATCCAAAACAAGGTAGTTGTTGAGTGAAATTTACTAGTAAAGAATTTGGATAAATGCACCACTATGGATGGAAATATTAGAACAAACCAACTAGCACTAATGACTTGAATTTCAAAAAATAAATGCATGTTTGATGATATGGTGAAAATATATGTTTTGAAGCTTATTCTTGTAGTAAACTATTCTCATTGGGTGGTGGATGAAGAAATAATATTGATGTTTTTATTTGGGATAGCACCCAAACCACAAACCAACATAGAATCAACTATGTTAGGCAAAGCACAAACCAATTAAAGTTCAAGACTAGGTGCAAGTCACATGCATAAAGGTACGTACAAATTAGATTTCTCCAAGTCAACAAAGCCCAAAACTAGGTGCAAGGTACTTCCACATTAGCTTTCGTATAAAGATCAACATGTTGATTTGTTTATTACTTTTTGAGAGGTGAAGACAAATCATTGATGATAAAGGCGAGAATTAAAGAGCAAACCCTTTGAAATAAAGTCCCTGGCTCTCCATAGAAACATAAGAAAGAATATTGCATTTTAGCATTGTAACAAATGTAGGGTCCAAATTGTCCAAACTTGGGAGTATCACGTTTTAAGTCCACCACAAACCCATTGGCCATATCATTGTTTATTTCAATAATGCTTAGCAAATAATTTTATCACTCTATTTGTAAGTTTTAATGGTTGCATCTTTCTAAACAATCTTCATAATGATAACCTTTGGAACTTAGATGACTAAAATCCACCAAATCAACAAGTTTTTGGTGAAAATGCGTTCTCACTCGGCATTTCAAAGCAGAAGTATTCGCAATTTAATAACCATTTCAAAAAAAAGGAAAGAAAAATTGGTTTTGTGGAGCTTAAAAGGACTACTAGCAAACATCATCTCAACATCAAGTTATGTCAAGAGAAACACCAGACAAGAGGAACCAAATTGGATGTCATTTTGATAGAAATCACTGTTGCTCGTCATATAATATCTGATTATTGATGAGAATTTTTGTACATTTTGTACAATTTAGTTTAATCTTGTACATTTATTTATGTTTGAATCATAAACTAGAAAAGAAAAACTTTTGGCTAAAACGCATTTCCTTTGTGGGACTAGATGCAGCTTGTCTTCCTAAACGTAAACGTCTCCTTTTCTTCGATGTGTTTGCTGGACTGAAGAACGTTGTAGCTAATGAAAATCTGAATTGTTTATAATCACATATTCTTTTCCCTCCTTTTTACTTGAAAAAGTTCATGGCATTGCACAGGGGGACAATTAAGTACTTTTTGCTCTCATCTGCACCTCTTTACAAACTATCCCTTGACCTCAAACAGAATATATTTTGCAGTGGCCTCATTACTTTGCTGCCATTTCAAAAGGACTACCAGAAAAAAGATCACTCAAAATGGTCAAAACCAGCTGGACTATGAGGGTTATAGATGAAGCTTATAGCGGACACTTAACTCTACACTAAGAAAATCCTTAGAAGAGCTGCTTTCTGAAGGATTTAGTAGCAACCTGATACGTGCGGACTAATAGCCCAACCCCTATACCAATGCCTAAGCACATCCCTAAACCGATGCCAACACCTACTCTTACACCTGCATTGAACCACGAGATGTCTCCATCATCCCCTTCCAGGTATGCACCTCCACCACCCTCAGAACCATAATACTTCCCAATGGCTGTTACTTTTCCATCCAGATCTCCATATAGTCTTTCGTCTGCTACCTGCCGAAAAATGTCACAAGTTTCAGAAGTCATAGGCTGTCATGGAAACAAAAAAATGATAAGAACCGAATGATACTTACCCACGCTTCTTTATAGCTTAGATTGCTATAGCTAAAGGAATCTTACACACTTAGCAAGCTAAGAAACTCACAGCTTCACAACCACACGCACAAGCCTTTTAAACAAGTAATGATAAATCAATAGCATCAACCTAAGATAGTCAACAGAAAAGGAAACAAAGGAGAACAGTATCTGTTTTTCTGTGTAAGAAGGCGTGGGACACTAATCGAAAATTTCAAGAGTGAAATCTATATTGCTGTTTGCTAGTCGTTAAGAGTTAAGACTTTTATCTCCTTCAAAAGTACCGTGAGAATTCATATCAATTGGTGCACATGTTTCGATTCAAAAAGTGACGATGGGAACATTTTCAGCGAAGGTAACAATATTCCAGGAATTGTTGAAATGCCCAAAGTTTTGTGTACTTTCAGGCTTTTGCATCTATCAGTCTAAAATAGGATATGGAAATATAATATTATATAAGCAGAGACATAATTTCAGAGATGAATGGTTCTTGCTTCTTGGTCGGTAACTGAAAGTACCGGGTAGAGATATGCATCGATTAGCTTTCAAGAATTCACTGTTCAAGGGATACATCTGTGCTAGACTAGATCTCAAAGGTACGTTAAGACGTCTATCAAGATTAGAATAGTTATTTGAAAAAGCTATTACATTTGTAATGGACTAGATCTCACAGGTACGTTGAGTTGTCTATAATGGGAAAAAGAAATACTTGAAAATTTTCTAATTCTGGATATGAACAATTAAGATCAACCTTACTGCACAGTGCACTCCCTTAAAGCAGCCAGGCCGTCTGTAGCACATGGATGAAAATTATTTCTTAGATCGCTTGCGTTTAAGGATCCGCGTAAGTGAAGGTGATAAAATATTACATTTTGAATCAGCTTGCTAGCTTAATTTGTTTTAGAACCATTTTTTACCGTATAAAACACATGTCTATTAGTTTCATGAAATTAGGAGATCATGAGAGGCTCCTAACTTGTTGGAAATGGACACGTCAGGTCATTGCAAACTAAGATTTGAAGCAATGAACCACATGCTGTCGACTCAGAACTTTCTTAAAGATCATTCCATTTCCTACGTCGCTAATTGATTGCTTTACATGATGCCTCAAATTGTTAGTGTGAGCAGGTTACGAGGTGTGCAAAAGTCGGATGCCAGCTATCCAGACCTCTCATGTCAATCACCTCTCATGTCAATCCAGGGTGCCCTCTTCTTGGCATGCATAGGCTGCTTGAAAGCTTCAAAGCCTACCTGCGTTGTAGTTTCAGCAAGCAAGAGAAGAAAAGCATTCCTTTCTTTTGCACACGCTCTTGTATTTTACTTCTGTTTCTTTCTTTCTATTTAAATATCAACACAAATCTCATATTCCCAAAATGTATTGCAATAAATGCACTCGAGCATGAACACAGCACAGATCTAACCTTTAGAGGATATCCACCTCTGTTATAGAGAGCCTAAATCCATAACTGTAAAACTTGGTAAAGGAAAAACCAGAAAAGAGACATTACTTGTCCATCGAGGTCCGTTAAGATCATGTTTTGAGGGACTCCGCATTCTTTATCCTCAGGGATGGCATCTAAGGTTCCGTGGCGAATTGTCCGTTTTCGAGCAGCCAGTTCAACTGTTTGAGTAAGGATAACGGGAGTACTCGAGTACTGCCCAACTACACAAACCTCCATGGCCGGAGAAGCATAAGAAAGGGATGCATAATCGTGTCTTCCTTTCAAGAAACTGCATCCCATGGATCTAACAACACAGTTGCATTCCATTGCCCATCCAGATGTAATGGACTTCGTTAAGGAGCTTGCAGAAGAGTCGTAGCCTATCAGCCCTTGCATATCTGAAGTGTCTGCTTTCAAAAGGACACCGCAAACAAGAATTTCTTCATTCTCGTAGATCTCGAACGTGACACATCCTACCGCTCGTAACTTATCAGTGGTCACATATGTCACCTCCAATGAGTCTTTATCCACTCTGTCTCTCCGAAGAATGAGAGAAGTTTCTTCCGAAGGAGAAATTCTTCCTCCATTCACCTCCAGGGCCGTTTCGATGCTCCTTTGAGGAAAACGCATGATCAAAACATCAGGACTCTCATCCGGTGGCCCAAAGCTCACTCTCACATAAAGTACTTTGACGTCCAGCCAAGCCGGCAGTTGGCGAGTACCATTCAGGCCATAGTAGTTAAGCTTTGAGGGATTCGTAGTTCCAGAAAAGTCTCCTGAGAGAAGGCTATGCGTCGATTCCTCCGATTCATTCATGCTGACAATTTTTCGGGCTACGAGTGCGAAGATTGATCCAGCACATACTCTATCCCAACCTTGAATGTCAGCTCTTCGCCTTCATTCATCAGGAATCAAAAGAGCCTCATCATTTTAAATAAGTTTTTTTTCGGGCACAAAACGTAATCATCTATTGATCTTTCAAAATATGTATAGTGCGTGCGGCCTTCGTGTGATTCCAGCTCCAAGTCATCGCACCTTCAAACAGATCGAGCACTGTAGTTTGTTGAATCAGCGCTCGTAATTAGCAATGATTTACTCTGTAACGAGTTGAATCAGCACTCGTAAGCACATGTGTTTAACTTCAACTATCTAATTAAGAAGTATGCAAAAATGATTCTATATTATCAAACCTAGGCACAATAATGAGATGTATCGGGGAAACAGGAGATTATAACGCACTTCGAAAGCCTGAGTTGCAGCGTTATTTCAGTTGCTTTGGTTGAGAGACGCCTCCTCTGATAATGATACTTTGACAAGTCAATAATACATAGCTTAAACAAAGTCGTGACAGACAGGATCATATCCGCCTCTCCGTAGAGGTTGTGAATTGAGGATAGAAAACCTTATCCTGATGGTACAAAAAAGACTATAAGAAAACTGTAGATTACCATATTCAACCAGGAAAAGTAAACGAGAACAAAATCAAAGTGAGTCCAGATCAAAATGCTGAATCCTTCCTTTGCTCAATCTTTTTCCATTGCTCCACAGATCTCAACGCACGCCAAAATGAACGGATCATAGACCGATCAGCATGACGATCAAACGAGAAGGGTTTGTAGAGCGCGTATCTCTAGCATGTAGGCCAGCAGAGACGACGCGGCGACCAGGGGGACGCTCGGAACGGGAACGCCGAAACGCAGTAGGCAGATGACCGGTGGAACCCGCTGCCAGGCCAAGCGCACTGGCACGAGACGGTCATGTGGGGTCACACGTGGTACAATTCTTATCGGATAGGCAAGCATCCTGCCGCATAACGACCCACCAGTGACCAGTCTCCCTACCCTATCCACACTTGTGATCTCAGATTTAAATATTTTGCAGATTTTTCTTTTAGATATTTGAAGCCTAAGTAACTTGAGACCTCAAAATTGAGAGGCTCTCTTTAGAAGAGAGATATCGAACCGAAGACTTGCCATAAGGGATGAGTTTATTTCTCGTCATGATTTTTCTTACATGTGCTGAGTTGGTGTATCGTGCTTGAGGTGAGCTTGCCCACCCAAGCTCGATTCCATGTGATCCCACATGACGATAATACCTAAAAGTATTCCTCACCATGACTTGATTGAGGGTGTAGGCACGAAGGGCCTCACCCTCATCCAATAATTTAGCTAAAGGGAGCAACGTATTCTGCATTGCCACTCTTGTGGCAATGCTGGGCCCTTCCATCCAATGATGGAAAGGCAAGGAGATACAAGGGAGCAAAGGAGGGGGTGGTGGAGCACCCACCACCACCCTTGGATGGTGTCTACATCATCACTGGCATGCCAGTGATGGTGGAGAATGTACCGATCCATTTGAAAGTGGCAAGTTCATATCTCCAATGTCTTGTACACCGTGGGACAAAGGATGGGTCCCATCCTACACCTCAAATTAAGGTGAAGAATACGCTCATCCATTTTTTATCCACTTTGATGTTCTAGCTTTCACGCTTCACATTGAGAGATGATCACATTAACAATGGGCGGACTTTTCCAAGAAGTTAAATTGAAATATCTTACACTCATTCTGCTAGTGCAAGGTCAGGAATAAAGGGATAATACTTGACAAAGTACTGGTAGTCGATGCCCTCCCTCCATTTGAAATAATCTTTAGTCGTTTCTCTCTTGGAAAAAAAAATTGCATGTTTCCAAGATCCGCGTAGCCTCCCACCTAGTAAGTTGAGACACTACCCACTTTCCCAATCCTCATAGACTAACCTAGAATCACTCAAAGGAGCAAGAAAAAGCAACTTATCAATATGCTGACTTGGAAACCAACATAAGACCCATCTGTAGCCAACAAGGATGTCGGTTTTAAAAAATTGAATATCGTCATACTTGACAAAAAGTACTTTTCTTGAAAATTACAAGACATTGGAATTTGTTGCCTGGTAGCATATTCGATGTCAAACTTTTCATCTGACAATAGAAGGCGTTGGATACAAGACAAGAAAAACAAAAGGTGATGGACTCAACATGTACAAACTGCTGTTTTGGGGAATTTGGCATACAGTAAGAATAGCACCGACATTCTTTTTTTTAAAATTGGGTTACAGATGTTGACTTCCAAAATAACTTGAATAACTTCTTCTTCTTTTTTGTGATAGATCATGTTCAATGAAATATTCACACGATTTCAAATCTTCAAGTTTCTAAATGAGAGAATTTATTAGGCTCGTCTAATAAATCAAAACACTATAGAAAATTTCAACATTCAAAAGCTCTTTCTAGTGAGAACGCAAATATTGCACAATACTTGAAATTAGTAAATATGAAATCTAGCCAATATGAGACTAATTCCTGAACTTATAACATACAAGGCATTGAATTTCATCAATGGGGTGGGGTTGAGGCCAAAGTAAATATTTAATACTATGAGTCAATAAATAAAATTTAATTAAGGCAATGACCAGATTTGTTCGTTAATTTTGTTAGCATGCTATCTATTTGTAAGTAATCACAAAATTTAGTAGTTTGAGGATTCTAAACGGAAAGAGAAGGATTAGAAGATAATGTTTGTCAATTTTTGAGGAGTCTTAAAAGATGGAAAATATTAGAGGAAAACTCAAATGAGGTTTTTGAAAATTGTATAACCCATAAACATACAATAGCCCCTCAATTTTCAACAAAAGATGTTGAAAGCCAACAATTATTGCTACAAATCTAACTTGATATTCCCTGCTTGACATTGACAAAATTCTGAAAGCAAGCTTGGTACATCAACATACTTAGCAACAAACCTCTCACTTGCCAATTAAACGTTGTCTATATCATATGGTAAATAGCATCATTAAGAGATAAAAAGGTATCAAGGTTCAAAAAATACTATAGTGAACTCAAGAAAGTTTTCCTTAGTGGGAGTAAAAATAAATTGCGGAGATTTGCAAGCACTACTTGAAATCTAAAATTACACATCAAGTAAACTCCTTGTGTTGCTTGCACATTAGTCTCAATTTTGGCTAGTATATTTTTGCATTGAGCTACATTGGTCACCCTTGTTTCCTCATTGAAGATAGAGTGAAGTGTGTGCCCGCAGTATCTTCAACTAGTTACTCTTTGGCTTATTTGGCTGAAATTAAATTTTTTGAAAAGAATCTATCTACACAAATGAAGATATTTTGTAACTCTCTAAACTTTGATATAGAAATTCAATATAAAATCATCTGAAGTGGCTAGCATTTAAGAGGCTTCAACATTAGCTTAATCAAAGTGCTCTTTCCACCTCCTTTTGTTTTTTCTTGTAAGATTCACGTTTGGTTTATTGAGTTGATGCCTGACAATATTAGCTAGGGTCCAAGAATGACCCAACATTAGGGGAAATATGGGCTCAAAATGGGCCCTTTAAGAAGTTTGACTTTAGAGAGAGGTTACGAAGATAGAGAATGGAAACCGATAACATTTGTTGCCATTTTTCGAGTTTCCAGTGATGCTCGCATTCTAACTATTGTGGTTTACTAGCTCTAACTTCATGCATTATTTA
This sequence comes from Diphasiastrum complanatum, assembly GCA_029204225.1. NCBI lineage: Eukaryota > Viridiplantae > Streptophyta > Lycopodiopsida > Lycopodiales > Lycopodiaceae > Diphasiastrum > Diphasiastrum complanatum. The sequence goes on along the minus strand of CM055092.1, from coordinate 5,538,713 downwards.
GTTAAGTGTGCTTGTAATAACGAAAGACGGAATTTTTCTGCATGTTTCAGCCAACTTGAAATCTTGGTATGCTCTTTGCAAAATATGTAGTGGGAGCACTATGAGCTCAAATTTTTATATGCTCATAGTAAAATATGAGGCGGGAGAATTATGAGCTCGACATCATTCTAGCCAAGACAAACTATTCTGTAAATACTGTAAGAGGACTGGTCATCTTATTAAGGACTGCTGGAACATTGAAATACAACAACGAAAAGAAGCGGTTCCAACAACAAGCAAATGCTACAACTACCAGTCACTCGATCCAGCCACAAGAGGAAGACGAAGCAGCCTTTATGACCAAAGTTGGAGAACTGCAGGATATCCTGGTACTTGGACTCGGGAGCAACACAACATATTGGTTCCAAGATTACAAATCATTCTAGAGCTATGCAATTAGGAGACAACTCATCTCATACTATCACGTGAAGGAACAGTCAGAATTGAATTTTAGAAAGGTGATGTAAAATTCTTGTCCAATGCTCTTCAAATTCCAAATCTCACCAAAAATCTGCTTTCAATTAGCAAAATCACTGATTCCAGTCATAGGGTCGAATTCGATACAAAGGGCTGCATTATTCTTGACAAATCTAGGAAAGTTTTAGCTTTCCGTAGGAGATGTGGCTATCTATACAAGCTAAGCCATTTTTATTCTACAAATAGTCAAACTCTTCATACTTCAACTTCTGAATCGATTGATATGCTATGGCATTTCAGACTAGGCCATTTAAACTTCAAAAGCATTCAACAAATGTCAAATCTGAATTTAGTGCAAGATTTACAATCTATTAGCAAATCGACTTCTCTTTGTGAAAGCTGTATTATCAACAAACATGCTAGAAGTCCATTCGATTCTGATTTAGTCCATTCATCTAAAGATCTGCTAGATCTAGTACATAGTGACATTTGTGGCCCAATACAGACTGCTTCCACAGGGGGAGCCATTTACTTTCTAACCTTTATTGATGACTTCTCTTGAAATAGGTGCCTTGAGCTGTCAGCTATTTTTTGAAGAACAAATTTGAAGCATTCAAATTATCAAACAGTTCAAGGCATCTGCTAAAAATCAGACACATAAAAAAATCAAGGCTCTACGCACTGATGGAGGGGGAGAATTTATCTCCACCAAATTCAAGGAGTTTTGCAAGGCAAATGGAATAAACCAACAATTTACAACTAGCTATTCACCTCAATCCAATGGTATAGTTGAAAGGAAGAATTGAACACTAATTGAAAGTGCCAAGAGCATGCTGGCCCATGTCTCTCTTCGAAAGAAATTATGGGCAGAAGCTATCATGACTGCTGCCTATCTACATAATCAATCCATTACAAAAGCTCTAAATGGCAAAACACCTTATGAAGTGTGGACAAGATCGAAACTCTCACTCAAGCACATTCAAGTTTTTGAATACATTGCTTACTCTCAGACCCTTGCTGATTTAAGGAAGAGGCTAGATGATACTAACAAAAAATTGCTTTTTCATTGGCTATTCTCCAAACCACAAGACATACAAACTCTACAATATGAACACACATAAGTCGTTCACAAGTAGAGACATCATTTTTGTGGAAGATCAATTCTTCATCCACAAGGGGAAGGCTCTTGAAAATTCCGATCCTAGAGTCAAAACCAGCTCCGAACTCAGCATCAAACATCAAAAAATTGATACAGATTCAGACATTGAGTCAGATCTTCAATGACTCGAATCTCATCAGAGGATCGAAGTTCATCTAGAAGATTGAATCGACCCAGACAGGCCCCATCCAGATTTATGGATGATCCAACATGCTATCTTGTGCAAGAACCATGCACTATATCAGAGGCAATGTCAACTCGAGATCGTGATCAATGGAAAGCTGCGATGGACAATGAATTCGATTCTCTAATAATCAGACATGGACTATAATAGAGCTGCCAAAGGATTGAAATTTGATTCCATGCAAATGGATATTCAAAGCGAAATATGATGTTGAAGGAAAACTAAATCGATAGAAGGCTAGACTGATCGCCAAAGGTTTCTCACAGACTTCAAATCTAGATTATTCAGATACTTTCAGCCATGTTGTTAAACATACTTCAATTCGACTATTACTCTCCTATGCAACTGCAACCAATTTTGAAGTCCACCAAATGGGCGTCCAGATCAAGTATTGAATAGCTAGCTCTCTCTCAAGCATGCGAGCTTGAACACTCTTGAGAATTCTAGCTCAGTTCTTAGATTGCTATTGCGCTTACTGCTTATCAGTAGTTGCGCTTAATTCAGACTTATATTTTAGCCACTCAGAGATAGCTTAGAGTACGCGGCTTCGATCCACAACTTGATGTACTCATTTACATCTGTTTCGCTTTCATACTGAATCAATACTATCTTCTTATTGCGTTTAGCTTTGTCTCAGAATGTATATTTCTATAATTCTTCACAATTGATTATTTGTCTGATAATTCAATGCTTTAAATGTTTGGCTACGAAATCACTGTAGTACTATATTCAAAGTTAGTTACTATAAGATCACTATGTTGCTGCAAGAAGATAGTTGAAGAAGTCAAGACACTTCGTCAAAGTGCCTCAAATGTTAAGGAAATGACTTTGGCAAAGTGTGGGGCTACTCCATTATTCAGGAAATGAGATTTTGCGACATTGTCGCATTTCTCACAAAAGTCGCATTTTTCGCTTTCTCCCCGATGACAGTTACATTCATTTCTGTAGAGTGACAGTCGCGTTCATTTATGCAGAGTGATTGTTTACAGCCAAATGTCACCGCTTATCAACAAGCAAGTTTTGAGAAGAACTGGATGAATGCTAGCATACTCTAGCCAACTGACAGCGCATTTGATGACCTAATTGCTTAGTATAAATAGTTGTTCATATTTCAACATCTTAATTATCAGATCAAGTATTGAGTAGTTAGCTCTCTCTCAAGCTTGCGAGCTTGAACACTCTTGAGCATTCTAGCTCAGTTCTTTAGGGTTGATAAGAGATTGCTATTTACTGCTTATTAGTAGTTGTGCTTAATTCAAACTTATACTTTAGCCGCTCAGAGATAGCTTAGAGTACGCAGCTTCGGTCTGCAACTTGTTGTACTCATTTACATCTGTTTCGCTTTCCTACTGAATCAATACTATCTTCTTATTGCATTCAGCTTCGTCTCAGAATGTATGCATTTTTGTAATTTTTCACGACTGATTATTTGTCTGATAATTCAATGCTTTAAATGTTTGGGTACATAATCGCTATAGTGCTAATGATTTCAAAGTTAGTTACTATAAGATCAAATATGATTTCTATCACTATTGTTTTATTCGAAATTGATAGGTGTAGTCATGCATGAAGAAAGAGGAAGATAGTTTATTCCGCTGTGCACGATAAATTGTCTTTCTTGTCGTTCAAATTCTTTTTATTCGAATCTTATTCGACCTATCTTTTGTACACCTCTTTCCAACAACAATTCCGATCCACAACTGTCCGTTGTAAATTTCCACTGCTAGTATCTCGTCCCAAATTTAGATTTTGGATGTCCATCTCTAAATTGATTTGTGATTCAGGTTGAATGAATGAATGTGCGGAATGATGGATCTCTTAACTGATAATGATATCAGGGCAATAGCTTGAGCATCATGAGCATGCCATTGTTTTTGTTCTGTAGTAGCAGCTGGTGTTGGAGCCTGTTGACCACCTCTAACAGAAGTAGCAGGTGCAATATCTATGGGATGTTCTTCATCCCCAGTAATAAGACCCTAAAGATTTCTAGCAACTAGCAGATTTCAAACCATAAAGCTCCATAGAGAATAGTTGCTTCCATCATGTTTATCTTCATGTGACAAAACTCCAAAAACATTTGATGCATTTTGAGCCATCTTCAACTAAACAAGAATAGACACACAAGTCTGACTGAAAATGCGAGCTAAATGCACCTCAATCTGAGCACAAAACTTGTTTCCAAATTTATCACACCACTGAACTGTATATCCTTGGTTGTACACCTGATATCGATTCACAAGTGCGACTCCTAGTCCTTGACTTGGTTGTTCTCGCGTTGATTCGATATGTACAACAACAGACAATATCGATTTAGCGCGCACAAGTACGACCTCTGGTACTCTACTATGGCTATCCATGCATTGAAACGATATACGTATGGACACATGCAATATCGATTCGGCGTGTAGATGTACAACCTCCCAGGATCTTTTGGCCTTTCGCGTGATATTAGTATGGAGGCGATGAAATCTAAAGAGAATATTCTAATTTTCAGAGAAAATATTTTAGATTTTCCTAGGCACAAACATGTACTTAAAAGAAACTTTACCTTTTGGTATCGAATTCATCGTGCACAACCCAAATATCGCTTCAAAATGCACGACCTATGCACTACAATCTCAAATACGCTCACTTGCGCGTTGATCCGCTATCGACTACCGACTTTCATTCTCGGGATATCGGTTCAATGTGCGCCTCCTATACTACCTCACTGTTGGTTTGTACACACGCGCGCTAATCTGATACCAGGACAATGCCCGCACCAAGCAAATTGCTCACCTTCATCCTGGCGGGGTCCCAATGCAAGCAGGCCGCCAGGGAAATCCACCATCGGAATGCCCTTCACCACCGCCTCCTAGGCCAAGGGGTAGACCGCATGACCCACCATGGTTGAAGGACATTTGGAGGCTACAGAAGACTAACAATCTTCTGATTCCTAAAGCTCACATCCAATGATCAATCAGACAAGTCACAAGAACGGAGAGGTATACCTAAGAATGACAAGAAGTTCTGAAACTATAGGGATTAGTTAACTATAGTTCATGAACATTGAATCCAAATTAACCTCAAGTGTACAATACGGGCAACAAAGGAGTATTCAAGTAGTAATGGTGGTTCAATCACAACCGTTTGTTCTGTCCAGCGGGATTTTTGAAATTTGCCAAAGTTTGGCCGGGAAAGCCAAAAAAATTTATGTTCGTCAAGCATTGTTACAGCTCATCACAGATGGACACAATTTATTGGGCTACTTGGACATTGAAAGCATGTGAAGTAAAAAAAAGCACCTTGACAAAGGGCCCATTTTGAGTTCTAATGTGCCCTAATGCAAACTTGAACGACATTCACATTTTCCTTGGACTGAAACTTGTAGTTGTTATGTACCTAACGGACAAAGAGTATGTTAGAGTTCACGTGCATCGATTAACTTGAGGCTAGCATACGGTAGTTGGTACTTGACCTACAATTATGAGTTCTCCTTACTAGTAGAGGCTATGACTTCAAGTCTAGGCCTTGAATTAAGTCATAAAACTGTTGGGAATCGGGAATGTGTCAAACAATTCCTTGATCCATGTACTACGCCTATCAGATTTGAACCACAATAGTGGGTTGAATGACTCGGCTAATTCTACTTGATTCTAACTTCAAAAACGACAGAACGAATGGATCAATTACGTAGACAAACAAAATGTCTTATGACTATAGTTGGGGAAGTGAAAGCAGACGATTCAAGCGAAATTGTAAGAGCATATCAGACAAAATAATAAAGAAAGCATAGCATGCACACTTACATTAATATGAATGCAATAAGATAATAAAATTGATTCATAAAGTATAAGTTACAAGTCAAATGATGTGAAGAGGGCACAAGGCAATTGTAGTAGAAACTGCGTGCTCGTAATTATCTTAGTTTTGTAATGGCTACGATGATTCGAAGATTGTTTGATAGCTTATTATGATTCTCTATCTGAATCTAATCGATGTGTCAACATGTACTGTGTCTGATTGATCATCTTTACAATACTTGATCACTTGGTTATCTGATCAAGAATAATGTAGGTGGAACTTGTCATTGTTGAATTTCCATAGCAGATACATGAGTTATGTGTAGCTTGTTAAAGTACAATACATTGGACCTTAAATGAGCCTAATAATGACTCATAGGCGAGATTGATTGATTTATTAACAATTGATTAATAATGACTCACAAGAGGGATTGATTGATTGATCAACAATTGAATGCAAACTATACATCAAAAATCAAGATCTAGATTGGCAATTCTACACACATCAAGCAAGAGCAACCATAAATCATTGATTATCATGAAAAGCTGACCTGTGACACATGTGGTAAGACCTTTAGTACAGCCTGCGGACAACAAATAAAGTTAAGAGCTCTTACATTTCATTAGATCACAAAAGTACATATAGTGTAGAGAGTCGAGATTGCCAATGAGCTCTCAAAAATTTGAAGGCATTACTACGGAAAAATGGATTGTATGTACAAAAGCTCTTCCCCACCTCAAGTTAGCTGAAAATCCAACATGTAATAAGGAAGACGATGGACCGATTTTGCCCTAATTTGTCAATCTTATTTGACCCTAGAGTTTTGCCAACTTAGTGGCTAGGTTGGTTATCCACCTCCATGATTCAAGTAATTTGGCCCTATATAGGAATTATGACCAAACAAGCCTAACTATTACGATCGCCAAGTGAAGATCTCCTTAGATCCTGTTACATGCAACCAAAAGAACACTTGTGGAGTAAAACCACCCAACCAACAAGAAATGGCTAGTCAAAACCCTAACTACTTCAACCCCAAGCCAAGGTGATTGAATGCAAGAGGAGGGGATCCTGGCTTCTGCAATCAGAAAATACAATGAGGAGATGGGCGAGTTCAAATAGGTTATGTACTCTCCAAAAACTAGAGAATATTTCCTCAAGGATCCCTCCAATCCTATCAAAAATGTTTGACCTCCTATTCTTGCACAAAAGTTGTCAATCACCATGAAAAATCTCCATAGGTCCAATTAGAGTACCTGGGCCCTCATAAGATTATTAATTACATTATTGGCCAAGCCTAAAATGATGTGGCATAACTAATAACCTTATACACTGGACTAGGGTGTCTTCGTTATTTGGTAGCAGGGACGAACGTCAAAGATTTTGCCTCCAATTCATCAAACACTTCGTTGCAGGAATGAACACCCGTCCTTCGGCCTTCGCTTCGTCTTCGGGGAACGTCAAGAAATGGCTGCATAAGTTCACCATTTTCAACACTCTCTCTTGAACGTTGCAACCTTTTTTGTGTTTGTTCAGTCCCATTGTATTTTTCTGTTTTGTGAACAGTGGCTTGTCGAGCGGCTTCGTGAGCAAATCTACAACCATGTCCTTTGAATTTATGTACTGGACTTTCAGCTCTCCTTTCGAGATCAAGTCTTGAATGTGATGGTACTTCAAAGGTATGTGTTTGGTCTTCGAATGGAAGACTAGATCCTGGGACAAATATATGGCACTTTGAGAATCCTTCATCATCATGCATGGTTCTCTTTGTTGAATGTCAATTGCCTCCAACATCATCTGTAACCACACGATCTCATTCGCCATTTTTGAAGCTGCGACATATTCAGTTTCGTATGAGAATTGAGCCACCAATGTTTGTTTTTTGCATATCCAGTTGATTGCTGCTCCACACGCTATCGAACACCCTCCTATCACGAACTTGTTGTCATCTTTGCAGCTCGCCCAGCTTGCATCACTATAGTGTTGCAGCTCAAATCCTTTTGCTTCTTTTTCTGCTTTATAGGTCATCCCATACTTTGGGTGCCTTTCAGATACTGCAGCATTCTCTTCGTCATTTGCCAATGTGCCATGCCAAGATTCAAGAAAAATTGGCTCAATGCATAGACAAGGAAGGCCAAGTCGGGTCTGGTTCAAATTGTGAGATACATCAGACTACCAGTAAAATTTTGATATGGTATACCTTCCAGTTTTAGCCTCTCCTCATTAGTATTCAGGCGTTTCTGTTTTGTCACTCTAGCTCCAGCTATCATTGGTATGGCTTTTTCTTTGCAGTCCACCATTCGGTACTGCTTCAGCATCTTTTCGGCGTATTTTGATTGACTCAGATGCATTACTCCTCTGATTTGATCTCTTTCGATCTCCAACCCAAGGCACTTTGTTGCTTCTCCTAGATTTGTGATCTCATAACTTCAGATATCTGACTCTTTGTTTCCTTGATCAGAATCAAAGAGTTTTCTATCATCAAGGAGTCATCTCCAAAAATAGTTAGAATCACAAAATTTCTTCCTACTCTCTTCATATAGACATTGCAGTCTGGCTGTGTAGGAACGAAGTCTAGAGACTTCAAAAGGTTGTCGAGCTTCTTGTACGAAGCTCGTGATGCCTGCTTCTGACCATAAATGCATAGCTGCAACCAACAAACATATTGTCGATTGTCGGGGTCTTCGAATCCTTCAGGCTGTTTCATGAAGATTTCTTCCTCTAGATCTCTGCGGAGAAAGGATGTTTTCACATCAATCTGGTGTACTTCCAGATTGTATTGTGCTGCGTATGCAAGGAGTAGTCGAATACTTGTCATCTTCACCACTGGTGAGTAGGTATCAAAGTAATTGATATCATACCTTTGCGTGTAGCCCTTGTAAACAAGTCTTGCTTTGTAGCATCTGACAGTGCCATCTAATTTGATTTTTCTTTTATAAACCCATTTGCAGTCGAAAATCTTTTTGTCTTCGGGTAGTGGCTCTAGTGTCCATGCCTCATTTTGTCTCATTGATTCGATCTCCTCTGACATTGCTTCCTTCCAGAATTCTCCCTCTAGACTCTAGATAGCTCTTTGGTAGGTTGTTGGTTCTGCAGTGAAGTTGCAAAATTCAAACTCTGCATCTTCGCTCCATTGAAGATTGTTAGTGTATCGATCTGGAGGTCTTCTTTGTCTTGTTGGCCTTCTTGGTCCTGTTTGTCGCTGCTGGTTCGATTCTTCTTTGGCAGGTTGGTCTTCAACTTCTTGCTCTGGAGTCAAGGGCTCTACACTATGTTGATGTCTATCCTCGATCTCCCTCTTGAATTGGCAGTAGCGTGAAGATCTCATGGCCCTTTTCTCATGGCCCTTTTCTTTTTTTAATCCAGCAAATGTGGACTCGTTGAATTTCACATCTCAACTCGACACAAGGGTTGTAGTGTCTATACACTTGCGATCCATTTGAGTATCTGACCATGATTGTTTGCTCTGAGTTTTTGTCGAGCTTGCTTCTGTTTTCTTTTAGTATGTGCTTGTATGCTGCACATCCGAACACATGTACGTATGATAGATCGGGCTTATTACCTGTCCACATCTCATACGGTGTCTTGTTTTCCAAGGCTGTCGTTGTTGATCTGTTCTATAGGTGTATTGTTATAGCAATTGCCTCAGCCCAAAATTGTCTAGGCAACTGAGCTTGTGCCATCATGCATCTGGCTCCTTCACTAGCGTCGTTTTTCTTCTTTCTATGACACCATTATATTTAGGTGTGTATGTAGGAGTGAATTGATGCTCTATGCCTTGTTCTTGGCAGAAGCTTGAGAACTCCTTGCTCTTGTACTCAACTCCATTGTCAGACCTGATGGTCTATATCTTCTTCAAGGTGTGTCTCTCTACGAATGCCACGAACTTCTTGACAGAGTCAAACACTTCAAATTTTTTCTTTAAATAATAAATTGTTGTCATCCGGTTGTACTCATCAATGAACGTCAAGAATTATCTTGATCTTGAGAGTGAATCGGCTTTCATCGGTACACGGCCATCTGAGTGGATGAGCTCAAGAACTTCTTTCGCTCTTCTTCTCTCATGTACAAATGGACTTCGATGTTGTTTGCCCTTTTGGCATGCTTCACAAAATTCAATGTCGGGTCTGGATATCTTTAGACCTGTGACAATCTCCTTTCTGCTCATGTCATACAGGACTTCTCATGTTCAGATGATACATTCTTTTGTGCCAAAGTTGATCTTCATTCTATGATGCATTTAGTATGCTATCAAAATTGTTGATTATCCTTGCTTGGTACAGGTTACCTTCTCTGGATCCAATTGTCAATATCTTGTTTGTTCTTATCTCGATCATCTAGCATGTATTGCCATCGAAGAGGACTCGAATTTCGAGTTTTAACATATAAATGAGAGATTCTTGTGCTAACAATTAATTGACACTTTTCCCTCAAACTTTGCTTTCTGATGCACAAAATATTTTAAAAGTTTCTTAGATTTATCCAAAAATGACATTCACCTACAAAAAATAACAAGCATAAAAATATATCATAAATTGGTAAGTTCAGTTAAAGCCATGAATTCTCTATTAATGTCTATGAAGTGCATAGAACCAACAATACCAACTTCTTGAACCAAGTGCACCAAGAGATGCATGCGTATGTCTAAGATGGAAGTTTAAAAATTCCTCTTGGGCATACATATAGTCTCCAGTTAGATCTCATGTTTTCTTTTGCATGTCCACATCACAAATCTCCTTGTCGGATATCCACCTACAGGATCATTATGCATTTTAACAATAAGACTTTGAGGTGATGACCTTGCTATGAGGTGAAACACTAGGCCGACATCGTTGATAGTTTTAGTGCCATGTATGAGCACCTCATGATCCCTCATGTCATAGATTCAAGCATAACTTGTGCTTCTGGTGGGCCTACTTGCCTTATGTCTATAGAGGTGGGACAATCGCATATTAATCATTCAATGTACTCGAGGAGTGGGTGGATGGCATGAGCATGCTTGAGCTAGGATGTGTTTCTAGCCATGGAGATAAGTGCCCATGAGAGCCAAGTACAATCGCCAATGGTATGGAATGTTGGTTATTGTATGTGGTTTGACTAGGCCAGTTGTGTCGACAATTCTAGAGCACAGAGGTGAGTCAACAATGACTCTATAGATGGGTGGTAACAAAGTGATGTTTGAAGTTCACTCTATGAAGATCAGTCTAATAAATTATAGCAATTGGTATCAGAGCCACCAATTTCCATGTTCAAGGTGCATGTGTTTCGATTGTCTTTTTGTGGCAAATTTTAATCCTTTAATGCTCGTTGATGAAATTGTGTGATTATGCTTGAACTTCATAGCTTTTGCTTTGAGAAAGTGTAATCAAACCTGCTACAATAATTCTGATTTCCATCATGATTTGAAGCATGTAAAACTATGCTAAAATGACGTTAAACCTTTTTTTTATGGCTTAGTAAAATCTACTTCTTTTGTATTCTAATTAAGGTGGGGTTTTGCCAACTTTTTTCCATTGTTGGCAAGCTCGTAAGAAATTTCTATAGCTTGCAAATTTTTTGCAGTTTGTTGTAAAGTTAATTTTGTTGGTTCCCTTTTGGTAAAGTAAAATTCTAACTAGAAGACGAACTTTGCAAAATGTAATGCTACATATTTTTTTCAATTTAAAGCCTAGTTGAAGTTCTAACTTTAAAAGTTATGAATTTAGTTAAAAAAAAATTGCAATATTAAGTTTGCAAAATTTTTATTTACTAAGCTTTGTAAAACTTTGTAGTAAACTTCAAGTCTTGTAAGCAAACAAATTCGAGATAGCTGGACGTAGCAAGGCGGCACTAAGATTGTGCTATCTTTTTCTCTCATTACTTTTTGGAAAGGACATGTACGATGTCCTTAACTCATTAGTTCTTGAACTCAAAGAAAGACAAATGGAAAATCATTTTTTTGTATGGTTGGCCACAGGAACATGGGCAGAGGCACACTTGCCTTGTCTGTGCATGTATCCTCTTGGTGTGCCCAAGCTGTGGTTGGATGTGTCTATAGTGAGTTGGTGTGCCCACAAATAGTCCTTCGCGCCTGCAACCCGAGTGCCTTACATATATACTTGCAATTTCATACATGTCCTAGCTCTCTTTTGGCTTAACCCTCTCTTCTGCATGAGAGCTTGTGGGAATTTCTTTGGGTGGCTGAATCAAAATTTCTCTCCTAGACACATATGGGTCGTGGGTGGTACCCCAAACTCCTGCATGGGTATGCCACATGGCGAACACACAACTTGCCATGTGTTAGTGTATTCCAAATGGCTAATTGTCATACGATTAATATCTATTCCATACAAAGAGAGTGAAATTTTCAAGCCTCGTGAATTAAGGGTGGGGTAAAGATCTTGGCCCCCCCTCATTATTGGCTTTTCTAAGTTTAAGCTTTTGGCTTTGAGAAAGCCCTTTTTGAAGTTTTGCAACTAAGGCAATATTGGGTTTGATTTGCTTAGAACTTCATGGTTTTTCCTCTAGTTTTTGCACTACCTTGACACTATAGCTATGGAGCCCACATGAAAGGGTACTCAGGCATGAAGTGATGAATGACCTTCGTCATCCATGTTTGAGAAATTTTGTCATTGTTTTTCTTGACAACATATTTGTATATAGTCATAGTTTGGAAGAGTCTAGCAGAGCATGAAGCACATCGTTGTATTTTCTTTGATTTTAAGGTGGGAAAAGCTCTATGCTAAAGTGTCAAAATGTGAGTTTCTTATACAAAACTCAGGTGTTCTGGACCATATCATATCTAATCAAGGAATTGAAATCAAATATGATAAGGTTTGCAAGGTACGAGAGTGGCCTTTTACAAAAAAACATTTGGAAAGTAGATTTTTTTTTGGGAGTTTCAGAGGTGTTTTTTCATAGATTCATTAGGGAACATGCCTTGATCACATTACCCCTAATAAATCATCTTAAGAGAATAAAAAATATTGCTAAAGGCAATTGTAAGAAATTTAGTCCACTTCAAAGGAACAATGAGCTGAAAGTTTTGAAACTTTGAAATATCATGTTTCTACTCACTCATACTACACTTGTCCTCCTATTTACCACCAAAAGAGGATGCCTCACCTTGATCCAAGTTCCCTTGCTTCTTAAATCCTTACCTTTGCGTTTGCCCTTAGAGAACAATGTCTCTTCTCCTCCTTGAGTTGAAGTGGCTCCTCCTCTTGCTTGTAGCCTATGTTCTTCAACCACCAAGATTTCTTACAAGTCCTATACACTTGGGAATGTCTTTTGGATGGCAAAACTTTGCACAAGGTTAGCATTTTCATGATCATCTAACAATCCATTGAGCATTACTTATACAAGCTCTACTTCTTTAATGTTATCATCAATACATCCTAGATCATCATTTAAGGCTTTGACTCTTAACATAAAGGTATGAGCACTTTCCCCTTCTGTTTGGATACTTTGGAAGATTTTCCTTCATAGGGTTAGGACCCTATAAGTGGACTTACTTTTATACACCTTCTTCAAGGCAGTCCAAGCTTCACTTGAAGAAGTGCATTTCCCAACTTCCTTAAAAAGTTCATTTGACACACTCATTTTTATGATGTGGAATGCCTTCTTGGTCCTCTTATCATACGTTACTTGGTCTTGAAGAACCAAAGGCCTCTCTTCCAAACTTGCAACAATATCCATTAACTCATTCAACTCAAGTAGGGACTCCATCCTTACTTTCCAAGTTGAATAGTTAGTTGAGTTTAACAAGATTCCACTTGTAGTAGCCATCATGAAAAATGATTACTCCTCCTCTATAAACTTGCCCTAATGCACTAATCACTCACACTCCTATCAAAAAATGAAGTAATAGTGCAACCACAATGATTTAGAACTTTTCAAGACTAACTTCTTGAAACTAGACAGCTTAAATGTAGATCTTGATAAATCTTGATCAACAAATGATAGAATGAAACTAAGATATGAAAATTGATGACTTACACACAATTTAGGGAGCTTATTACAATCAATATTGAATAAAAAAGAAACTACATGCAAAATAATTGACAATCTTGGTGCTCATCTATATAGGGAGACTCCTCTTCCAAAGGGAGCACAACTCATACACAAATGGAATTTTTTACAAAAAAAGTGATTGATAATCCACATGGGGAGCATAGCTCACTCACTAGGGAGATTCATCCACATGGGGAGCAAAGCTCACTCATTAGTGGAGATTGCAAATTTTAAAAGCTAGAAACAATATGAAGCTTGAATGTATACAAAGTTTTCAACACATAAAAAACATGTTTTGATTAATCACATAAAAAAACATAAATCTCTTTTCCTAGAGCATAAATGACCTGAAATGACCTGTACATGTCTCAAGATCACAAAGATCCGACCACAACACAAGTTAGACGAGATTTGATCAAAGACAAATGCTAAAAATCATTATAGATTGATGCAAAACTCTATTTTTGGCAAAATTCTATTTTTTGTTGCGGAAGCGAGGCTGTCTCTTTTTCGTCTTCGTCTTCTTATTCGCGAACAATTTTGTGTCTTTGAATTTTCTTTTTGTGCGGAAGTTGTTTACAAGATCCCAGACACGCGATACACATCACAAAACACATTCTATTCTAGCAATCAAGACAAATTGACAGCACAAGACAGGGAGATGCACGAAAATAGAGCTACTGTATTATCAATTTAGTTTTTAGAGCGAGATCGTCAATGTCTATCTCATTGGTGGAATGACATTCTACTCTTTTGCTGTGTTCTGCTCGTTGGCAGACTTTCATGCACAACTATAGTTTCTAGTATTTTTCTTTCTGCTCTACTCACTACCTTTCTCTCTTTGTCTCTTACAGATCTCTCTATTCAGATTATCCTTTTTCTTCATTCCTTTTTTTATGATCCAGAGAGGATCGTTATACCTCCACAGTGTGGAGTTTACAAGATGGCTAAACATAGAATCACAAGACTAGTTAACACCAATCAACTAGCTAGTTAGTCTCCGTCGTTGCCATTTGTTTCAGCTGGGCGTGAAGTCTATGACTCCAAGCCCGTTGAGCTGCCAGTTGGCAGCGTGAAATATTCCTCTTTGTTTGTTTCGTAGTTTTTTGTTTTGTGCCTCTTCGCGGTTTGCGATCATGGAGGTGTGTTTACAATTCACGAATGATTCGCAAATTGTTCGTGCTTTGAGTCAAGGCATGTTGATTGTCACAAATTGTTCTTATTCGACCTTCATTTCTTGTTCGTGTTGCGACAAAGTTGTAGGAGTTCACCATTTCTGACACTCCCTCTTGAACCTTGCAGCTTTGTACGTTTAATCCAATTGTCTTTCTTTGTTTGGAAAAGAGTGGCTTGTCGAGCGATTTCGTGAGCAGACCTGCAATCATATTTTCTGATTTTATATACTGGATCTGGAGCTCTCTTTCGAGATCAAATCTCGAATGTGATGGTACTTCAGAGGTATGTGCTTTGTCTTTGAATGGAAGACAGGATCTTGGGACAGATAGATGGCACTTTGAGAGTCCATCATCATCGTGCTTGGCCCCTCTCGTGGTATCCCGATTGCCTCCAGCATTATCTGTAGCCACACTACCTCATTCACGACCTTTCAAGCTGTGACATATTCAGCTTTGCAAGAGGATTGAGCCACCAAGGTTTGCTTTTTGCATATCCAATTGATTGCAGCTCCGCACTCTATTGTACATCCTCCAGTAATGGACTTGCTGTCATCTTTGCAGCTCGCCCAGCTTGCATCACTGTAGTGATGCAGCTCGAATTCTTTTTCTTCGTTTTCAGCTCTATAGGTTAATCCCACATTCTGGGTACCTTTCAGATACTGTAGGATTCGTTTTGCCATTTGCCAATGTGCCATGCCAGGATTGGAAGAGAATTGGCTGAAGGCACGAACAGAGAAAACCAGATCGGGTCTGGTACAGATTGTCAAGTACATCAGACTACCGATTAAGTTCTGGTAGGGTATACTTGCCATCCTCTATTCTTCTTCTTCCATTTTTGGGCAATCCTGCTTCGTGAGCTTGGCTCCAGCTATCATTGGTGTGGCCTTTTCTTTGCAATCCATCATGTGGTACTACTTTAGCACTTTTTCGGCATATTCTGACTGACTCAAGTGCATTTCGCCCTTTGTTTGATCTCTTCTGATCTCTAGCCCTAGGCATTTTGTTGCTTCTCCTAGATCTGTGATTTCAAAGCTTTCAGAAATCTGACTTTTCATGTCTTTGATCAGCATCAAGGAATTTCCTATCATCAACGAATCATCCACAAAAATGGTTAGTATCACAAAATTCTTTTCTACTCTTTTAATATAGACGTTGTGGTATGGTTGAGTAGGATTGAAGTCTAGAGACTTCAAAAGACCATCAAGCTTTTTATACCAGGCTTGTGATGCATGTTTTAGACCGTGGATGCATCTCTGCAATCGACAGACATATTGTTTGTTGTCGGGGTCTTCATAGGCTTCAGGTTGCTTCATGAAGATTTCATCCTCTAGATCTCCATGGAGAAAGGCTATTTTCACGTCAATCTGGTGAATTTTCAGATTGTACTGTGTGGCGTATGCAAGGAGTAGCCTTATGCTTGTCATCTTGACCACGGGCGAATATGTGTCGAAATAATCGACACCATATCTCTACGTGTAGCCCTTTGCAACAAGCATGGCTTTGTAGCGGCCAATGGTGCCATCTGATTTCATCTTTTTCTTATACACCCACTTGCAGTCGACTATCTTTTTGTTTTCTAGCAGTGGCTCTAATGTCCATGCCTCATTTCGCCTCATCGAATCAATCTCCTCTGACATTGCTTGCTTCCAGAATTCTCCCTCTAGACTCTGGACAGCTTTTTGATATGTTGCTAGCTTTCTGTGAAGCTGCAGTATTCAAATTGCATGTCTTTGCTCCATTGAAGATTGTCAGAGTAGCAGTCTAGAGGTCTTATTTGTCTTGTTGACCTTCGAGGTTCATTTTGTCGCTGCTCAAATGTTTGTTATTCGTGGGATTGATCCTCTGCTTCCTGTTACTCTGGAGTCTGCGGCTCTGCATTCTGATTTGATGTATGTCCTCGATCTCCTTCTTGAATAGGCAGCAATGTGAAGATCTCATGGCCTCTTTCGTCTTTCAGTCCAGGGAATGTGGACTCATCGAACTTCACATCTCTGTTCGAAACAACCTTCTTCGTGGTTGGGTTGTAGAGTTTGTACACATGTGTTCCGTTCGAGTAGTCGACCATGATTGTTTGCTCGGATTTGTCATCGAGCTTGCTTCTTTTTTCTTTGGGAATGTGCTTGTATGCTGCACATCCAAACACACGTACGTATGACAGATCAGACTTTCTGCTTGTCCACATTTTGTATGGTGTTCTATCCCCTGTTTTTCGCAGAATCTTGAGAATTCTGTGCTTTTGTATTCACCTCCGTTGTTAGATCTAAGGATCTGTATCTTTTTTGAGGTGTGTCACTCTGCAAATGCACAAACTTCTTGAAGGAATCAAACACTTCGGATTTCTTCTTCAAGTAGTAGATCGTGGTCATCCAGCTGTAATCATCTATGAATGTCAGAAAATATCTCGAACTTGAGAGCGAATCCATCTCCATCGGTCGTACAGGCTCCGCATGTTCAGATGATACATTCTCCTATGCCAGAGCTGATCTTCATTTTATGATGCATTCAATATGCTATCAAAGTTGCTGACTATTTTAGCCTGGTAGAGGTTTCCTTCTCTGCATCCAACCGTCAGCAACTTGTTTGTCGTCTTCTCGATCATACGACAAGTGTTGCCGTCAAACAAAACTCGAATGCCTAGATCTGCCATCTTGGAGATAGATAGCAAATCTTTTCTGAGTGAGGGCACATAAAGTGCTCCTGGTAGCTCCGCTTGGCCTGACAATGTTCGCAGTTGTAGAGTGCCAATGCCTTTGACATCATGTCTTCTCCCATCACCTAGAATCACTGCTCGGTTGTTTTCAAGTTCGCGAAAGTCGATCAAGACCTTCTTGTTGCAGGTTATGTGTGATGTTGCTCCTGAATCAATGACTACATCGTAGCTTGTTGAAGCTTCATCGAGTATCATGAAAGCTTCATCACCTATTTTTGCATCCTTAGATGACTTTGCAATGTTTGTCTTTTCAGCTTTGTTCTTTCTTTTTGGGTTGAATCTACAATCGTATGTAAAATGCCCTTTCTTCTTGCAGTGCATGCAAGGTATTGCTGGTTAAACTAGCATTTGTTGGCTGTATGGCCTGGTTTGTGGTAGTGATCGCAGGAAGAAGATTGTTGATTTGAGAACTTTGTCTTCTCAAATCTTGGCTTGTTTTTGTTTTTCTTCTTTCCTTTTGTGAAGAGAGCTTTCTCTTGATCACTGCTTCCCTCTCCTTCGTCTCTCATCGATCTCTCATCAGCGACAAGACTGATTGCTTTGTCGAATGTCATATCTGGTAGACTCAGTATGAGCATTCTCAACGGCTGATAGGACGTCGGTAGAGATTTCATGAAGTACATCAACTGTTGTGGTGCTGGGACCTGGTGCTCCTGTCCTGATGCAGCAAGTTGAGTGAAGATCATTCTGATCTTCTCAACGCACTGATCCAACTAGTTGCCATCCCACCGTATGGATTGCAGCTGATTGTGAAGGTGCATGATTGAAGTTATAGTCCTCACTTCATACTTCTGCTTCAATCTTTTCCACGTTGCATGGCTGCTTTTGCAATCTTCAATCTGCATGAGTAGATCTTCATTTATGGATAAAATGATGACTGCCATTGCGCGCTCATCTTTTCTGATCCATTCAATTATCTTCGAGTCTCCCTCTGGAGGCTGCACCTCTGAGAGCTCGGTCACCGACCAGATGCCTTTGCTCTTCAGAAGTGTGTTGATTTTGAATTTTCAAATTCTATAATTTGCGCCATCGAGACTGATTGCTATTCTTATCTGGATTGTTATAGCCATATTGTGTTGTCTGGAAGAATCACTAATGGGATATCAGTAGTGACAACTTGTGTGCTCTGATATCATGTCGCTGAAACAAGGCTGTTTCTTTTTCGTCTTTGTCTTCTTATTCGTGAACAATTTTGTGTCTTTGAATTTTCTTTTTGTGCGGAAGTTGTCTACAAGATCCCAGACACGCGACAACACATCACAAACACATTATATTCTAGCAATCAGGACAAATTGACAGCACAAGATAGGGAGATGCACAAAAATAGAGCTACTATATTATCAGTTTAGTTCTTAGAGCGAGATCGTCAGTGTCTCGCTCGTTGGCGGAATGACATTCTGCTCTTTCGTTGTGTTTTGCTCATTGGAAGACTTTCATGCATAGCTATAGTTTCTAGTATTTTTCTTTTTGCTCTACTTGCTACTTTTCTCTCTCTGTCTCTTATAGATCCCTCTATTCAGATTATCCTTTTTTTTCATTCTTTTTTTAATGATCCAGAGAGAATCGTTTATACCTCCACAGTGTGGAGTTTTCAAGATGGCTAAACGGAGAATCACAAGACTAGTTAACGCCAATCAACTAGTTAGTTAGTCTCCGTCGTTGCCGTTCGTTTTAGCTGGGCGTGAAGTCTATGACTCCAAGCCCGTTGAGCTGCCAGTTGGCAGCGCGAAAGATTCCTCTTCGTTTGTTTCGTAGTTTTTTGTTTTGCGCCCCTTCGCGGTTTGCGGTCCTGGAGGTGTGTCTACGATTCACGAATGATTCGTGAATTGTTCGTGCTTCGAGTCAAGGCACGTTGACTGTCACGAATTGTTCTCGTTTGATCTTCACTTCTTGTTCGTGCTGTGACAAAGTTGCAAGAGTTCACCATTTCTGACATTTTTGGACACCTCCTTGCTCTAACGCCATGTCAAAATTTATTTCTAAAATGATCCTAAATATAGATCTTCCGATAGAGGGGCGAATATAAATCATGCGACTCTGAAATATTTTGCAAGAAACATGGAACTAAGAGACAACTCACTCAAGCACATGTGAGAGATTTCAACAAGTTTAGCCATATTTTTAATAAATTGTCAATTGAGGCCAAAACTCATTTTAAACTTAGAGATAAACTTTTTGAAGTTATATCATTTTAAAATACATTCAATAAACACTTTTTTAAAGTGTGAGAAAGTTGGTAGTCAAGTTTGAGAGAGATTCAGATTTGAACTTTGGGTACATTGAATCTAGACCCAAAAATAGTAGGGTTTTCATTTTGGAGGGAAAGCCAAGTGGCCAAATAGGGTTTGGACCTGTTATAAACGGATATAACTCATGGACAGACACATCTTCTCTCTTCTCTCTCTCATTTCATCATTATACATGGTTCTCTTTGGGTCCTACTACTCATTGGTGCACTCTAATAATATTATCTTGCAATTCTATGTGTAGAATGATCATTTATTGCTAATTTCGGTTTCACATGTGTGAAATATAGTAGGGTACTATAATTTTATGGGCAAAAACTATATTTTATGTTTTGCTTCATGTTTGATCAGTATCTCTTAGAGTTTGCATCTCATTTTGTATGTAGATGCTGATTTTTTGCTATTCAAAAGACCTTGTCAAGTATTGTAGATTTGCAAGAGATCTTGGTGAATGAGGAGTATAGGCTTCAATCAAGTGGAGGTGGATCTAGATCAACATCTCATTATGAAGAGGAGGCTATGTTCATCAAAGGCAAGTTCAAGGGCAAAGACAAAGACAAATGGTCTAAAGGGAAGGATCAAGGTGAGAATTCCTCTTTTGTCAAAAAGAAAGATAAGTCTAAGTTAAATTGCTTTTATTGTGAAATCAAATGGCATTTTGCAAATGAATGTATGAAGAAGCAAAGAGATAAAGGTACCAAGCAAATCAACTTTACTACTAATGATGAGGATCTAGGTGGTGGTGATTCTCTTTTGATGTGTTCTTCAAGTCCAATATCAAGTGAAGGTGACAAAGATTCACGGTGGATTGATAGTGGAGCTAGTTCACACATGACTAATTACAAGGAGTTCTTTACTTCTTTGTCACTTATGATGGAGTCAAGAAAGCAATTCACATGGCCAATGGTGGTGAGTGTGTGATTGAAGGTATTGGTTCAATTCCTATTTGTCTCTCTCCTAATAGGAAAGCAAGACTTGATGGTGTTCTTTACATTCTCACTTTCAAAGAATTTGCTAAGTGTTGGTCAAATGATAGAGAAAGGATTTGTTCATTACAAAGGAAGAAATCTTGGTTGCTAGGGGCAATAGACAAGGTAGACTTTTCAAGCTTGATGCTTTTGTTATGGCTAACAAAAAGGATGGAGTGGAAAAGGAGATTGGTCTCAACTTTCCAAAGGTCCCT
Organism: Diphasiastrum complanatum; assembly: GCA_029204225.1. Classification (NCBI taxonomy): domain Eukaryota; kingdom Viridiplantae; phylum Streptophyta; class Lycopodiopsida; order Lycopodiales; family Lycopodiaceae; genus Diphasiastrum; species Diphasiastrum complanatum. Next base: position 5,517,828 of record CM055092.1, on the reverse strand, counting down.
TTAGCATCAATAAGATTGGTGGATCTTATGCAAAGTCTAAAAAGCTTCCTTATGCTAGATCTAGCTGATCATCCTCAACATCACGGATACCCAGATCGGCCATGTATCCAAGGCTCATACATCGAAAGAAGTCTAGGACATCTTGAGCACACTATACGAAGTGCGAGATATAGCTTCCAAGCTACATCTCAGGAAGAAATTCTACTCCCTCAAGATGACGAATGATGATTCTCTACAGAATCACATTAATCAGTTCAAGAACCTGCTAAGACAAATGGCCACTGTTAGATCTGTCATTGACGATCAAGACGCAGTGATGCAATTACTTACAAGCTTGCCAAGCTCTTACGACAGCTGGGTGATGATCATCACGACTCATCCAGAATTGACTCTTTCGAGAGTCATTACTATGTTGTTGCAGGAAGACATGCGGAGGAACGAAGCCTCAAGTTCCTCAGTTGATTCTCATGCCTTGTACACCAACAAGAGCACGACAAAGTAGAAGAATAAGAGAGGCCCGAAGCAATCAAGGCCAGACCAGAAACCAGCTCAGCACAAGGAACAGTCGAATCCGCAGACAAAGAAGAAGTTGTTCTACAAATACTGCAAATGAAACAACCACGAAATACAAGACTATCGAATACTTCAAGCAAAGAACAACAACAAGGGGCAATCGAATCAAGTGGCGAATGCAGTTGTAGAAGTTCCACAGCCTATTCAAGAAGTAGATCATGATGCCTTTATGACTAGCCATCAAGGAGCATCTTGCAACAGTTCTTGGTTCTTGGATTCCGGAGCCACTCAGCATATGACTAGCCTCATTGGTTGTTTGAGTCCTATACACCTTACAGTACCCAGAAATATGTCCACCTTGGTGACAATAGCACACAGGCTATTGAAGATGAAGGCACTGTAAGATTAAACTTTGGCAATGATCAATCTAAGCTACTCTCTAAAGTCTTTTATGTACCAAATTTATCTATGAATTTGCTCTCTGTAAGCATAATCACAGATCTAGAACATAGAGTAGAATTTGAATGTGATCAGTGTAAAGTAGTTGATAGGAAGGCAAGATCCTAGCACTTGGAAAGAGACATGGATACTTGTACAAATTGAGTCATTGCTTTTCTACCTCTAGTCAAGCTCTCAGTACTTCAATTCATTCAAATAAAGGTTTACTTTGGCATTATATACTTGGTCATTTAAATCATGCTAATGTACAACGAATGTCTAGACAATCTATTGTTCTTGATCTCAACTATCCTCACGAAAGAGTCGAATTACCTGTCTGTCAAGATTGTCTAGTTGGTAAATAGACTAGGAGACCTTTTAAATCAAGCCAGATGAAAAATCCTCCACTGAAGGATGCCAAGTATTTTACAACCTTTATTGATGAATTTTCCAGAAGGACCATGGTGTATTTTATAAAGAAGAAATCAGAAGCCTTCAACTACTTCAGAATCTTCAAGGAGCATGCAGAGAAGGAGATTGGAAGGACGATCAAGGCCCTCAGGTCAGACAACGGTGAAGAGTACATCTCTATCGAGTCTAAGGAGTACTGCCAAAGCCAAGGCATTGAGCAGCAATTCATCACTCCTTACAATCCTCAGTCTAATGGCTTAGCGGAGAGGAAGAACCGTACTCTGATCGAATTTGCCAAATGTGCTATCACATGCATCGTTGCCTAAGAGATTTTGGGCTGAAGCTGTCTCCACTGCAGCCTACATCCAGAACAGATGTTCGACCAAGGCCCTCTCAGACAAGACACCCCATGAGGTGTGGACAGGCTCTAAGCCTTCTTTGAAGTACCTAAGAGTGTTTGGGTGCATTGCCTACGTGCAGATCCCAAAAGACACCAGGAAGAAATTGGACTTCCAAGGTTCCAAGACCATCCTGATCGGATATACTTCATCTGATAATACTTATAAGTTGTATGATCCTGATACCCAGCAAATCTTGTATAGCCGGGATACAGTCTTCATCAAGGATCAGTTCGGCGACCTCAAAGGCAAGGATGTTGCTCAAGAAGAACCCTCGTCACCTGCCATTGACACGACAGTCCGAGCTTCTAGCTCAAGCGTGTCTATTGTTGACCCACTTCGAGACAACAAATTAGATGAAGATGTTGCCGCTACCTAGCAACAAATCCCAGGAGTGGTTCTCAGTCGAATCCTCCCAGAAGATCAAGCCGAGTGCGCACACAACCCACATGGTATACTCCTGAGTTTGTCTATCTTTTGATACAAGAACCGACGACAATCGAAGAGGCACTCAGCCAACCAGACTCTGATCTATGGAGAGAAGCTATGGACAGAGAGTATTCCTCTCTGATCAAGAACCAGACATGGTCATTACTCGAAGCTCTTATTGGCTGCAATATCATTGATTACAAATTGATCTTCAAGATCAAATACAATGCCAACAGAGCAATTGATCGAATGAAGGCAAGACTGGTAGCACGGGGATTCACCCAGATCTCAAATCTCGACTATAGTGATACTTTTAGTCTAGTCATCAAACATTTGTCGATCCGAATGCTCCTTTCTTATGTTGTAGCTGCTGACCTCGAAGTGCATCAACTCGATGTACAAACAGCCTATCTGAATGGAGTGATACAAGAAAATATCTACATGATCCAGCCTGAAGGATACATTCTGGAAGGTGTGAAAAATCATGTCTGTAAACTCCACAAAGCACTGTACGGCTTAAAACAGTCTACCAGAGCTTGGTTTCAAAGGATCAACACATTTCTCATTGAACAAGGATTGGAGCAAATGAGAGAATACCCTTATCGATCGATACTGGGATCTCTCATGTACGCAATGGTTTGTACAAGACCTGATATCTCTTTTGTTGTAAGCTCACTCAGCCAATACATGGCTAATCCTGGCATTACCCATTGGAAGGCTCTCGTACGAGTCATGAGATATATTCGAGCTACCATGGACCAGTGCATCTGCTATGGAGATGTCAGCAATGACAATCTTCATCAGCTCAGTGGTTATTCTGATGCAAGCTGGGGAGGAGATGTAGACAATCGTAAATCCACATCTGGATTTACATTCTTCTTCAATGGCGGTCCTATCTCATGGAATAGTCGTAAGCAAACTTCTGTCGCACTTTCTTCTACAAAAGCAGAATACATGGCTGCTTCTCAATCTATCAAGGAAGCGTTTTGGTTGAGAAATTTACTGTCAAATGTTAATCTGAATCAGTATAGCTCTACAATTTTATTTTGTGATAATTAGAGTGCAATTGCCTTATCGACCAACCCTAGATTTCACTCTAGGAGTAAGCACATTGAAATCAGATATCACTACTCAGAAGCAAGGTTCTCAACAAGGAAATAAGCTTAACGTACTGCAGAACGCAGTACATGGTTGTAGACATTTTCACAAAAGCACTCAGTGTTAATGCACACAACAAATTTTGTGCATTGCTTCGTCTGAAGATCAAGGCATTTATGGATCCAGATTAAGAGGGGGTGTTGGATTTATTTTCTCTAGTCACCTAAATCTCATTTTTAATCTGCCTCCATTCATGCTGCATATTTACTCATGTTGTCACGCAGTCTGCATATTCACATGTAAATTCTCACAGGTGATGAAGAGACGAAAAGCAGAGGCTGACGTCACATCCTCTTCACGCTCATGCAGCTACGCCAACAAACTGGACGACGACTGCAGCTACCCATGATCTCCTACAGACAGCACATCCACCTTGTACTTTCTTCATCTGCACACTTGTAACATTATGTATATATTGAATAACATTTGCGTATTCATTAACTGAGAAAAACAAAGATCAAAGGATCAAGAAGTTAGTAAGCGAGAGAGAATGAAGAAGAAAAGCTTATCAAAGATAGACAAAAGTAGATGCTCTATGCATTGATTCTTTAATTTGTCAACAATAAGGTTTCATTATTTTTTACAGTTTGAATAAGCTTCGTAGGGCACACAGTTTCGTTCGCTACTGTCTTGTGCTCTACCGCATTATTGACATGTATACTTGATATACTTAATTTGATACAATTTTTGTTTTGCATTCAGATTTGTGTTAATATTGCTATGCTTATTATTCATTCTATCTGACGTTTCTAGTTGCTCCTTCTAGTAATCGACAACTAACATTTAGTCTTGTCTTTTGTGAATAATTCGTGACTAATTATCTGTCGAGCACTGTCTAGCTCTTCGCGAATCATTCGCGACACATAATTTGTCTAGCTATTTGTGACAAATTATTCTTATGACATTTCATTCATTAATGTTTGGCTACGTAATCAAGAATGACCGTGATTTCCATCATTAACGTTCTGTTGTTCTGATAGGCGTAGTCATGCTTTCGGAGAGAGTTGCATAGCTCGTTCCGCTGCGCACAAACAATTTGTGTTTGAGTTCGTTTCTCGTTCGTGTTCGTCTTACCCCTATGAGCTAAATTTTATTATTATTATTATTATTTTTTACGACACCTTTCTCAACTCTCGCTACTCTCCCTCTCTCCAACAACAAATCAAGATGCAATTTTTTCAAGGCAAAGGAGATCTTATTGGTGAGCTTATTGAGGTTTGTTATGGACTTAAAAGGGCTGGATTTATTAGGTGTGATACTCATCTTCGCCTACTCTACTTCATGTTGGATGGAAAGTTTGGAATCTATCTTTTGATTTATGATGGTGCCACCAATGGCATTGTTTTCACTAACCTTTGTGGAAATTGGAGATCAAGCATTGATGAGATCTTGTTGGATCTAGATCATATGTTTGAGAGGAATTATTTCCAGAGGGTCAGGTTTGAAGATATTCATATCTCTAATATCTTTGATGTGGAAGTGACACATTTTGTTTTACTCACATGTTTTGGAGAATTTTCTTGTGTAGATGATGCTATGCAAGTGGATATTGATTCTTATGGTTTTCATGCTGGAAAAGCAAGTAATCGATCTAGAAAACAAAGTATGTTCAATGACTTTGATGGTCAAGAGGAAGATCAAGAGGTGGGTCTCAAAGGGCTTCAACAACACAAAAGGAAATGTGACAATTTGGAACTAGTCAAGAGCATCAAAGGAAGGTTATTTGGCAAAGATGTTTTGGATCTATTTTTGTAGCTTATTGAAGACTTGAGTAAGGTCAAAGAAGAAGCAATCAAGTGTTGTTCAAGTTTACTTTACTTGTTCTATCTCATATTGGAGCTATTTCATGTGGATGTGTGCAAATTGTTAAGATATGGACAAACTAGCTACATTGTCTTGCAATATCTTATTGTTGGAGTTGTAGTAGCATTCTTGGCTAGTTTTGCTAATGGAAATGAAGCTAATGGAGGTTCATTATATCACTCATCCATGATCAAGTTCTCAAGCTACTTGATCAATGTTTGGAGATTGTCAATTTTTGGTGAATTCATGGTCATTTTCTTGTGTCAAGAAGATCTTAAACATGGACTAGTGCAACCTACTTGGTTTATGGAGTCATGTGGTGCTGGATTTGCATCATTGATGTACTCACCTCTCATGAATTTCCAAAGTTTGATGGTTTCTTGTGGCAAGATGGAGATGGAGGCTCATTCATAGAGTTTTATGGTGGAGACATATCAAGAAAGGACAAAGTTGGAGGAGACAAGCAAGCAAATGGCCATCACTCACATTTATTGTTTGGTTGCTGTAATTTTCCAGAGAGTTCAAAGTTTGAAACATGGAGGAATCATTTCATTTACATTCTATTTGGTTCTTCATGTCCTAGTTATATTTTGACGTGTAAAATTGATGTAACAAATAGTGAAGCATCCAATTTGGACACTATTCTCTATATTAATTATGAAAGATATTTTAGAACCTTAGAAAGAAAGTCTATACTTAGGATGAAGATCATTCTAAAGTTGGATCAAAGTAGTACGATTAAAACTATGCCAAAACACTTAGAATTTGCTTTGCACAGGAACACAGATCATGCTACACAGTAACACAGACAGAAAATCACTCTCCTCAGCAAGCTCACATAGCAACTGTATTTCTCAAAATGAAATTACACTGTACATATAGTTTTTTTGTTCACTCATGCAACCCATGCATGACCCAGGTTGCCGTTGGCGGGACGCGTGTCCCGTCGACTTGCCTCGTGGCGAGGCCAACTGATCCTTATCCATTTACAGTCACACAGTGATTCTAACTTTAATTCTAACTCTCTCCCTTAAAGTAGAGTCACTTTTTATACAGTCATATACATAGCTTTAAAGTCAACAAACTTTAAATACAGAAAGTTTTGATCTAAACTTATCAAACTTTTCTCCAGTAAGTGGCTTAGTGAAAATATCAGCTAGTTGTTCTTCTGTGCTACAATGAACAACATGAATTTCACGACTTAGCAATCTTTCATGTATGAAGTGATATTGAATCTCGATGTGTTTAGTTCTCACATGAAACACTGGATTCTTTGCTAGCTGAATGCCACTTTGACTGTCGCTATGTAAAATTGTGGGATTTTTCTGCTTCATGCCAATCTCTTCCAAGATTTGTCTCAACCATATAGCTTCTTGTGCAGCACTACACATTGCCTTATACTCTGCTTCTGTGGTGGAAAGAGCAATTGTACTTTGCTTCTTACTAGACCAGAAAAAGCAATTACCACAAAACTGGAATATATATCCTGTGGTGGATCTACGATCATCATAGTCACCTCCCCGGTCCGCATCCACATAGCCACACAACTCTAAGAAAGCCATCATGCTTCCTGTAAATCAAGCCATACTCTGAAGTGCCTTTCACATAACGCAAAATGCGTTTAGCTACTTTCCAATGCGTTTCCGTAGGTGCTGCCATAAACTAACTTACAATGCCAACAACATAGCATATATCCGGTCTAGTTGTGGTAAGGTAAATCAAGCTCCCTACTAACTGTCTATATAGCGTAGCATCAAATGACTGTGATTCATCAAGCTTAGAAAGCTTTTTACCTGGTTCAATAGGAGTGTTTACTGGTTTGCAATCTTGCAACCTAAATCTGTGTAGTAACTCTTTGACATATTTCACCTGTGGTAAACCCACTTCATGTCCTTTTTGCCACACTTCTACTCCAAGGCAGTAATGCATCAGGCTGAGATCTGTCATCTCAAATTGTTTCATGAGGTCTTTCTTGATTATGTCTATCATCTCTTGATTATTTTCCATAATAATCAAGTCATCAACATAAAGAGCAATCAAAGCAACCATACCATCAAATCATAAGACATATAGATTTGGATCAAAATGTGTTCTCACCATCCTCTTTGAACAAAAGTAGGCATCAATCCTGCTATACCACACACGTGGTGCTTGTTTAAGACCATAAAGCACTTTCTTCAAGCGACATACTTTATTTTCCGGTCCTTTCGTTACAAAGCCTTCAGGTTGATCCATGAACACTTCTTCTTCTAACTCACCATTTAGAAAAGCAGATTTCACATCCATCTGATACAAAGGCCAACCAAAATGTGAATCTAAAGCAATAAGTAGACGTAGAGTATTCCACTTACACACCGGCGCAAAGGTCTCCTCATAGTCAATGCCTTTATTTTGTGCGTACCCTTTGATCACCAATCTTGCTTTGTGCTTTGCTATGCTTCCATCTGCATGGTACTTAGTTCTATATACCCATTTGCAACCAATGGGTTTCTTGCCAGCTGGTGGTTTTACTAAGTCCCATGTGCTATGCTTAGCAATTGACTCCATCTCCTCTGCCATGGCCTTGATCCAAATGTCATCATCCTTCGTTTCACCATAAGTCGAAGGTTCTTTGCTTTGAATAATGCTGGATAACAGAGCATAATTTGCTTCATACCTTTCAGGTAGTCTCTTCTCTCTTGTTGATCTTTGTAGCTCTCCCTGGTTAGATGATCCTGGAAAGTCATCTATATCGCGGCTCTCCATCAATCTCTCAAACCACTTAGGGAGCTTTCTATCAGGTGATCGGCTTCCTGGTGAAAATGTATCCCATGGTACATCCTTCTCCTTGCGTTTGTCACCTGCAATTTCAATCCTTCTTGCACCAAAAGGTTTGTCCCTACCTCTCCAACCTGTTTCTTGAGGTTGAGTAGTAGTATCTTGAGATGTATCCTCATGTTCATCACTCGGAAGGTCAATGAATGGATCATCATCAGGTGGTATCCTCACTACACCATTTTTCCTACTGGATATGTCTATCTTCTCAGCATCTTTGTCTTCATACATCTTGGATTCATCAAAGATAACATCTCGGCTTATATGGATTTTGTTTTCGACTGGATCAAAACATCTATAGCCCTTCACGCGATCATCATATCCTAGGAATATGCACTTGATAGCTTTTACATCAAGTTTACGTCTCTCTTCCTTAGGAATATGTACAAAGGCCTTACATCCTAAGATTCGCAAGTGGTTCACCTTTGGCTTCTTCTTTGTGAATGCTTCCTCAAGTGTTATTTTTGGTATGACAATGGTAGGACTTCTATTTTGAAGATAGACTGTCGTGCTACATGCCTCTGACCAAAAATCTTTTGGTAGTTTCATCTCAACTAGCATAGATCTGGCACTTTCCACCATCGTGCGATTTTTGCGCTCAGCTACACCATTGAGAGCAGGAGTATGATCTTGCGTAAATTGTCTTTTAATCCCACATTGATCACAAAGATCATTGAAGTCATTAGACTTATACTCATCTCCACTATCTGATCTTAGGACTTTGATCTTCTTACCTGTCTGATTTTCGACCAAGTTTTTGAAGTTCTTGAAGTTATCAAAAGCATCTGATTTCTTCTTCAAGAAGTAGATCCACGTCTTACGTGACATATCATCAATAAAGGTCATGAAATAGAAGGCTTTTCCTAAGGACATGGTCCTCATGGGCCTGCATAAATATGTGTGGATTAAATCCAGGATGTTCTTTGCTCTTGCAACACCCCCTTTATTGAACTTCTCTCGATGCTGCTTCTCATATATACAAGATTCGCACATCGATTTCAAGTGATCTTCTATTGTAGGCAGTCATGTTACCATCTTCAATTTTCTCATCAAACTGAGGCTTCCCAAGTTCAAGTGACCAAGTCTCTTGTGCCACAACTCAGTTTGCAAAGGAATGGATGATACAAGTCCATGTTGCCCCTTGATTGTGGCATTCAACCTGTACAATTTTGTATTGGGCTCTCTTACTCCATTCACAATAACTTTGAACTTTTGGTTCGCATCCTTCACAAAGCAACGATCATGGCGAATTCTACTTTCAACTTTTGATCAGTAATGACTCCAACAGAAAGTAGATTTTTCTTCAAACCTGGTACGAAAAGTACCTCCCTGATCATCCTACTTTTGCCGTCAGACAGTTGGATTGAAACTGTGCCTATCCATCATGCACACCTCACCATTTGCTTGTGAAACAGATGTTCCATTATCCAATGCCTTCAAACTACTGAACCAGTTCTTGTTACCTGTCATGTGTCTTGTGGCTCCTAAGTTAATATATCATGCTTGATCATCTTGATTAGATGACAACGCAGATATGAAGATGCTAGAATCTTTAGTTTCACCCTCATCGACAAGGTTACCTGCTTGTTTTGGTTTTCCCTTGCCTTGTTCCGCCAAGAATTTGCGACATTCACTCTTCCAGTGGCCCTTTTTACCACAATGGAAGCACTTGCCTTTCTTCTTAGTTTTGCTGGAAGATCCCTTATCCTCCTGAGACTTGGCAAATTGCTGTTTAGTCTTCTTTTTGCCCTTGCCCTTGCCTTGTTTTTGGCGTGTTGCAAATGCCTGATCATCAGTATTTTGACGTCTAGCTTTCACCATTTCTCGTCGTTGCTCTTCCTACATCAAGATTCCTGTGAGCTCGTCAAAGGTTGGCAATCTTTCTCTTGATGCTATTCCGCTCACAAACATTTGATAGGGTTCTACAATGTCGTATAATGCATTATGCACCAGCTCCACATCACGTATGCGTTCTCCAATAGAATGCAGTTCATCTCTCATTGTCTTGATTCTGGTCATGTACGTCTAAATGCGCTCTCTTTGCTCCATGCGGGCACTATTCAATTTTGACTTCAGAATCATGATTCTTGACGGAGGTGATGTCTCGAACTGCTCCTTTAGCACATCCCATGCCTGTCTGGGTGTAATAGCATCACAAATGTGGGTAATGATGTGATCCTTCACTGACAAGTTAATGAAGGTCAAAGCTTTCCTCATTTTTTTGTCAAACACTTTGATGTCTGCTTCATTTGGCGGCCTTCTCTCATCACCTGTGACGACTTCCCACACATCTTTCTCCATCAGTATGTTTTTCATTTTGAATTTCCACACTGCATAGTTGGAAATCCCGTCCAATTTGCTACTTTCACTCAAAATGGACTCTCCCATATTTGCCATCGCAAAACTGCTTAAAACTTCTGCCTTAGGCTAAGAACAGTATGTCGAGGCCAACAGTGATGTCAGAAGTTGAAAATAATGACCTGCACTTTTTTTCTTACCAGGCCACTCGCCGCTTTTCCACCAATTTGAAAGCCAAATCGGCGTCGCCTTCCGAAATGTACTCAGTCGTCAATTCCCAACAACGTGCCCAATGGAATGGTCAAACTACTTCTGGCATACTCCGAACACTTTAGCCTTTCGTTTGGGTCAAAACGGGCAAAGGACCCAGAAACAGGGACTTTTCTAGCTTTTGAACTGTTTCTTCACTTTGAAGAAACTTCACTCTTCACTTGTGAAGGGACCCAACTCAGCTTTCAGTATGAAAATTTTTAATGAAGTTGAAGGCCAGAATGCACTTCAATTCTTCAGGACCCTGTTTAAAGCTCATCCAATGGCTGAACCAAATCTTGTGGTTCAAATTTCTCTCCCATCACAGATTCTGGACCGTTGATTCACTTGACAACTCATCTACTGGTTCAAAGTACATTTGGGCATTAAATCAAACTCCTGCATACGCTAAGAACTTCGATACACTAAGTACTTCATCGCGTTGGGCGCGCGAACTGCCCGCGACTTCCCTGCCTGCGGCTGCGTCTCCCTTCTCTCAAAAAGATCGGATCAAGCTCTCCTGAAGATCGTTTTGAGCACGATATGAGGCCTAAAGCAGGGTCGCCCTACTGAATTCATGACTATAGAATGTTCAGTCAGGAAATTCCATGGAGAAACGGTGATTTTAGCTCAACTTGACAAAGTGGCTTTTTCACCTTTTTACCGCAAATCTGCTAGGTTAACTGTCTGGAGACAAATCTCTGACATAAACCTCAAAATCTCTCCACGGCTGATTGACATTGTGATTAGCTTCCTTCCTGTCCTTACGGCATCCAAAACGGTGCACAAATAGCAAAGAAATCATTAGTTATGTATAAAAACCGTAACCCCAAGTCTGGTTTCAATTTTCAGCTGACTTCAAAATTGTCAATCTTTCACCAAATTTTTCCCTGTTTGATGCTATGCACAGGCTAATAATCCCTCCGTTGAGCTTAGCAAGCCTCTATAAATTAGAAACCATGCACCAGTGCTTCTCTTTCTATCTTCAACCTGCCGTAAAACCCCGAACTCTCAGAAGACAGTTCTCCCGAAGCTCTCTTCAACGGCGACACTGTACTGTGTACACTCCCTGTACGGCTCTGATACCAACTTAGAATTTGCTTTGCACAGAAACATAGATCATGCTACACAGTAACACAGACAGAAAATCACTCTCCTCAGCAAGAACACATAGCAACTGTATTTCTCAAAATGAAATTACACTGTACATATAGTTATTCACTCAGGCAACCCATGCATGACCCAGGTTGCCGTTGGCGGTACGCGTGTCTCGTTGACTTGCCTCGTGGCGAGGCCAACTGATCCTTATCCATTGACAGGACCCACTTACAGTCACACAGTGATTCTAACTTTAATTCTAACTAAAACTAGTTGAAGAGGGAGTGTGAGAAATTTCAACAAGTTTAGTCACATTTTGGTAGATTGTCAATTGAGGCCAAAACTCATTTTAGACTTAGAATAATCTGAATTTCAGACGAACTGATTTTATTTGTGAATGCTTTTGCTTCGCTTGTTTCGTGTTTCGCTTCGCGATCACTTGGCTATAAGCATAAATTAATTTCAGAGCTCACTTAAGTTTCGTTTTGTTCCATCTCGAGGCTCGAGAGCACCTAGATCACAAGGATGCTTCTGACCAAGCCCTCTACAACAACAAGAAGAAGGCCAAGAAACAATTCAAGCCTAACAGGGAGTCAGATCGAAAGCAGGATCGTGATCAGCAAGCAGAAGATATCAGACAAATGGAAGAACAAAGGAAGGTCGAAACAACAAGGTGGAGAAAAGAAGACCTGCGTGAGATGTAAATGTTGATAAAATTTTAATTTTAGGACATTAATGATTGTACTTAACGATCATAGAGAGTTATTTGTTGCTTAATCAATGGATCTATCAAGTTTTACACTTTAGATTTTGATCTAGATTCACTACACTTAGATTTAAGCAAGAGCAATGGATCAAATCTTTATAAACAAGTGAGAGCGGCCTCATACGTGTGGAAGATAGATTGATTTTATGTGTTGAGAATTTGTTCTCACATCTGTTGCTAGATTTCATAGGGTGGATCAACATCTCTGTTAGATCCTAGATTGAGATAGCAAGCAACATCTTTTCAACTCCATTTTTTTATCATTACTAGAATTTCTCATAGAGAAGATGTCTTCATCTAGTTCACATTTCTTAGAGCACAATCAGAGATTAACATCTTCCAATTATGCAATGTGAAAAATCAGAATGAAATCATTATTGATTCTACAGGATGTAATGGATATTGTGAGTGGAGCTGAAGAAGAACCTGCTGCACATAATGAAGCTGCAGCATTTCACAAAAGAACCAGAATTGCCCTTCATTTTATAAAAATGAATGTTACCAATGAAGTGCTAAGAGAGATCAGTACATGCACCACTGCCAAGGAAGCTTGGGATACTCTAAAGACAATCTATGAAATCAATAATACTTCTAGATTGGTTTCACTTAGAAACCAAATCTTTCCAAGTTATCAAAGAGTAGATGAGAGTGCTTCATCGTATGTCATGAGAGTTAAGGATCTTCATCAAGAGTTAGCTGGTATTAGTGATGCTCTTAAGAACACTGAACTTGTTCAAGTAGTCCTAAATGGACTTAGAGATGAGTATGACAATACTGTGCAGACTTCTGCTGTTAGGGAGGATCTTCCATCCTTGGAGACACTGCAAGGTGTTCTCATTGCTGAAGAAAGCAGGCAAGAGAACAAGATGCTGAGGATCGACATACTTTCATTGAAAGATGGTGGAGATGACAAAGCACTCTTCATCAGAGACAAGTCAAGAGGCAAGGGCAAAGGACAACAACACTTCAAGAAGGACAAAGCCAAAGAAGGTGGTGAGGATCAGTCCTCACAAGCTACAACATCTAGTGGCAAGAAGAAGCTGTCAAATATCAAGTGTTTTTTCTGTGGTAAGATAGGACACTATGCATCAAACTGTTTCAAGAAGAAGAACCAATCTAAGCAAGCTAACCTTACTAATGAGGATGAGTGTGAGGGTGTTGAGAGTGAAAGAGAGGATTCATTAATGATGTCTACTTTTTCATCTTTTCCTTTTAAGAATGAAGAAGTCTGGTGGATAGATATGTTAAATTCACACGTGTGGGATGCCCTACACATGTACTTTTGATCTCCTAAGCCCAATAATACCATAAAGATCAAACTAGCATTGATTGACAATAGGAAAGCTGATCATACAAGAAATATTACTGTGTTACAAACAAGGTCTATCAACAAAATATGAAACTAAGTACAATAAATGCCTCAACTCGGCTAGAGAGAGAATATGAATGTACAAACTCGAGTAGAGAGAGAGGGCACAAAGAGCTTAGTCTCCAAATTTGCATTACACACAAAAAACATCATCTTCTCAATGAGAGTACATCACATATATATAGATCCATGGACTCTCCTCCTACTTTGAGTTGAATTGGAGTTGTGGATCCACCTCTCAAGCTATCTAGACTTATTCAAGCCACCTCATTATGTCTAATTGTGCAATACATGAAGATGTGTTGACATGTTCCAAGTTGATTTCACCTTCAATGAGCTTTTCCCTTACAAAATGGTGTGCCACTTCTATATGCTTGTTTCTTGCATGAAAAATAGGATTCATTGCAAGAGCTTGGGCCGATATGTTGTCACACTTGATCAAGGGAAGATCATCCTCTTTGATGCACTTTAGCTCCATGATTAACCTCTTGATCCAAAGCACTTCTTTAGTTGTTGTAGTGAGTGCTTTGTACTCGGTCTCACAAGAAGATAGAGATATGGTATCTTGCTTCTTTGAAAGCCAAGATACAAGATTGCCTCCAAGAAAGATAGTATATGCATTAATGGGCTTTCAATCCATTTTATCACTTGCAAAACCGGAATCTGAATAGCCAACAATGGTTAGATCTTCATTTTTGTACAATAAACCATAATCTTTAGTAGAAGATACATATCTTAGAACTCTCTTGGACATCTTCCAATGTTGGATCTTAGGGTATTTGTGCACACAATTGCTCAGTGATAGTAAGCCAAATTAAGGAGCCTATAAGACTCCTATAAAGTGTGATGTCCTCGAAGGATCTTTCATCACCTTTAATAGGGTCTTTTACATGTTGCTACATGGGAGTATCTATGCCTTTACAATTTTGCATATTGAATTTTCTCAACATAGAAAAGACATATTTAGATTGACAAATAAAAGCATACTCTTCATGAAAATCAATCTCAAGGCCTAAAATGTAATGGATCTCTCCTAGATCTTGCATTTTAAATTCTCCTCCTAATGCATCCTTAGTTTCATGAACTAGCATCAAACAACTTCCACTAAGAATAATGTCATCTACGTAGATTAGAAGAATGACAATATTACTACCATCAGACTTTAAGTACATAGAAGGATCATAGTCACTAAGCACAAATCCTAATGAAAGTAGAAAGTTGTTGAGTCTTGAATACCATGATCTAGGTGCTTGCTTCAAGCCATAAAGACTTCTAAATAGCAAACACACCTTAGATTTATCCTTGAGGTTGTTCCATGTATATCTCCTCCTCAAGATAGCCATTCAAAAAAGCGTTGGAGACATCAAGTTGATACAATTTCCACTTAAAAAAAATAAGGCAAGAGAGATTATGATTCTTATTGTCACCATCTTTGCTACAGGAGCATAGGTTTCTTCATAGTCAAGGCCATATATTTGTGCAAAGCCTTTAGCACATAATCTTGCCTTGTATTTGTTGATGGAGCCATCATGATTGTACTTGATCTTGAACACCCACTTGCATCCAATTATGTGCATGTTAGGTGGTGGATCCACTAGCTCCCATGTGTGGTTGGTGATCAAGGCATCATATTCAATCTTCATGGCCTCATACCACTCCTTGGTATTGAGGGCTTCTTGGACATCTTTGGGCTCCTCATGAGAAACAAAATAAGCATAAGTGGAATCAAGATCCACTTGTTTTCCTTTGTCATCATAAGTGAGCCTCTTAGACTCGGATCTCTCCCTCATGGATCTTCTAGGAGTGAAAATACGAGGACTTCCATCTTCAAATCTCGACCCCTCCATATGTTGATTGTCTTCAATAACAAAAGGTAATAGATTTTGAGGTTGCTTGATCTCGTCCCCTCCTAGATTGGACTTTTCTTCTTTATGAAAAATTACATCTGTACTTTCAATTACTTTAGAAGTAGAGAGCATGTAGATTTGATAGGCTTTCTTGTTGGATGAATATCCAACCATTACTCCTTTGCTTACACAAGGATCATTCTTCTTTCTTGTTTCCAAGAGAATATGGACAAAGCATATGCATCCAAGTACTCTAAGGTGATCAACCTTAGGTTTCTTCAAATAAAGTGCTTCATATGGTGACTTTCCTCCAAGTGCAACATGAGGGAGTCGGTTGCAAAGATAGTTTGAACAATTGATGGCCTCACCCCAAAAGTCTTTTGGCAAGGATGCCTCAGTTCTAATGGTTTTGGCACATTCACACAAGGTTCTATTCTTTCTTTCAACCAACCCAGTTTGAGATGGTGTATATGCACAAGAAGACTCCCTTTTAATGCCTTCAAGCTCACAATAATCATGAAATTTATTGGAAGTGTACTCACCACCTCCATCACTTCTAAGAATCTTGATTTTGTATGAAAATTGCTTTTCAACTAGAGCTTTGAACTTTAGGAAATAGTCAAGCACCATGGACTTTGAAGCTAGAAGGTATAACCAAGTCAATCTTGTGAAATCATCAATGAAAGTTACAAAGCAAGTAGCACCACCCTTGCTCTTTGAAGATGAGAAGTGCACATCCGAGTGTATGAGCTCCAATAGATGTGTAGTCTTAATAGATGACTTTGAAAAAGGCTTCTTATGAGATTTAGATATGGCACAAGCCTCACATGGCTTGAAATTCTTGGAGATAAGATTAGGCAAGACAATAGCTTTGGCTTTCTTGACCATAGACACCATAGAACTATAGTTAGGATGCCCCAACCTTCTATGCCATAGTTCCTCCAAAGAAATATGAGAAGCAAAAGCACCATCACAAGAGTTAGCATACTCTTTGGGATCAAGCTTGTAGATTCCACCATATCTAGACCCAAATGCAAGGATCTCATCATGCTTCTTGATTGTACATGTATCAACATTGAAATTCACATCTAGTCCACTATCGAGCAATTGCCCAACACTAATAAGACTTTTTGTTAACTTAGGAACAAAAAGTACGTTAGACAGAGAAAGAACTTTTGATGAAGAAAGCTTTAAGGGAATGGTCCCTATGCCTTCAATAGCACACTCATGATCATTTGCTGTGTAGATGGACTTCTTGGATCCTTCATAAGGTGACATGGGTGAAAAAGAATGCTTGGAGCTACACATATGTGAGGAAGCTCCACTGTCGATATACCACGAACCATCCTTCTTGAAAGGTGATGAAGAAAAACTCGAGACCATAAGAGATCCCTCTCCATCACTTGCATGAGCATCTTCCTTCTCTTCATTAGAAATATTGGCTTGCTTGAATTGACTCTTCTTCTTGAAGCAATTGGTGGCATAATGCCCCTTCTTGCCACAAAAGAAACACTTGAAGTTTTTCTTCTTCTTCTTGGATGTGAAAGCTTGAGAGGACTCATCCTCTTCTCCTTTCTCCTTGGAAATAAGATTGTTCTTGCTTGAAGAGGAGGAAGAGCCTCAAGCTGCCCAAGAACAAACCAAATACAAGAAGAGGGCAAGATTAGCTTTACATTGCATAAAGTTGAATGTATGCAATGACCTCTTGAAGGAGGTGTCTTCTTGTGCCTCATCAAAAGAGGCTTGCAATTCATTAAAGAGTATCTATGAATCCAATAACACTTCAAGAATCCTCATGCTAAGGAATCAAGTCTTTCAAAGCATGAAAGGATGTGGAGAGAGTGGACAAGAGTATGTCCTTAGGATTAAATCTCTTAACAAGGAATTGAGTGCTATAGGAGAAAAGATCCAAGATCAAGAGCTAGTACAAATTATATTTAATGGCCTAGGTGATGAGTTCACTAACTTGGTTCAATCATTTGCTATTCAAGACACTCTTCCATCCATTGAAAATTTGCACAATGTTCTTGTGGCCAAGGAGAGTAGACTCCTACACCTCAAGACAAAAATGGGTGTCACTTAATGAAACTACTACATGTCATTAAAATTGAACCTATCTAACTCAAATCCGAGCTACACTAGAAGGATATGTGCTCAATTCACACTCCTTTTATGTACAACATGAAATTTAGTGGAAATCATCATGGACATGGCCCTAAACTCGAGATAGGAAGATAATATTTTAATAATCTTCACACTCCTCCTTAAAATTTATGTTCCTATCAACATAGACTTCAAAATTAGGCAAGGTTTGACCTTATCTTCATAAATACATTCTTGAGTAGAGGTTTGGTGAGAAGATCTGCAACACAATCTGAAGATGCAACATGTTCCAATGAGATCTCTCTCCCAATGACTTTTTCTCTTACAAAATGATGAGCCACTTCAATATGTTTGCTCCTTGCATGAAAGACTGGATTATTTACAAGAGCCTGAGTAAAAATGTTATCATTCTTGATAATTGGAAGATCTTCATCTGCATAACACTTTAGCTCCAAAAGTAGCCTTTTGATTTGTAATACCTCCTTTGTTGTGGTTGTAAGAGATTTGTATTCAGCTTCACAGGATGATAAGGAGATAGCTGCCTACTTCTTTGATAGCCAAGAAACCAAGTTCCTTCCAAGAAATATAGTGTAAGAGCTTGTGGTTCCTATCCAACCTGTCTCCTGCAAAATCTAAATCTGAAAAAGCAATCAAAGTCGGATCTTCTCCTTCGTAGAATAATCCATAATCCAAGGTAGAAGATATATACCTCAAGACTCTTTTAGCCAACTTCCAATGATATAACTTTGGATCCTGCATGTGTTGACTTAGCTTATGAACACAAAAGCTTAGATCAGGCCTAGTCACAATTAGCAAAATAAGTGAGCCAATAAGACTCCTATAAAGAGTGATGTCCACAAAGGATTTTTCATCATTTTCATAGGAACTTTTACAGTGTGCTCCATAGGTGTATCTATGCCTTTACAGTTTTCCATATGGAATTTCTTGAGCATGGAAAGTGCATATCTACTTTGGCTTATAAATGCATGACCTTTCCAAAAATTTATTTCAAGGCCTAGAATGTAGTGAGAACTCCTAAGTCCTGCATCTTAAACTCAATACCAAGTGCATGTTTAGTTTCTTCAACTAACTTCTCATTGTTTCCACAAAGAATGATATCATCTACATAGATGAGAAGTATAATTACAAAGTTATCTACAAACTTATAATACATAGAAGGGTCATATTCACTTAGACAAAATCTGAGTGATATGAGATAGGAGTTGAGCCTTGCATACCAAGACCTTGGTGCATGTTTCAGTCCATACATACTTTTGAACAAAAGACAAACTTTTGATTTATCACCTTCCTTCCCAAAACTTGGAGGCTGCTCTATGTAAATCTCCTCTTTAAGGTAACCATTGAGAAATGCATTAGAAACATCAAGCTGGAACATACTCCATTTGTGAAAACATGCAAGAGAGATGAGTATTCAAATTGTTACCATCTTTGCAACTGGTGCAAAGGTGTCTTCATAGTCAAGACCTTTGATCTGTGAGTAGCCTTTGGCACAAAGTCTTGCTTTATACTTATTGATAGATCCATCATGATTATACTTGATTCTGAATATCCACTTACATCCAATCACATGCATGTTGTTTGGTGGCTCCACAAGCTCCCATGTGTTGTTTAACATCAAGGCTTCAAACTCTTGGGTCATTGCTTCATCCCACTCTTTGAATTGAAGTTCTTCTTGGACATCCTTAGGCTCTTCATCTAATATAAAAAGTGCATGATAGGAAGTTTTACCTTCCACTTGTCTTCCTTCAGCATCATATGTGAGCCTGCTTGGCTCAGATCTTGCTCGTGTAGATCTTCTTGGTGTGGTAGCTTGAATTTGCTCCTCCTCAAGCCTCGGCCTCACCTCTTCTTGAACAACATCAAGATTGATAATTGATCTTGTATGAGACTCCTTGACCTGTGCATCATCCAAGTTAAACTTCTGATCTTCATAGAAGATCACATCTCTACTAACAACATTCTTGTCAATAGAGGGTAAATAAACTTTGTATGTTTTTTTGGTAGATGCATATTCTACAAAAAATTCTTTTACTACACTAGGATCTTTCTTCTTCCTAGTTTCTAGAGGCACATGCACAAAGCATACAAAGCCAAAAATCCTAAGATGATCTACCTTAGGCTTTTTCTTATACAACATCTCAAATGGTGTCTTTCCTCCTATTGCAAGATTTGAAAGTCTATTACAAAGATAGTTTGCACATGCAACTGCCTCTCCCCAAAATTTTTTAGGCAGAGAAGCTTCTAGCCTGATGGCTTTTGCACATTCACACAAAGTTCTATTTTTTCTCTCAGCAACTCCATTTTGTTGAGGAGTATATGAACAAGAAAACTCTCTGTTAAATACCCTCTCTCTCACAAAAGTCTTTAAACTTATTGGAAGTGTATTCTTTTCCACTATCACTTCTCAAAGCTTTCAACTTGAAAGAAAACTACTTTTCTACATAAGCTTTGAAAGTAAGAAAAACATCATAGACCATGGGTTTTGAAGACAACATATAGATCCAAGAATATCTTGTATAATCATCTACAAAAGAGACAAAGCAGTTTGCTCCTCCTTTGCTCTTAATTGATGAGAAATGAACATCAGAGTGTAGAAGTTCAAATGGTTGCTTTGTCTTGATACTTGATCTAGGAAAAGGCATCTTGTGTGATTTTGCTAGCACACAACCTTCACAAGGTAGAAGCTCCTTAGACAGTGTCTTTGGAAGTCCAACAACTTTTCCTTGTTTGACCATAGACTGCATGGCTTTGAAATTGGGATGTCCCAATCTCTTGTGCCATAGATCATCCTATAGAACCTTGGTCTCGTAAGCAATATCTGAAATGTTAGCACTCTCCCTAGAATCTAGTTTGTACAACTTACCAATTCTAGGCCCTCTAGCAATAACTTCATTTTCTCTTGAGATTATACACTTGTCAACTTGAAACTTGACATCCAATCCACTATCAAACAACTGTCCTACACTGATGAGATTCTTGGTCAATCTAGGTACATACAGTACATCATGTAAGCAAAAAGATTTTCATGATGATGCATGCAGTGGAATACTACCTATTCCTTCAATCCTACACTCTACATCATTAGCAGTATAGATTGATCTTTTTGCACCTAGATATGGCATGAGATTAGTGAAAGAGTTCCTTGACCTAGACATATGGGAACTAGCCCCACTATCTTGTTGAAATATTGGAAAAATCTATCTAATATTGTAAGTAGGGGTCCTAAAAATGCCAAAGATGAATTGAGCTCTTTTGTCTTAGTAAAGACTCATCTTAGAATAAAATATTCAAGGTAGGTAGAAGTAGAAACCCGAGCTACCATAGGAATTGCCATTTGTACTTTGCATGCCACATTTAATGCATGAAAATACTAGGTGGCACAATTAGACATATTGAGGTGGCTTGAATAAGTCTAGATAGCTTGAGAGGTGGATTCATAACTCCAATTCAAGTCAAAGTAGGAGGAGAGTCCATGGATCTATATATATGTGATGTACTCTCATTGAGAAGATGATGTTTTTTGTGTGTAATGCAATTTTGGAGACTAAGCTCTTTGTGCCCTCTCTCTCTACTCGAGTTTGTACATTCATATTCTCTCTCTAGTTGAGTTGAGACATTTATTGTACTTAGTTTCATATTTTGCTGATAGATCTTGCTTGTAACACAATAATATTTCTTGTATGATCAGCTTTCCTATTGTCAATCAATGCTAGTTTGATCTTTATGATATTAGGAGATCAAAAGTACATGTGTAGGGCATCCCACACATGTGAGTTTAATATGGTATCAGAGCCTACCTAAGATTTACAAGCAAATCTAATCAAAAAGTTTGCAAATTTGATCAGATTTCAAGCTAGAAATTGTCTAGATTCTATTCCTAGCTAGTTTGTAGTTTTTTGGTGATTTAGAACTTCAAACCGCTTTGAATGGTTCAGATCAAGTACTGTACGGATTTTCAGGTGCAGGCACATGTGAAATCCGCCCATTTTCAGTTTGGTGGTTCTCTCTCACCTTAGATCCAAATTTCATGCAATTTGGCCCACTAGAAAGCTAGAAATGTGTAGAATATGATGCATTCTGAATCATGACAATTGGATAAGCCAATCAAAAGTTATAAGCTTTTGAATAGGTGTAGGTAGGGCACCTAGACCTTTGGAAAATCTTGAGTACATGTCATTTATTACTTGAATGATCACAAAAATCACCCAGAAGTTGACCAATCTCATCTATATGTGATTTAGGCAAAATTTAGAGAATCTAGGCAAATTGTTTCATACAAATAGATTGTAATTGAGTTAATTTGACATTTTTAGAGTATTTCACACATGTGAAATTCAGAGAACCATAACTTTTGTCATACTTCATCTTTTTTGATGATTCAAATCTTGTTTTAGAGAGATTGTCAAAACTAGTGAGACCTATCTCACAGTTTTTTGCTTAGTCTTACATAGGATTTGGTTTTTTTCCCTTGATTGGTCCCTATAGTGAGAAGATAAGCAATTTTTTCATCCATCTTTTTTTATTTCCAACATTCTTTATGGCTTCAATGGGTGCCTTTCTATTAGAAGCAAGTGAAAGATTGTCAACCTCCAATTACTCAATTTGGAAGGTTAGGATGGAATCTATCTTAATTCTACAAGATGTGATGGATATTGTACTTGGTATTGAAGAAGAACCACAAATTTTTCAAGAAATTCCAAAGTACAAAAAGAGAGCTAGGATGGCTCTACATTATATTAAAATGAATGTCTCAAATGACATCTTAAGAGAAGTTGGTGCTTGTACTAATGCCAAAGGAATATGACAACCTTGTTCAGAGTTATGCCATTAAGGAGGAGCTACCAAGTTTGGAAGCAATCCAAAGTGTGCTCATTTCTGAAGAATCAAGACAAGAGTATAAACTCTTGAAAATGGAAAGACTGTCTCTCAACATTGATGGTAAAGCCCTCTTTACCAAAGACAAGCACAAGTCAAGAAGTAAGAATCAACACCAACCCTCTTCAAGCAAGAACAATCTTGTTTCGAAGGAGAAAGGAGAAGAGGATGAGTCCTCTCAAGCTTTCACATCCAAGAAGAAGAAGAAAAACATCAAGTGTTTCTTTTGTGGCAAGAAGGGGCATTATGCCACCAATTGCTTCAAGAAGAAGAGTCAATTCAAGCAAGCCAACATTTCCAATGAAGAGAAGGAAGATGCTCATGCAAGTACTGGAGAGGGATCTCTTATGGTCTCGAGCTTTTGTTCATCACCTTTCAAGAAGGATGGTTCGTGGTACATGGACAGTGGAGCTTCCTCACATATGTGTAGCTCCAAGCATTCTTTTTCATCCATGACACCTTATGAAGGAACCAAGAAGTCCATCTACACAACAAATGATCATGAGTGTGCTATTGATGGCATAGGGACCATTCCCTTAAATCTTTCATTATCAAAAGTTCTTTCTCTGTCTAAAGTACTTTTTGTTCCTAAGTTAACAAAAAATCTTATTAGTGTTGGGCAATTGCTTGATAGTGGACTAGATGTGATTTTCAATGTTGATACATGTACAATCAAGAAGCATGATGAGATCCTTGCATTTGGGTCTAGATATGGTGGAATCTACAAGCTTGATCCCAAAGAGTATGCTAACTCTTGTGATGGTGCTTTTGTTTCTCATATTTCTTTGGAGGAACTATGGCATAGAAGGTTGGGGCATCCTAACTATAGTTCTATGGTGTCTATGGTCAAGAAAGCCAAAGCTATTGTCTTGCCTAATCTTATCTCCAAGAATTTCAAGCCATGTGAGGCTTGTGCCATATCTAAATCTCATAAAAAGCCTTTTTCAAAGTCATCTATTAAGACTACACATCCATTGGAGCTCATACACTCGGATGTGCACTTCTCATCTTCAAAGAGCAAGGGTGGTGCTACTTGCTTTGTAACTTTCATTGATGATTTCACAAGATTGACTTGGTTATACCTTCTAGCTTCAAAGTCTATGGGGTTTGACTATTTCCTAAAGTTCAAAGCTCTAGTTGAAAAGCAATTTTCATACAAAATCAAGATTCTTAGAAGTGATGGAGGTGGTGAGTACACTTTCAATAACTTTCATGATTATTGTGAGCTTGAAGACATTAAAAGGGAGTTTTCTTGTGCATATACACCATCTCAAAATGAAGTGGCTGAAAGAAAGAATAGAACCTTGTGTGAATGTGCCAGAATCATTAGAATTGAGGCATCCTTGCCAAAAGACTTTTGGGGTGAGGCCATCAATTGTTCAAACTATCTTTGCAATCGACTCCCTCATGCTGCACTTGGAGGAAAGTCACCATATGAAGCACTTTATTTGAAGAAACCTAAGGTTGATCATCTTAGAGTATTTGGATGCATATGCTTTGTCCATATTCTCTTGGAAACAAAAAAGAAGGATGATCATTGTGCAAGCAAAGGAGTAATGGTTGGATATTCATCCAACAAGAAAGCCTATCGAATCTACCTTCTCTCTACTTCTAAAGTAATTGAAAGTAGAGATGTAGTTTTTCATGAAGAAAAAAAGTCCAATCTAGGAGGGGCCGAGATCAAGCAACCTCAAAATCTATCACCTTTATTGAAGACAATCAACATATGGAGGGGTCGAGATTTGAAGATGGAAGTCCTCGGATTTTCACTCCTAGAAGATCCATGAGGGAGAGATCCGAGCCAAAGAGGCTCACTTATGATGACAAAGGAAAACAATTGGATCTTGATTCCACTTATGCTTATTTTATTTCTCATGAGGAGCCCAAAGATGTGGTATGAGGCCATGAAGATTGAATATGATGCCTTGATCACCAACCACGCATGGGAGCTAGTGGATCCACCACCTAACATGCACATCATTGGATGCAAGTGGGTGTTCAAGATCAAGTACAATCATGATGGCTCCATCAACAAATACAAGGCAAGATTATGTGCTAAAGGCTTTGCACAAATATATGGCCTTGACTATGAAGAAACCTATGCTCCTGTAGCAAAGATGGTGACAATAAGAATCATAATCTCTCTTGCCTTATTTTTTTTAAGTGGAAATTGTATCAACTTGATGTCTCCAACGCTTTTTTGAATGGCTATATTGAGGAGGAGATATACATGGAACAACCTCAAGGATAAATCTAAGGTGTGTTTGCTATTTAGAAGTCTTTATGGCTTGAAGCAAGCACCTAGATCATGGTATTCAAGACTCAACAACTTTCTACTTTCATTAGGATTTGTGCTTAGTGACTATGATCCTTCTATGTACTTAAAGTCTGATGGTAGTAATATTGTCATTCTTCTAATCCATGTAGATGACATTATTCTTAGTGGAAGTTTTTTGATGCTCATTCAAAAAACTAAGGATGCATTAGGAGGAGAATTTAAAATGCAAGATCTAGGAGAGATCCATTACATTTTAGGCCTTGAGATTGATTTTCATGAAGAGTATGCTTTTATTTGTCAATCTAGATATGTCTTTTCTATGTTGAGAAAATTCAATATGCAAAATTGTAAAGGCATAGATACTCCCATGTAGCAACATGTAAAAGACCCTATTAAAGGTGATGAAAGATCCTTCGAGTACATCACACTTTATAGGAGTCTTATAGGCTTCTTAATTTGGCTTACTATCACTAGACCCGATTTGAGCAATTGTGTGCACAAATTGAGTCAATTTATGCAAGATCCCAAGATCCGACATTGGAAGATGGCCAAGAGAGTTCTAAGATATGTATCTTCTACTCAAGATTATGGTTTATTGTACAAGAATAAAGATCTAACCATTGTTGGCTATTCAGATTCCGATTTTGCAAGTGATAAAATGGATCGAAAGCCCATTAATGCATATACTATCTTTCTTGGAGGTGTTAAAAATTCACAATTCTAGCTTGACTAGTTTTGGTCATATGACTTGTAAATAGTTAGATGGTCATGATGTGGCTTGTCACACGTGCCAAATAGCATAGGATTCCATTCATAAGGATGTTCTCAAGTAGACCTAAGTGTTAGAACCTTTGGAATGAGTCCAAATTATGCTTAGATACAAGGGAGAAAAAATAGGAGCTATTTTTGGTAATTTTTGCATTGTTGAGGGATCTCCAAGATTCCAACCCTAACTTGGTAGGGATGAAAGATCCACCAAAATTAGCATTAGGGATAGGTTTAGGGCTACTCATACCTGCCCAAAACCGTGATGGATCATGTATATATAGGTGATGATATCTCACCAAAATCAATCAAGCAATTTCATGTTTTTTCTCTCATAATGGTGCAATTGCTCTCTATGTTCATAATTGTTTGAGTACTTGTGATTACTAATGATTATAGGATTGAATGTAGGTCTAGTGTACAGTACTCAGACTGTGGGAGGCCGTACTTTCACACGTGTGAAGCCTTCTTCAAGGATTTGGGCCATTTAGTGAGGTTCAAGCATAGATTTTTGATGGATTTTGATGGTTCAACTTGTGCTAATCTTATGAAATCATAATCTATTGTTTTCCTCATCATTTCAAGTGTTTTAGGATCCTTATTTGCTGTAATTTTTACATGGTATCATAGCCTAAAGGCTGAAATGAGCTAAATCCTTGGTTTTCATTCAATTTGATCACAATTTTTGATCTAAATCTTGTGTAGATTGGATCTTAGCATCTACTATTGATTCTAGAACTCAAAGTGAGTCAAATACATTGGAGATTGGTGTTGTGTGACTTCATTTGCAGGTGTTTAGGTGTCTAAAACCAGAGGCAAAGTTGAATTCAATTCACATTACCAAGATAGCAAGTTTTGGTTGCTCCAAGCATTGATTTCTAAGCGAGTTTTGGAGGTGATTTCATAGAGGAGGCTTTCTAGCATTCAAGGAGAGGGAAGATCAGAGTTTTGGGGACTCTTCAAGGCTGTTCTAAGGTGTAGTAGACACCTCCTAAAGTGATTTAGGTTCATTCTAACCATTGCTTGACTTATGCACCAAATTAGATCAATTTTTCATCAATTTTGATCATTTTTTGCTTGTGATTGGATAGTAGATTATGTTGCATCCTCATTAAGTTCCATTTAGATCTTTTACAAGTGATTTTGGAATTATATTAGGTTGCTGAAATTCACTCTTGATCAGATCATTTGGAAGCTTTAATGTTCTTTATAGAAAGAGGGGCAATTCTACTAGTATTGTCTACTTCAATCAAGCAAGTGCATTGTTTCTAGTATTCTATGATTTGATTTTGTTAGAGATCATTCTTAGATCTTTATAGGAAGTCTATTACTGATTTTTTCAGGTCCCTAAGAAGTGGGATAAGGTAGACCTTCAATCAAATCAATAGAAGTAACCTTCATTTGTGTCAAGTCCTTGATTAGGAGACTAGATGGCATCTATAAATGCATATCTTTTGGATACTAATGAAAGGCTCAACAAAACTAACTATTCCATATGGAAAGTTAGAATGGAATCCATTATGATCATGCAAGATCTGATGGAAATTGTAAATGGTAATGAGGGTGAACCTATTCATCCTCAAGAAAAAGCCAAATACATCAAGAGGTGCAATGTTGCACTACATTGCATAAAAATGAATGTTGCAAATGAACTCTTAAGAGAGGTAGGAGATTGCACTTCAGCTCAAGATGCTTGGGAGACTTTGCAAAAGGTCTATGAATCCAAGAACCAAACTAGAATGTTAGTTTTGAAGAATCAAATCTATAGAAGCTATCAAAAGAAAGGAGAGAGTGCACATACTTTTGTCCTAAGAGTAAAGGAATTGAACAAAGAGCTAGCCTTTATAGGTGACCCTATCAAGGATGAAGAGCTTGTTCAACTCATATTGGATGGACTGAGCTTTGAATTTGACAATTTGGTTCAGGGATATGCAATTATGGGTAAGCTACCCATACTTGAAGAACTCCAAGGCACACTC
The DNA here is from genome assembly GCA_029204225.1 of Diphasiastrum complanatum. NCBI lineage: Eukaryota > Viridiplantae > Streptophyta > Lycopodiopsida > Lycopodiales > Lycopodiaceae > Diphasiastrum > Diphasiastrum complanatum. The sequence goes on along the minus strand of CM055092.1, from coordinate 5,490,216 downwards.
ATGGCCGAGGAATCAAGAAGGAGCCAAATGCAAGAGAGGATGGATAGGCTTTCCATCCAAGGTGGAGATGACCAAGCTCTCTTCACCAAAGGCAAAGGCAAGTCCAAAGGCAATCAACATTCAAGAAGTCTACAAAGCTTGAGGATCAAGAAGGACCCCCAAAGGCATCTCCATCAACCACCAAAGTCAAGAAGGACAAATCAAAGGTGAAGTGCTACTATTGTAGCAAGATGGGGCATTATGCCTCGGAATGCTTCAAGAGGAAGCAAGATCAAAGCCAAGCCAACATGAGCAAAGAGGAGGAGGAGGAGAGTTCACATGAGGACTCTCTCATGATGTCCATATTTTCTTCAACAAGCTTCAAAGGAGAAGATCCTTGGTGGATTGACTCAGGTGCTAGTTCACACATGACTAGTAAAAGGGAGTTTTTCTCTTCTCTCTTATCTTATGATGGACCTATAAAGTCTATCTATACAGCAAATGATGAAGCTTGTAAGATTGAAGGAGTTGGTAGCATTCCCCTTTGCTTAGGATCTTCCAAAAAGATCAACATAGAAGGTGTTTTGTACATTCCTACAATAACAAAGAATCTACTAAGTGTTGGCCAAATGGCAGACAATGGTTTCAATGTTGACTTTGCTTCAGATGAATGTTTCATCAAGAAGAAGGGTAAGATAGTGGCTAAGGGCACTAGACTTGGCAAACTTTATAAGCTGGATGCATTTGTGGATACTAATGTTGTCATGTTGGCCGAGAAGAGCAAGATATCTACCTTTACTTTATGGCACAAAAGACTTGGACATGTCAACGCGGGTTCCATGGAGGCTATGATCAAGGAGGAGTATGCTTTAGGCCTACCAAGGTCTATTGGGAAGGAAGACAAGGTTTGTGAAGCTTGTGCCTTATCCAATGCACATAAGAAGGTGTTTCCTAACTCCATCACAAAGTCATCTCATCCTCTTGAACTCATACATTCGGATGTGCACATTGCTAGCACCAAATCTAATGGAGGTTCATCCATGTTTTTAACCTTCATTGATGACTACTCAAGATATTGTTGGGTGTTCTTACCTTCCTTCAAGTCTCAAGTATTTGATACTTTTGTAAAGTTCAAGTTGTTTGTGAAAAAGCATCATAATCATAGCATCAAGATTCTTAGAAGTGACAATGGTGGAGAATTCATCTCCAATGAAAGGCCTTTTGTGAGGAGGAAGGGATCAAGAAAGAGACTTCTTGTCCTTACACTCCTCAACAAAATGGAGTTGCTGAAAGAAGGAATAGAACATTATGTGAATGTTCTAAGGCTTTAAGATTAGATGCTTGTTTGCCCAAATCCTTTTGGGGTGAGTCTCTTGTATGTGCAAACTACTTGATGAATAGGGTGTCTTGCAAAGCCATTGAAGGCAAAACTCCTTATGAGATGTTGTATGGAAAGAAACCCAATCTTAATCACTTGAAAGTTTTTGGGTTATATGTTATGTGCATGTGCCATTGGAAACAAGAACCAAGGAGGATCCATCTTCCACAAGAGGGATCATGCTTGGATATGCAAGCTCAAGCAAGGGCTACAAAGACTATCTCCCATCCTTGAACAAATTTGTTGTTTCAAGGGATGTCATCTTTGATGAACATCATATGCATATGCTTGAAGAAGGCTCAAGTGCTCCAACAATCAAGAAGAAGATGGCCGAGGAGCAAGAACTTGGTTTTGAGGAGGAGCTCATGGAGGAGCAAGCACCAAACCCACCTATCACACCAAGGAGATCTTCAAGGGCAAAAGTGGAGCCATCAAGGCTCACATATCAAGGCAAAGGACAGCAAGTTGAGGGTATCTCATCCACTTCTTATGCTTTATCTAGTTTTGAAGAACCGTCTAATGTTGAAGATGCATTGAACTCCAAAGAATGGTATAAAGCTATGTTGGATGAGTATGATGCCTTGATTGAGAATGAAACTTGGTTGCTTGTTGAAAGACCTCAAAGGAATGTAATAGGATGCAAGTGGGTCTTCAAGCTTAAGTTGAATGCAAATGGGATTGTTAACAAACATAAAGCAAGATTAGTTGCAAAAGGTTATGCTCAAGAGAGAGGGATAGACTATGAGAAAACTTTTGCACCCGTGGCCAAGATGGTCACAATAAGACTAATCATTGCACTTGCATCACATTTTGGATGGATTCTATGTCAAATGGATGTCTCTAATGCTTTCTTGAATGGTTTTTTGGAAGAGGATATCTATATGGAGCAGCCACAAGGGTTCATCAAGCATGGAATGGAGAACAAAGTATGCCATCTCCAAAGAAGCATCTATGGCTTGAAGCAAGCCTCAAGATCTTGGAATTCAAGACTACATTGCTATCTTATTTCACTTTCTTTTGTTCAAAGTGAATATGATCCCACTCTTTACATTAAGTTTGATGATGTTGATATTGTACTTTTACTCATTTATGTAGATGACATCATCATTAGTGGAAATAGTGTTGATGGTATTGAAAAAATCAAGATAGATCTATCCTTAGAGTTCAAGATGGTAGATCTAGGGTGTTTTCACTTCATCTTAGGCATAGAAGTACTTAGAGGGTCTGATTTTATCTTTATAAGTCAAGTAAACTATGCTCAAAGTCTTTTGAAGAAGTTTAAGATGGAAGTATGCAAAAGTGTTGACACACCAATGGAGCAAGATGTAAAAGTGACAAATGAAGATGATGAAAGATCCTTCATGGACATCACTTTGTTTAGGCAACTTATAGGTTCCTTAATGTGGATCACTATAACTAGACCAGATCTTAGCTTTAGTGTATGTAGGTTGAGCCAATCCATGCAAAAGCCATTGAATATCCATTGGAAAAAGGCTAAGAGGATTCTAAGATACATCTCAGGTACATTGGATTTTGGGATTCTATATAGAGGAGATGTGATTAACCTTCATGCATTTAGTGATTCAGATTTTGCAAGGGACAAGAGGGATAGGAAATCAACAAGTGCCTATTCAACTTTCATAGGAGAAGGTGTGGTTTCATGGCTTTCAAAAAAGCAAGAAACTATATCTCTATCTTCAACCGAGGCCGAGTACAAAGCTTTGACAATCACTACAAAGGAGGTACTTTGGATCAAGAGATTATTGGTGGAACTAAAGATCATGGATTCAGAGGAGGCACCAATCATCTACAATGACAATATATCAGCCCAACACCTTGCATCTAACCCAATCTTCCATGCAAGATCTAAGCACATTGAGATATGCCATCACTTTGTGAGAGAAATGGTGCAAGCCAAGGAGATTGCTTTGGAGCATGTTCCAAGCTATGAATGTGTAGCTGATCTACTTACTAAACCACTTCAAAAGACACCTTTTATGAAGTACAGATCATCACTTGGAGTGATTAGTAAAGCAATGATTGAACCAAGCTAGATAGTGAGGAGGAGTGTTAAAAATTCACAATTCTAGCTTGACTAGTTTTGGTCATATGACTTGTAAATAGTTAGATGGTCATGATGTGGCTTGTCACACGTGCCAAATAGCATAGGATTCCATTCATAAGGATGTTCTCAAGTAGACCTAAGTGTTAGAACCTTTGGAATGAGTCCAAATTATGCTTAGATACAAGGGAGAAAAAATAGGAGCTATTTTTGGTAGTTTTTGCATTGTTGAGGGATCTCCAAGATTCCAGCCCTAACTTGGTAGGGATGAAAGATCCACAAAAATTAGCATTAGGGATAGGTTTAGGGCTACTCATACCTGCCCAAAACCGTGATGGATCATGTATATATAGGTGATGAAATCTCACCAAAATCAATCAAGCAATTTCATGTTTTTTCTCTCATAATGGTGCAATTGCTCTCTATGTTCATAATTGTTTGAGTACTTGTGATTACTAATGATTATAGGATTGAATGTAGGTCTGGTGTACAGTACTCAGACTGTGGGAGGCCGTACTTTCACACGTGTGAAGCCTTCTTCAAGGATTTGGGCCATTTAGTGAGGTTCAAGCATAGATTTTTGATGGATTTTGATGGTTCAACTTGTGCTAATCTTATGAAATCATAATCTATTGTTTTCCTCATCATTTCAAGTGTTTTAGGATCCTTATTTGCTGTAATTTTTACAGGAGGCAATCTTGTGTCTTGGCTTTCAAAGAAGCAAGATACCATATCCCTATCTTCTTGTGAGACCGAGTACAAAGCACTCACTACAACAACTAAAGAAGTGCTTTGGATCAAGAGGTTAATCATGGAGCTAAAGTGCATCAAAGAGGATGATCTTCCCTTGATCAAGTGTGACAACATATCGGCCCAAGCTCTTGCAATGAATCCTATTTTTCATGCAAGAAGCAAGCATATAGAAGTGGCACACCATTTTGTAAGGGAAAAGCTCATTGAAGGTGAAATCAACTTGGAACATGTCAACACATCTTCATGTATTGCTGATCTTCTCACAAAGCCACTTTGCAAAAGTGCCTTCTCAAAGCATAGATCTAATCTTGGTCTTATCTCAAGATCGATGCTTGATCCACATTAGATACATTTTTAGGAGTGCTAAAATATTGAAAAAATCTATCTAATATTGTAAGTAAGCCTAAAAATGCCAAAGATGAATTGAGCTCTTGTGGCTTAGTAAAGACTTATCTTAGAATAAAATATTCAAGGTAGGTAGAAGTAGAAACTCGAGCTACCATAGGAATTGCCATTTGTACTTTGCATGCCACATTTAATGCATGAAAATGCTAGGTGGCACAATTAGACATATTGAGGTGGCTTGAATAAGTCTAGATAGCTTGAGAGGTGGATCCACAACTCCAATTCAACTCAAAGTAGGAGGAGAGTCCATGGATCTATATATATGTGATGTACTCTCATTGAGAAGATGATGTTTTTTGTGTGTAATGCAAATTTGGAGACTAAGCTCTTTGTGCCCTCTCTCTCTACTCGAGTTTGTACATTCATATTCTCTCTCTAGCCGAGTTGAGGCATTTATTGTACTTAGTTTCATATTTTGTTGATAGATCTTGCCTGTAACACAATAATATTTCTTGTATGATCAGCTTTCCTATTGTCAATCAATGCTAGTTTGATCTTTATGGTATTAGGAGATCAAAAGTACATGTGTAGGGCGTCCCACACGTGTGAGTTTAATATGGTATCAGAGCCTACCTAAGATTTACAAGCAAATCTAATAAAAAAGTTTGCAAATTTGATCAGATTTCAAGTTAGAAATTGTCTAGATTCTACTTCCTAGCTAGCTTGCAGTTTTTTGGTGATTTAGAACTTCAAACCACTTTGAATGGTTCAGATCAGGTACTGTACGGATTTTCAGGTGCAAGCACGTGTGAAATCCGTCCATTTTCAGTTTGGTGGATCTCTCTCACCTTAGATCCAAATTTCATGCAATTTGGCCCACTAGAAAGCTAGAAATGTGTATAAAAAAATCATGACAGTTAATTAAGCCAATCAAAAGTTATAAGCTTTTGAATAGGTGTAGGTAGGACGCCTAGACCTGTGGCAAATCTTGGGTACATGTCATTTATTGCTTGAATGATCACAAAAATCACCCAGAAGTTGACCAATCTCATCTATATGTGATTTAGGCAAAATTTAGAGGATCTAAGCAAATTGTTTCATACAAATAGATTGTATTTGAGTCAATTTGACATTTTTGGAGTATTTCACACATGTGACATTTAGAGAACCATAACGTTTGCCATACTTCATCTTTTTTGATAATTCAAATCTTGTTTTAGAGAGATTGTCAAAACTAGTGAGACCTATCTCACAGTTTTTTGCTTAGTCTTACATAGGATTTGATTTTTTGCCCTTGATTGGTTCCTATAGTAAGAAGATAAGCAATTTTTTCATCCATCTTTTTTTATTTCCAACATTTTTTATGGCTTCAATGGGTGCCTTTCTATTAGAAGCAAGTGAAATATTGTCAACCTCCAATAGTAGCCTAGGAAAGAAATTGTTGCATTGTTCAATGTGAAGAAAAAGCAACTGTCTAAATCTCCCGGTCACTGGCTGAGCATTCAAACACACGATCCTCCCCAAAGCCCTGCTTCATTGTTTCTTGCACCACCTAACATTGCTTACAATCTATCTGTGGTCTACTTTTTTACTTGTGGTTGCTCCTCCTTTTTCCATTTGTGCCCTGCTGGCTGCGTTCTACTTTTGGCACATTTGCACTGTCTGCGAATTCTGTGAAAACTCATGGAGAATATGTTTCTTGATTGTGTTCTTTTGTTGATGAGTTCTCCATTAATTGATGAATTCAAGGACGAATGATCTACCAACTGTAATGAGGGAACGATTATTATCTATCCGATGTGATAAAAGAGAATCGGGTTTGATTGGATCTGTAAACGAGGAACCCAGCGGACCTGCTGGTTTGCGCCTCACTTCTCATTAACGGCCTACTCCCTGCCTGGTCCATGGCTTGCTAACCATCCCTTTACCTGCTGTCTAAACTTTCCCATGCGTCCTCACCTAACCTGCGATCTAATATCCTCCTATCTGCCCTGCGACCTGTTCGTTCACCTGACCTGATCCCCTGCAACAAATCCATTTGATTTGTTCCCTGATCTGCGGACCTCCAACCATCTTCCCACCTGATTTGCGATCTCCCTCTTCCTGCAAATCATTCTGTTCGGATCTGTCTGCCTACGGATCTGCCTGTGGTTTCTTCCTCATTGCCTTCATGCTGCTCTGGCCAAATTCTCTATCTGCGTCCTATTTCAGCCTGCGTGGGCCGTGCCCTCTGCCTCGTGGCCTCCCTCTCTCCCTGTCTGCGGGTTTTCTCATTCTTCGCTTCCCTGGACTCTGCCTGCGGCCACTTTTTTGTGCTATCCATGACTGGCTGCCTATGCGTTTCCCTTCCTAACCTTGCCCACTCCTCTTCTTGCAACCAATCTCTTGATTTGTGGCCTATTCAATTCCTTGTCCTGGTCCTCTTAGAGCCTAATGTCTGCCTTTGACTCTTTGTCATTAACAATTTAAAGACAAAAATCCGAAAACCCGTTAATAACTTTTAGGACCGATTCTAAGTTGATTTGGATGATTAGTCTAGCTGATACTAATCGTTGATTGTAAAATCGATTCAAGATTTGGGAGCTAACCATTTCTCGTAGGTTTGGTATTTGTTTGGTGAGCTGAATGTCTGGCAGTGTGAAAGCAGTCTAACCGCACTAAGGGAAACACTAAGCCTATATCTCGTTCGCTAATTGACTCACTGATTAATGCTTTAAGGCTTTGTATATGATTACATAGTAAAACAAAGTGATGTTCGTAGTTCAAGAAATAACGCTGCTTGGATTGAACAAACTACATTGTTGTCTAATTGTTGAACAATAATTGAACTTTGTAAATACTTGCTTCGTCTATCAAGAACTTCTAACGAACGAGGTAAAAGCCTATTGATTGGGGGAAATCCTAATAGCCATTTTATAGCCCATTTAGATGTCTGAAAGCCATGGCTTTCTATAGTGGAATGGTTCTTGTCCATTTCAAAGTTCCCTAGGCTACCTAAAAATTGTCGGTAGACCGTTAGGAATTTGCCTTGCCGATTGCCATTGAAAGTGCCTATGATCATGAACGGCCTTATTTTCGACTCCATACCCAAATGGAGCTTGAGCTGTAATTGTGGTATAGATCGACTTCCGTTAGCATTTCCTTAGATTGGCAGTCTATTTGGGGGTCGTTTTATAATCCTTCACTCCCATTCATTGGAAGGTAGTGGAGCTCGTTCAAATTGGGGCACCTCTGGCCTACCACTACTCGCTCCTTACCTCTCCCAAAAATGAGTACCCCTGCTGGAATATCCACCATACAGTCACTTAGTCTTAGCCATGGTCATCCTAACAACATGGAGTACCCCCTATTTTCAGCATACATTCGCATTACATAAAAATCCATTGAAATTGTCTTCCCAACTACGATTATAAGGATGTTATGTAACTCACCTTCTGATTTGATGATAGAATTGTTGGCTAACTTCAAGGCAGTAAGGGTGGCTAGTTCTAAATCGAATTCTAGGCGGTCATCTAGTTCCAAGCTTAGAATGTTAACAGCAGATCCCGCATCCACTATGGCCCCTAATACCACTAGTCCATCTATCATACCATCTACTTTTAGGCAGTGTTTATCTACTGCTCCAATCTCCATCATTTCTTCAAAAGGTTGTTTGAGGTTTCTGGATGCTAGAATTCTTATCATCTGTTTCACTTTCTTCTTCACAGTAGGAGCTAACCGCACTAGTTGCCATAATCCTATCTCCACTTTCATATTTTCTAACCCTTTCTGTAGTTCATTAGTCCACAATTCTTTATGTTTCATTCTCCTCATGGTCTTGGGTTCTAGTTTCAGTTTGAGATTTCGTGGCGCAAGTAATGGTCTCACTAGCTGTCGACTATATGGATGAGATATTTTCTTCCCTTCTAGTTCTGATACTTTTCCTTCTTCTTTTTCTATGTGTGTATCTTCTTTCTCTTTTTCTAATGATGGCGAAGTGACTGGTTGTGGTGTAACCATTTCTTTAGGTTCTTCGAGTTTTTCTGGCTGTTTCTCTTTTGGCTGAGTTTTCAGCCCACTTCGAGTGACTATCACTACCTCTTTCTTAGGTTTCTATGTTCCTAGGGTTTCTATTTTGATAAGATTGACTGGTGATCGTTCCTCATGTACCTTGTGTGATCACCCTCTTGTCATCTCCATATGCCAACAAAGAAGTGAAGTACTCTTTTTGAAAAGTCATGAACTTGCTCCACTATCAATCCACCAAGGATCTAGATCTCCATTATTAGCAAGCATACATGAAGACATCACAAAAGCATCACCATTTGCATTTTGAACATCCAAACCATCCTCATCAAGAGTAAGATTACCTTGCTTGTCTCCTTGATCTCTCTTCTTCTAGAAGAACTCACTTGCAAAGTGTCCTTTGATGCTACAATAGAAGCATTTGAGCTTTGATCTATCCTTCTTTTTGCCATTTGAAGAAGCATCCACTTGATCTTGCCCAATAGACCACTTACTTTTGCTTTTGACCTTGAATTTTCCCTTTGTGAACATAGCCTCTTATTGAAGTGTCGATGTCGATCCACTTCTTGCTTGAAGCCTATATTCTTCATTGATCATGATCTCTTGAAGATCCATCAAAATTGGCAAAGTCTTTTGAATAGCAATACTTTGAACAATATTAGCATGAGCATCCAACAATCCATTAAGAATAACTTGCATTACAGGAGTTCCAAGGCCCAATAGGGTTGTCTAAGAAATGCCACGTAAGAGAGAGAAAATAGTCAGATTTTAAAACTCCGACCGAGTTTTTGGTCTACCCGCACAACTCCGATGACTTGACCTCACTAGTAACGTATGTAGTTAACTGGAAGTTGGGTAGCCGCAACGCGTGGGGTCCATACTTCAAGATTCTATTTTCTACCATTAACTAACATAACTTCTCATGTAAATGCAAATCGTATTGCACATCAAAGTTTTCTTTCCATCTACTCAAAGCGTTCACATCAATGAAAAACAGTCTTATCGATCTGAAAATCATGGCAAGAAACTTTGAATATTTTGGATCACAATGAGCGCCAACGTGAATCTAAATTTTTGCAATTCTGAAAATACAGAGTGTGTTGGATCAAATTGAGTGGTAAGGTTATTTCAAACTTTTGCAATTCAAAAATTTGTGATTTCAACACATCTATTGAATAAATATTTTGCTTATTTTGCTCATAACTGCGAAGCATTGATTTTGCATATCAAGAAAGAAACATGGAGTGTGATGGATCAAACAAAGTGCCAAGGTCATTTCAAACTTTTCCAATTAATTTATTTTTTTAATTAAGACGAGTTTTAATAGCTTACAAGATATATAACAAGTTGGTTTTCTACTAGATTAATCTATCGATTATTAAGATGTCTAAATATCATCTCCATATTGATCTTCCCACAGAATATGCTCCACTGTCAAGAAAAAATCTGAAAGGATCCATCTTACCAGCTCACCAAAGGACGGAAGACAGGAAACATTGTGATCTATGGGTTGATGGAAGTTTGTATCCAATCGATCCAAGCTCAATGCAACATCCAAATTTTAGATCGGTCACACAACTCATACTGTTTTTGTGTGAAGAACACAATGGTCTATTGGGTTATTGTGAAAGATTGAAAAGTTATGGCATTAGTAATTCAATGAAAAAAACCCATTGTTTGAAAAATATGTTGAATGGTTTGCTTACTGACTACCGAGAAAGAGAAACTATTGTTTTGCAAACAAAAGAAGAGAATGAAATCTTGAAGTAGATAATTCTCGTTTGCAAGATATTATATTAAACCTTAACCAAGAAACTGACAATATGAAACTAATTGTACAAACTTTGCGTACTTCATATTGTCAAATAAATGTAGAAGTAAACACATTACGGAAGAAAATAATGAACAATAAACGAAAAATAGGTATTCTATTCATGTGTTTTGTTTCATCTAACACTCAATGGTTGTGAATTGTTTTTTTTCTAAATCTTATTTTTCTTTTGCTGATAAGCTTTAGTCACCAATGAAAATCTGAAAGACAAGGACATGATTGGAAAGTCTTTGAGTGCAGTACTTACAGCCAAGTCAACAACGAGTCTACTTGGAAATCAACGATATTCTCGAATCAAGTCCAAGATTGCAGAGGCCCTTATGGGCGAAGTCGGCAAGATCATTGACCGAAAATTGATACAAGGGGCATGTAATTATTCTGGTATTAGCAGGGATGCATATGACACAATGTTTGAAATTGTCAGAGAGGCATTTGGACAAGTACATATAAAAAAATTTCCTATTTCCCGGCCCTTTCAAATCAAATTAGAGAGGGATGTGTTAAACAGGGGTTTGCAAAACATCATTGATAATCCTTACCATATAAATGAAATTTATAACTCAAAACATAGCACTTTGTCATATGATTCTACCAACAATATGTTTGTAGATCTGAATCATTTACTGAGATTTATTGTAAAGTTTTATGGAATCACAAATGAAAGTGTTGAAAAATTGATATTAGTTCTCAAGTTAGATGAATCAGAAGTAATAAAGGGACAAAAGCTGGAAAGGATTAGTGTTACAAATATGAATGGAGCATTAAGTAATACGATAAACTCAAAGAGTCTTGATTTCAGTGTGTAGTCCGAAAATAATATTTGGTGGGTGGCTGCTTTCCAGGTTTAAATCTATTCTATTGAGTACTAGCAACTAATTCATTTCAAGAATTAATGGTTTTGTGTTTTAAGCTAATATTGTTTTGTTATTATAGGTCTGAGTTCAATTCTCCTAAAATAGTTCATGATTTTGTGTTTCAAACAGGTTTTAAAAGAAGATCATGACATTCTATTTTGGATTTTTAGTAAAACAGAATATCCAGAGATAATTAAGAATCATATGAGCGACACACCACTCAATGTTCCTGGAATAGGTGATTTTAAGGTGGAATGGCATTTGGCTGGAGACCTGAAGTCGTTGAAGTGCATGTTCAACGTCTCACATGGAGCAAATTCAAAACATCCATGCCTCTATTTCATGACAACTACACATGACATGTCGAAGAGCACGAGAGTTTCAAGGGATATAGAAGATCCGACTTGGAAACCAGTATTACCGATTCCGCTTAAAAATGTTCACATTTGTACACTACATGGAGAGTTTAGAATTATCGAAAAATTGATATACCTTCATATTTGGTTTGCTTGGAATACTAAGCCAGAGTCATCAGCCAAAAAGGCAATAACTCAATTGGAAGAAGTTTTATCAAAGCGGGACTTCATAAAGGACACGTTAAAATACAAAAGGATGAGAAGCTTTCAGGAAAAACGGGAAACATCCCATGCAAACCAAGTATAGGAGGATCCAAAGCTCGTCATTTCTTATCAAATCATTCCGGAAAACCAACTAAAATCCAGTACTCAATTTGGATAGATGTACTCAATGCCACAAAGGAATTTGAAAAAAAAGGAACAACGAGGATTAAGAAAGTTGAAGTCTGGACAAAGCTTGACAACATGGTCAAATTGCTCAGAAAAGATAAACTATCTGATACTGATGTCCTACTAATTGAGAAATCAACAGTTGAGTTTGTGGATGTAGTTAAAGACACCTGGGGTGAAGATCATATTACGCATTATATAGTAAATCGCTTTTCAATGTAATTGACTCTTTATAATCTCATTGCACATATGCTAAATTTAAAATGATTAATATGACAATATTTGTATCTCTAATATTGCAGCACATTTTAGGACATCATGCATCATTTTTTGCAAAGCTTACGGCAGTCTAAGTATTTGGTCATCACAAGGAATGGAGAAATTGCATTGGCAAGCCAGAGCAACATTTCATCGAAATACACAACACGGTGGAACATCTCAAAAAAATAGTTACATCATCCAGCTAATTCAATGGTTCTACAGGCGTATTCAAATCCGATATAAAACTAGATCAACAAATTATTAGAAATTCAGAAAGGCGTGCAAATTTATAGACGAAAATAATATTGATGCAAGACTCAACCCATAGTCAATTTCATGATATCAGACGAAAAAAGTATATGTATTATATCACATCATGTGTAGTACAATGCAAGGCAAAATCATTGTTTCTCTTCGTCTTTAATAATCAGCTTTGTTGTGTGGTCATGAAGAAATTTTTTTCTATCATATGGATCTAGAAAATCAATCGATCTTCTTTTGCTCAAGTCAATGTATCCAGAGAAAACAGCTAAGGAGGAAGACCTTTTCGGAACTTCCTCAGCTACATAGCCAAATACTTTTATGGCAATGTCTCTCTTCACAAAAATAGTTTTATATGTATTCGGAGGGTATTTATGCCCGTTCGAGAAAAAGGATAACGATTTAATTGCCATTATTATTGTCGCAACATTTGAAGAAAATTTGCTATGATAAATGCAAATCTCTTTATTTACAAAGCACTTCAAATAATTGGACAGGGATGAATCCCTTTGTCATGATCCTTGGCCTTCCCTCAAATATCCCTGCCTTGTTGCAAAGGCATCCACCTCAACAGTAGCCTGTAAAATATGAGCAAAGGTCACATGTCTTGTAAAACAAAATGACTATATTTGAATAAAAATCTCATTAAGATAAAACCAGATTTACCTACCAGATCACGCTCATCAGCTTCAGTAAGTGCAGCAGTATGTAGATCATGACCAGCAACAATGGTCGTTGAAGCACTAGATGGACTAGTTTCCGAAGACTGTGACACATATTTGTTCCGGATTTTTAGAAATTCTTTCTCATCGGGCAAATTTGCCTGGTATGCCCTACTTTCAGACATGATTAACTACAGTGCTTCAGTCCCATCCATCCATTCATCTCCGTCTTTGTAATCAATAGAAGCACGTGGATCATCATCATCGTCGCGATGTATGAAGTCCTCGAATTCTTTGATGAAATTAGACAAAATTGATAGTATTTCGTCCTCCCTCAAATCAAGAACATCTCCAACATCATTCAGTGAGAGGTATGCGACACTATTCATGTAATACACTGGCAAATCGAGGAGAGTCTTGGTTTTGTCATATGGATTCACGTCAGATAAGGAAGAAATGGACAATGCACGAGACTCGGCTGGGTCGTACATTGAAGCCAATCTTGCCTCCTCGTCAGCACCCAAGGCATCATTAACAATAGCTGACTCTGATATCACATAGTCAGTTGATGAGGAGGCACCCTCAATGCTAAGACTCGAAGTTCTTGCCTCATCAGGAATAAGAGCAGAAAGATAAAACACAAAGCCCATGCCTTCCTGCAAAAAACGACATGATCGATTGTGCTGGTCACAATGGAGCACACGTTTAAAATCACTCACGATTTTCGTGAATTGTCAGTTGTGGCTTTGCTTTGAAGATGGTTGGACAAGTACTAGGTCATGGAAATGGATGAATCGTTCAATATCCATGATCAACATAAACTGATTCAGACTATCATAATACTCCTTATACAACACTGGAAAATATGATTTATGTTCTGATTCAAACCTCTCAATATCAAAAGAGATATTGAAATACGTCTTATAGTGTGACCTATGTAGTTACCAACACCGGATTCAACGAGGAAGGCGTGCAAAGCAAAATCAAAAGTATTAGAGGATGACGCGGCCATCTCGAAAGTATGACCAATATGGCCGAGTATCGCTATGATGCGGGGTGGCAGGGAGTCAGAAGACAATCAGGACTTCCTCACGTGATGGAGATATTGGTGAATGACCTGATATCGGAACGACGCGAGGGATCTTAGATCGTCTAGAATCTCTGAAAGATTCTCGCGTGGTAGCGATACTGCAAAAAAATAGAACTGTTCACACACTGTGAGATACAAGGGTGAAAATCCAAAACTTAGCAAAATGTTTTAACTGATCAAACAACATTTATATAGCTAAAATCAATCAAATCCAAGCCGTACACTCATCGATTCAACAGCGGATCAGATCTATGGCACGTAGTACAACCGTCCACACGTGCGAGACCACACGTGCTACAATACGCGTCAATCTGCCATTCGCCCATGTGCCCACACGTGTCAGAACACACGTCACTAAACCATTGAACCACGTGGAACACGTGCAAGTTTCACACGTGCGGATACAGAGGTGTAGGTTCCACACTTCAGGTACTGATTGGGTCACGTGACCACACGTGCGAGCCTATACATGTGAGAACACATGTCACTGATCCATTTGGCCACGTGTCCCCACGTATAAATTCACAAAGTTAACAATATATCATCAGGATACTGGAACATTGAAAAAAATACCTCACAAATACTAGCATCTGGAGGTTGCACCATATACCAATCCAAGAACGATTTAAGATTCCAAATTGAATACCATCCGCAGCTAAAAGCATCGTCTTGTTGCGAAGACTGAGAAATCACAGCGAAAAATTGTTAAATTATAATTCAATATAATTCTAAACTACATGCCATCATGCAAATAAAATATGTAAAAAGATTCCTTTTACCTTTGCATCAACAATCTCTATGTTGCTATTTACAACCAACCCATCCGGCCTGGGCAATAGCTCCACCATCCTTTTGTACATGGATTTAATCATGGAATGGCTAGCATGCAAAGAATTCATTGTCATGCACACAAGTGTGCAACTTCCAGTCGAATCCACTTTCATGGATATGACGTGCACACTCCAATGTTTGCTGCCAGAAAGAGACAAGCAATGAATTACTAGAATCTATAAGAGTTTCCAGAAGAAAAATCTTACAGAAAATAGATATTACAAAAAGAAACTATCTTACTTTGAACAGTATGGGATGATGAACATTGATGCCTCTTTGCTGGTGTGCCTAAAGAGCCTTCTGGCTTTCCTCTCTTTATTCAACAGATGCCCAAAAAATGGAGATACAACAAAAATCTCCTTCGTGACTGCATATGTATATTTATGTACATAGTATGCACAAGCAGATTCAACTACTGTGTCTGAGATATATGAGGTCTTCTCTTTTAGCTCCCTACAATGCGGGTCTTTGATATGCATTTCAAAATTAATATCGTCTATACAAAACATAAACTCCCCTCCAAGATCATCTATTTTCTTGGCTATATACAGGTCAAAATCAATGTACATCTTAGAATCAAAAAATATGTCTTTAGGTTCATTCGGAAGTATGATCTACAACTCTTTATCAGTTGCATCAACATAAAAAACAATCATGTCTACCACTGTATTTAGGTCATCCTCATGTATAGAAAGAGAATCGTGCAGTTGAAGATCAGGGGTTACGGGAGGACTCTCAACCAGTGGAATTGCGGACGTACTAGCCAGATCTTTTCTAATGGGAGGAGGTGAGGGTGAAGAGCTGGGAGACCTGGGCTTGGGTTGCGAACGCTTGGGCTGTGCTTGCTTTCTCTTTTTGCGGGGTGGGACAGGCCCCCTTTCAAGAGGAACTGGCCTCTGTGTGAATCCAGACTTAAAAATACTGTCATAGCTGTTTTGAAGTCTCATGACAAGAAGCATATCCTTGGCCATCAATGTCACCCTCTTGCCATAAATGGAGCACAACATCGAATCCTCAAACAATTTCGTCTGGAAATCCTCGTATGCAGTATGGAGGGCCTCCAATGCAGTGATATTCCACCTCACTACATAGGGCAGATGGGTGGTCATGTCTTGTGTAACCTCTCTCACAGCCCGGTAGAAGGCTGCTTTCGGGATCAGAAGTTTGGTGCTCCCATGCAAGGCCCTGATGTCCCTCAACCATGGATGGCTAGGTCTATCGCGTCTTTGCGGACATACGGGTTTAGATGTCTGGGGACGGGACGGTTGAACAAAACTGGTAAGCCTAGCGGTTTGTTTTGTCCGAGCCATTGAGGCCGAATATCTATACTACGCGAGGACAGAGACACAGCAGAAGAGACACTGAGAACTCTAACCATGATATCGCCATAACGCGAGAGAGTGGTAGAGTCAGATGGGGAGAGGCAGGGGCTCACGTGATGGCGATACTGGGGAAGTCAAGCTGATATCGCTACGAAGCAAGAGGGTGTAAGGAACAGGCATGGGGAGGAGGTCGCTCGCGTGATGGCGATATCACGGATGCATTTCGTATGGATGCAATCAAACGTGCCAACAAATTATGCAAAAACCTGTACAATCCCCGGGAATGGACTTATATAGGGGAGGAAAATTGGCACGTGTGAATACCAGTGACACGTGGCCCAGTCAATAGCTGACATGTGGAACCACATGTCTGTATACGCATGTGTGAATCTGCACGTCTGTATTTTAAAACATTGGCTAATACATACATACACTTGATATTTTTTTTTGCAGTTTCAATGTCCTAAGGTATCAACAAATGCGATTCATCAGTATCGGCATGAAATGTTATTTTTTCTCAGTTGAATTTCTATTTGATCTTGATGATTCACTGTAAAATTCTGATCCAATGCTTTCCATCTGTTGCCAACTTTGGACCATCTTCTATAATAAAATGTTAAAAGAAAGCACTTGTTTTTCTATAAGATATCTAAATTTCATTGACGATCTATTAACTATGCACTCAATATTGCCATTACTCTTTTTATCCCAATGATCATCAAGGAGGCTTGATAATATATTGTCTGTTAAATCACTACAAATAAACATTGTCACTGTTTTACAAATATTACATTCAACAAAAAATCAACAAAAATTGCAATAGGCAAAAACCAGTGCAATCTATTGTTTTTTGAACCTATGCTACATTTCATACAGTTTTGAATGTCCATGAAAAACCTTGATCGGAAGCTCTCTACTATGGTGGAATCTGGGGGAATCCATTCTTCGCTTGAGAAAGAGAATAATGATATCGCCTGTAGTTTTCCACCTAAACTGGATGGTGTGTAAAATGAATCATAGAAGAAAATACAAGAATCCAAAAGTGAGCTTGTGGAGCGGTTATTGTATTGCAGAAGACCAATAACAGAATGAATAACGTCCATGATGCCGACAAGGGACTGTATAGGTTGTCATTCGATTATGCTTGATGGATACAAATCTGCACAAATCCATAAAACTATATGTCATTTAAATACTCAAATACAGATCTAAATGATTAATGCAAAGCCCAAAGCAAAAAATTCTCCAAAACTTACAATTGCATTTATGCATGTAGACATGTTGAATCAAGACCTCTGAAATGGATCGACCACCGGGTGAAACTTTGAAGTCTAATTTTCTACCTTTCCAAAAATTTCTATAATCCGTATTTGATTTTCTCTTTTTACCAAAAACACCTCTTGAGGAGGGATGCATGAGAACCTAGTAAAATTTCCTATAGATACGTGGTATCCAAGAGCCATTAGAGTCTTTTTCATTACAAACAAAAACTGAGACAATATTGCTTCATGGTCTACGGCTTCCGAAAGCCATTGCAATGCTAAAAAAAGATGAACAACAGGGTCTGAAACAAAATGTAGTTGAATCAGTATGAAAATAAATAACCAAATTTGTAATAAATGCTAGCGGTCTTTCGTAAATCATATAAGTTAGTCTAACTACGGTTAGATCAAAATAGACTTACTTTAACCACAAGTGTTAGGTCCGGGGCACTTAGGAAACTCACGGGCAGCAATTACGGTCCAATCACAAGTCAGGACCCTGTCCGACGGGAGTTTTGAATTGTATAAAAATATGACCAAAAAGTTCCAAAAAAGAGATCGACCGGCAACAACGTTACGGTCTTTCACAGGTGTAAATATATCACTGGGCCAAGTGTACGTTGAATAGTTGAAAAGTCAAAAACAACATCTTGACAAAAGGCCCTTTTGGTGCTCAAAACTCCTCTAATGAATAAGCTCTCCTTCCTTAACGCTCTCATCAATGCAAGCCAACTCATTATTCAATGGTTTCATCCTCAAGATAAAAGTACTTGAACTTTCTTCATTCTTTTGCAAACAAGAAAAGATTTTTCTTCTTAGAGTCAACACTCTAGAAGTAGACTTGGATTCATAAAGCTTCTTCAATGAATTCCAACCATCCTTAGATGAAGTACTCTTACCAACTTCCTTGAGAAGCTCATTGGTAACATTCATCTTGATCATGTGTAGAGCCCTTTTGGACCTCTTATCATACCTCATTTGATCTTGTTGTGTTGTTGGTCTCTCTTCCAAACCTACAATAGTATCCAAAACATCATTCATCTCAAAAAGTGATTCCATCCTCACCTTCCACAATGAATAGTTAATTGAGGTAAGTCTATCATTGGCTTCCAACATGACTCTACTTGATGTTGACATGTAGTAATGAAATGATCTTCTTTTTCAGCATGTTAGAATGCAAAAAGCACTCCTTTGAACAACAAAAAATGTTTTCAAAAGAAATCACAAAGATTTGAAACTATCTCAAAAATTCTCTTCTAGCACTTATACCAAGCAAATAAACACATAGAATCATGAAATCTTGATCAACCTATGATCTATCCTCAATTTAATGACTCTTGCCACTTCCTAAGATTGAAACAAACTCAAATGAAGTCAAGCAACCTCACTATCTAGAGATCCAATTAAAATTAGAGTTTTGACAAAATCACAAAAAATTGATTATTCCAAATCTACATGCAAATGCTGAAAATTTGATATGCAATCTATTAGCCACTACTTAGGCTGATCCAATGATCCAAAAATTGGCCAAATCCAGTATGTGAATTCAAAAATCAGAATTGATCAAGTTCATAAACCTATATAGGACTTTGATCTACAAAATATTCAATCTACAAATGCAAGAAACTCGATTTTGGTGTAGAATCCTCTCTAGCATGCTCTAGCCTTGATATCTTCACCAAATCATTGATAGATATGATTTCCTCCTTCATAATCTGAAACACAAGCTCTGATACCTTGTAAAGGATTTCAGATCAATGATAATCCAAATCCATAAAGGATCTTGGATTACAAAAGAAACTACTCTACAAATCTCACCAATGTAAAAAAATCAACATCTACACATGTACACAAAATGAGATGCAAACTCTAATAGAACTTGATCAAACATGAATCAAAAGATAAAGTACTATTGTTGTCCATACAGTACTAGCAAGCTACTGTATTTCACGCATGTGGATCCATAAATAGCAAATGTATTTCATTCTACACATGGAATTGCAAGCAATCACAAGTATAGTGCACCAATGGATAGTAGAACCCAAGAGAACCATGTATAAGCATGAAATGATATAGAGAAGAGAGAAGATATGTCTCTCCACGAGTTACATCCTTTTATAGCCAAACCCTATTTGGCACCTTGGCTTTCCCTCCAAAATGTAAATCCTACTATTTTTGGGTCTAGATTCAATGTACTCAACATTTAAATTTGAATCTACTCAAACTCGACTTTTAACTTTCCCACACTTTAAAAAAGTGTCTATTCAAATGAGATTTAGACTAATGAACTTTGTAAAGTCAAACTCTAAGTCTAAAATAAAGTTGGCCTCGAAATGTAGCAAATATGATCAAACTAGTCGAATCTTTCACAAAAGGTGATTACGAACTACATTCCCATTATTTTTACCAGAATGTTGTCAATTACACTCTTTGGTTTTACACAGGATTGATTTGCTAATTTGATAGCAAATTTCCCTGGTTTCAATCCTTGCAAACCCCATTTCTGATACAAGATAGTGAGATCAAATTTACATCTGATCCTCCATCTACCACTGTTGCTTCATCCTCGAACCTCTTGTGCTTGATCGACATGGTGATGTTGTACCGCTCACTTTCCCATGCTGCCCCAATATGGAGGATGTTGCTTGTTCCTTCATAGCCCGCATAGTATAAGGGCTCCCTTGTGGTTGGTTCCGACTCTGAATTGAGCCAATCTGTCAGAATGCTTTTAGCTTGTGCACCATCCACAAAAGTTTTCCAAAAAATATGTCCATGCGACTAGCTAGCAAACTTGTGAGCATTCTCGATTGTGGAACATCAAGCTCACCCATGTGAAATGGTACTTCTCTTCATGATGGTGCAAACAATCATTTTGATTTGTTCCCAATGGGGAGATGACTGGTGATGCTGGTAATTTTGATGGTTGAGGTGCTACTAGTTTTTCCTTTGCTTGCGCTGCTTCCTCTGCCTGTGCATCATATATCCAATGGCATATGTTTTGATATTGGCTTCCTTCTTCCCTCACATTAGAATATGGTCCTTCTGCTTTGGGTTGATCATCGGCCATTGATTCTGATGATATTGTAGATGGAGCCACTCCCTTCCATTTCTATGCTCGTGTAACTACTAGAACTAGAACATGGGTGTCTTGCTTTTCCTATGGCGTTCTTCTTGGAATTGTTGTCGATTGTATTGAGATCAAATTCAAGGGTGCACTCGTTTCAGGTTGAATTGGGCAATTCTTGTAGCAATTCCTGCATTCTCGGCAAAAGATCATATACTATTCCTTATAAGGACATTCCGCAATTCGGTGGACTTTGCTGCATCCATAGCAGCCATAGATCCTACCTCCCTGATGTTGAGGCTATGCATCGTAGGTCGCCTAATATTCGTTGATTGTGGGATCAACAACTGCCTCTTCCGGTCCATACCACTGCTACTACTCAGGTTGGAGTGGCGGTTCTTGCTCTGTTGCATAGCCTCAACATCACATGAGCCTCACATGAGCCACTTGATGGCATAGTTAATTGTTCTAAAATATAGCTAAAAATATCTCAGTATTGATGTCGTGAAACGATGCAGTGCAAAGAGTTGGATGGTTGGTATGGAATATTCATTTTAAAATAGTGTATTTTTAACTAAGATACTGGGAGTCCTTGCATTGGACAAAGGCGGTGAGCTAAAATCTTGAAGTGGGTCATTGGCAAAAGTTGTTGAGTTGACTTTGAGTCAATATCAAGATCAAACTTCAATATCAAAATTGTTAAATTCACACATGTGGAGTGTCCTTTGAGTGTGATAATGATCTCCTAACAAGTGATGATTATGCTTGTACATAGATCAAGCCTAGATTGATAATCAAGATCTATCTCAATTTCACAAGGCAAAGACACACTACAATATGCATACAATCATCAAGCAAGTACATACACACTTGTGGTAAGTGTGCTTGCAAAAAACTAAGTATGAAAAGTGCTAGCTCTCGGGTAGAGAGAGAATGCAACAAACAAGCCTTGGGTAGAGAGAGAATCCACCAATGACTAGAAATTCACAATCTCTCAAAAAAACTAAGTACATAATGAGGGAAATCATCATACTAGTAGTAACTTGTGGTAGTCCATGCTACATCCTATTGGATGAGTGATGCATCCACCTCACAATTCTATTGGACCCTTCTCATGAAAATCTCACTTGTGATTGATTCTTGCCAACACTTGAAGTGTGTCCCTCATCAAATTACATTTGCACATGTGTCACAAGCCTAACGAGTTGGAGTTTGCATCATATCCTACTTTTGGACAAATGATGGCTTTACAAGTGGAGTTCACCAATTTTCCTTCTAAGCCAAAAATGGCCCTATCAAACTTCTACACCTAGACGCTTGATACAAAATCTTTATCAAACCCTTGAAGTCAACATGATTAATCTATTTTGATTATTTTTTACATGTGGGAACATGCTCTTCACTTGTGAGATTTACTCTCATACAAGAAAATACAAAGTAGCAAAGCTAGATTTTGATAATTTTCCACACTCCTCAAAATCTAGCTTGGTAAGGTAACCAAGGAGTTTGTGAAACTTGTTGGGTGGATCCTTTGGTATACATATGAAGTAAAGATCAAGAAAGGGATCCTTCATAGCAGCAACCTCACCATATACATGATAAGATTTCTTTGGTAGAAATCACTTGCCAACATCCTTGAAGAGCATTCCACCAATTTGCCACTATATCCTTGTGCTTCCTCCATGCTTGATGATGATCTTTGATTTAAAAACTCCACTTGCATGAAGATGGTTGTACCATAAAGAGAGAAATCCAAGGCTTCCAAGCCTCACAAACATCACAAAGGTCATGAAGATCAAGATCATAAGATGAGTAAATGTGATGATTATTAAGATTTTCAATTCTAGCTTGACTAGTCCACGTACTATGAACTTTCTCCATGATGAATCTAATCTTGATATCAAATGTTATCTCTATACTTTTGGGGCTAGATACTTTCTCAAGGATGTAAGTGTCCTCTTTGGATGCTTCACTTAATCTCAAGAGAAGTTTACAATTTGCCTCACACATGTAAAAACATGATTTTTCAAACTATGAGTAGAAAACTCATTCTTGCTCTTACTAGATCCAAGAGCATACTTTTGATGACATAATCTCTTGCTTTCAAAATATTTTGGAAACATATCTAAGCCATAAATGACAAGAAACATGTCCATACAATAGGCATCATACAAAGCTAGTATTGCATCAAGTAATGGAAGAGAATCAAATGTGAATGTGTTGCAGTAGATACAACCTAAAAATTGCCCCTCTTTGCCATGTATAGTGATCCATAAAGACTCGTCCTTTCTCTTGAAGATCCCCTTGAAATCATGTGTTGAGGAGACTCCTCCTTGTTGGAAATAGGATAGAGAATGTAATGCGGAAACTTCCTACTTCCAATGCATGACTACGCCTATCAAAAATTAAACAAAGCAGTAGTGATGAAAATCACATTCATTCTTTAGCAACTAACTTTGAAATCGCTAGATACTAAGTGATTACGTAGCCAAACATAAAGTATTGAATTCTCAAACAATTTTTATCAGTTACAAAAACAATACAGAGATGCATGCATTCTGACATATACTGAACGCAATAAGAAGATAATATTGATTCACAAAAACAAAATCAGATGCTAATAAGCGCAAAACAATAGTGGATAGAAACTGCGCACTGTAAGTTGTCTCTGAGTAACTAAGAATAAGTTTGATAATAAGCAGCTCTGCTGATAAGTAGTAGCACAATAGCAACTCTAAAATAAATTTCTAAAAGACTGAGCTAGAATGCTCAAGAGAGTTCAAGCTTGAAAGTTGGATAGAGAGCTAACAACAATACTCTCTGATTGTGAATGATTTGCTTGATAAGAGCATAGGAAGCGTCGTGTAATAACACTCAACTCCTTCACAATTCACAATGTTGATGCGCCACTTCAGAACTTGATCATTGATAATGAGATGTATGAACAACTGATCTATACTAACTAATCAGGTCATCAAATGCGATTGCCAGTTGGCTGGTTTCGCTGGCATTCATCCAATTCCTTTTCAGAAATCGATTGTTGATAAGCGGTGCAAATTGGCCATAAACAGTCTGTTTGCATAAATGAACTAAAACTGTTACTCTGCAGAAATGAACTAAAACTGCCACAGTGTCAGCTTTTTGCAAAAAAAACCTGACAGTGTCCTTAAATCTCATTTAGGGTAGTCCCACACTTTGCCAGAGTCATTTCCTTAACATTTGAGGCACTTTGAAAAATGCGAGAAATGCGACTCTATATTTTTACTCATAAATTCTGGCAAGCAAAAAATGCGAGAAAGGCGACACTGCATTTTTACACGAGATTCAAGACAGACAAAAATTCGTGAACAATTTCGTCTCTTGTGTCTTTTCCATCAAAATTAGAGTGGAGAGCTAGCAAGGCTTTGGCACTAGAAACATTTTGTTTCTTCACATGTGGTCTCAAAGCTCTTGCCAACACAACTAAAGTGGGAAGTTGTAGTGTCAAGTAGTTTATTCAAAATGAAAACTATACTCGCGTAATTGATTGGTAATTTAAAGGTCAAGTTAAAAACTCAAGACTAAATCATGAATCAGCTCTTAGTTTTTACTAAGCCCTGGGTGTGATCCCATAAGCAAGTCCACAATGGGTGCCCACCCCTTGCACTATTTGTGTGAGGTCCATCCCCATCTCTTGTTTCTCACTTTCACCTTCGTTGATGTTATATATTGTCTGGCATGTGCCTATGCCATCTTTGTTCTTTTTCTTAATACAATTTTCATTTTCTTTGTAAGTGATCTTGTTAGGTTGTCAGTTGAAAAGTCAAACTCCGTGTTGATGGGAAATTGATTTGATTGCACCTCGAATCCACGGCAGGGCTCCGACCCGACTGCCTGATGATGGCAATCGTGTTCAGAGATCACTGATGCGGAATAAAAGGCCGAATAGAATCGACTTGGCAGGAGTAGCTACTACTTCTCACTACGGTCTAGTTCTCTTCCAAGCTCCAGATTGATTCTAATGATCTGTTGTAAAAATTAAACCTGTAAACAATAGATAATATTGAATAAGACAACAATGGAAATTTATCTACTAATAGCATGCATTCAAATTCTACAGATCATACACATCAACGAACAGAACATTGAGAAAATTGCTTCTATATTAGAACTGAATTTATAATACAATTCTTGAGCATTGTCTGTTTTCCAGATCAACGCGTTGGCGCGAGAGAGATGATCTCTTCTTTCAAATAGTATGAATAGCTACTGCTAATCTATAAACTCACTCTGGAGCTATCTCAAACTGTATGCCTATATGCTGTCCGTGATTGTATGTTTTTTCATCTGCGTCTTCTTCATCCTTCGTTGATCTCTTTATGTGATCAATCTAGGGACTGATTAAGTTAGAAGATCTTATCAAAAGAAATGCATTAGCCTTAGTCGAAACTGATTCCAGTTTTCTATCCAACTCCTTTGTGAATCATTCGTCTTCTACCTGATGCGCTTGTACCTTCACGCTACAGGCCTTCACTTTTGCTTAAAGACCCTTTTAAGTTTTTAAGGGCAGTGTCACCTTTTGTTTTTGAGGACACCTTTGCTTTTTAAGGGCACCTTCGCTTTTTCTCGAAAAAAAAGAAAAAACGCAAAGGTAGATCTGAAAATGATTTTAAGGCATTTAAAGATAGTGTTGCTTTTTTGCGAAAGGCAAAAAACATGACAGTATGGCAGAAATCTTTTCTAAGGGAAATGCCCTTTTTTCTAAAGAGGTGAAAAATGCTACAGTAGGACAGTGTCCCTTTTCTAATGGTAGGTGTCGCTTTTTCCGAAAGGCGAAAAAGCCGAAGGGCGGCAATCTGGGTCATGCATGGGTTGCCTGAGTGAACAACTATATGTACAGTGTAATTTCATTTTGAGAAATACAGTTGCTATGTGAGCTTGCTGTGGAGAGTGTTTCATGTCTGTGTTACTGTGTAGCATGATCTGTGTTCCTGTTTGAAGCAAATTCTAAGTCTACCATCTTAGCAACATATAGTAGGTCCTTTTGAAGAGTGGGCATGTACAGAGTGTCATCAAGCCTTCTGTCTTTTCCTTTGGTGCCTAACCACAACGCTCCAATTCCACTAACTTTGTGTTTGGAACCATCTTCCAAGATTATATATCTGGAGGATTCTGATTCTTGATAATCAGTGGTCATGTGTCTCGTTGCCACGAAGTGTGACATTGCACCTGAATCAATAATTATCTCTTGTGTATCTGAAGTTGATGTCGCACAGACATCAGCACACAAGTAAGCTGCTGGGTTTTTGCCATTGTTGGCTTTGTCTTCAGCCATCTTGGAGGACTCTGATTCCTCCACGTAGGATGAGCTATTATCGCTCTCCCATCTGCTTTGAGCTTTTTTTTTTCTGGGATTTTGGTTGCAGTCAATGGCTGCATGACCCTTCTTGTGACAATGGATGCACTCTATCTTTGGATTGAGCCAACACTTATCAACAGTGTGGCCTTCTCGTGCGCATCTCGTGTAGGTCTTCTTCTCACTATTATGCTATCTCGGTCTATTTCTTCTCTTCCACTTGCTTTCTTTCCCTCTGACTACTGCCTTCGATCTTGTCTTTGGTCTGACTCCCTCTTAGGCTTGGGTTTCTTCTTGTGCTTCTCTTTGTTGTTGTAGAGAGTTTGATCAGAGTTATCCCTATCATCAAGGTGTTCACAAGCTTTCACCTCTTCTTTGATCTCGATTATAGTCTTCTCAAGAGTTATCGTTGGATCTTTAGCAAGTAGTGTTCAGGTCGTTTGAGACGATCTTGGTAGAGCTCGTAGCAGGTATGTGAGCTGCTTCTCCGTTGAGACTGCATTCTCTATTCCAGAATTGTGAAGTGAGAGGAATAGGTCCTTCATTCTTCTAATGAAGGAGGTGAAATCTTTACCATCCCATCTGAGATTGGTCAGTTGATCTTCAAGAAGCATAATTTGGCTTCGTGATTTCGTTTGAAATCTGGTCAGCAAAGCATCCCACATCTCCCTTGCTTTGGAGAGTGTGGCTAGATCAAGTATTAAGCTGTCTTTGATGGAGGAAGACAACACGACTACTTCCTTGTCATTATTCTCTCTCCATTCTCATAGCTCTTTGCCAGTGGTTGTGGGCATCTCTTATGTTGTATCAACCCAAGGCCATAGACCTTTTCCTTTTAGTATGAGAGAAGTCTTCACCTTCCATGCTAGGAAGTTTGATCCTGAAGAGTCAAAGATCGTGCAAATCTTTGATTGAATGCTACTAATGGATGCCATATCCTGAAGAAAAATAGGCAAGGCTCTGATACCATTGATGGCAAATCAATTTAATTGTAATCCAAATTCGTGGCAGGGATCCGATCTGACTGCCTGGTGATGGCAATCATGTTCAGAGATCACTGATGCGGAATGAAAGGCTGGATAGAGCCGACTTGGCAGGAGTAGCTACTGCTTCTCACTACGGTCTAATTCTCTTCCAAGCCCCAGATCGATTCTAACGATCTGTTGTAAAAATTAAACTTGTAAATAGTAGATAATATTGAATAAGACAACAACAAAAATTTATCTCCTGATAGCATGCATTCAAGTTCTATAGCTCATACACATCAATGGACAAAACATTGAGAAAATTGCTTCTATATCATAATTGAATCTACAATACAATTCTTGAGTGCTGTCTATTTTCCAGATTAACACGTTGGCATGAGAAAGATGTTCTCATCTTGCGAATAGTATGAATAGCTACTGTAAATCTCTAAACTCGCTCTGGATCTATCTCAGACTATATGCTTGTATGTTGTCCGTGACTGTATGTTTCTTCATCTGCATCTTTTGCATCCTTCATTGATCTCTTTATGTGATCAATCTAGGGGGCTGTTTAAGTTAGAAGATCTAATCAAAAGAAATGCATTAGCCTTAATCGAAACTTATTCCAGTTTTCTGTTATTGTCCTCTACAAATCATCCGTCTTCTATCTGTTGCGCTTGTTGCAGGCCTTTGCTTTTGCTTAAAAATCCTTTTAAGTTTTTAAGGACAGTGTTGTCTTTTGTTTTTGAGGACAACTTTGCTTTTCAAGGGCACCTTCACTTTTTCCCGAAAACGGAGAAAAAGGAGAAAAATGCGAAGGTAGATCTAAAAATGATTTTAAGGCATTTTAAAGACAGTGTCGCTTTTTCTTGAAAAGCAAAAAATGCAACAATATGGCAGAAATCTTTTCTAAGGGCAGTGTCCCTTTTTCTAAGGAGGCAAAAAACACTACAGTGAAACAGTGTCCCTTTTCTACGGGTAGGTGTCGTTCTTCTTTAAAGGCAAAAAAGCCGAAGGGCAAAAAAGCCGACTATAGGGCAAAAAACTAGTTCTAAGTCAAACATTGCTTTTTTAAGGGTGAGTGTCCCTTTTTCTAAGGGTCTGGACCTTTCTAAGGCATTTTAGGAATAGTGTTTCCTTTTTCGCAAAAATGCGAAAAATGCGACAGTGTGAAGAAAAGTCTTCAGAATTATTTTCTAAGTGTTTTAGAAATAGATTTGTTAAATGACCCAAAAATGTGAACTGTGCAACGAAACAATTCAAAAATGCAGACTGTGCGAAACATGGTTCAAAATGCATAGTCACTAAAAACAGCAAAGGAAAAAACTAAGAAAAAATACTAAGGCTTTGAAAGATAGAAACACTTGGTTTCTTCATGTGTATTTCTGCAGACTATGTAAAAACACTTGTAAATCTACAAACTGTGTAAAGACACAAGAAAATCTATAGAATTGGATAAACAATGAATGAGGATTAAAACCGATTAGTCGATTAGTAAGAAAGAGAATAATCCAACACTTCCCCTTAATCTGAATCCTTGAATGCCTTGACCTTCAAACTTAGTTTTACACAGAATCTTCTGTGCTTCCAGACTTAATGCTTTGGTAAAAATATCTGATGTCATATCTTGCATTCTACAGTACTGCACTTCTGACTAAATGATACTTCAGTTCAATGTGCTCACTCTTAGAATAAAATCTAGGATTGTCTGATAAAGCAATGGCACTTTGATTATCACAAATTAATGTCATCAGAGCATATTGATTTAGACCGATATCTGAGAGTAAGTTTCTCAACCAAATTGCTTTCTTTGTAGCTTGAGAGGCTGTGATATACTCTGATTTAGTGGAAGATACATATTGTATGCATGCAAGATACATGCAACATGCAAAGTAGTTTCTGTGTTCTACACATGTCTAGGCAGTTTTATGAGGTGACATGCAGTACATGCAATATACATGCATGCAGTTACACATGTGGATCTCTGGTAGGTGAGTTAGATCAGTTAAGTGGACTTTCCATGCAACTCTACTGTAGGAATTCGAGTCTCTCTCATGTAGAAAAATCCTGGCATGTTTTGCCATATTGCGAATAATGAGATTTTGGTAATTTGGACTCATTCTCTCTCTACCCGAGCTCTCTTTCATTGATTTTCTCTCTCTACCCGAGAGCAGCCTATTTTTCCCATACTGAGCACTTAGAATTATTTTTGACATTCAATTCTCATAGTGAGAAGTTAGTTTTTTCAATCAGATGTATGTCATTGTGCTCTTGCCATAGATTTTTCAAGTATACTATTCTCTGATCAATCTTGTGCAATCACAACACAGTAAGATCTTGTAGGGTGTGTGGTGAAGTTCACACATGCTAAAAACTTCACAATTTTTGCCTTGGTATACAAATCCACAGAGACCAAAAACAGAAGTTGGTCTACATTACACAACAGAGGTACATCTACAACATGTTAGTCAGATATAATCTTATTAAATGCAAGTTAGCTCTCTCACCAATGGAACTAGTTCTCAAATTGTCAAAGGACCAGTGTCCCCAAACAATTCATGAGAAATAGCAGATGCGTGAGTATCCTTACCATTCTATTATAGGATCTCTTATGTATGCCATGATATGTACCAGGCCAGAGACATAGCCTTTGCAGTCAACTCTCTCAGTCAGTTTATGACTAATCTTGGTGTAACACATTGGAAGGCTCTTATCGTAGTCATGAGATATCTTCGAGCTACTGTGGACTTTTGCATTTGTTATGGAGCAGTCGGCAACGACAAACTCAATTTACTCAATGGTTACACAGATGCAAGTTGGGTAGGAGATGCAGACACTCATAAATCCACTTCCGGATTTACATTCTTCCTCAACAATGGTCCAATTTCCTGGAACAGTCACTTAAGAACTATAGGTTGCCTCATTTTAGAGGCAGCATCAAAGGGGATCTCAGTCCGGTCCTTGACAAGAGAAGTAGCCACTTATAAGTCACAAGAGAAGACTAGAGGACTAGAGGAGTCTTGAGCAACCAAAGGGCATATCCCTAATTTTCCACCCAAAATGAAAGAGCTGACGAGCTTGCTTCTGTTTTCTTTTAGTATGTGCTTGTATGCTGCACATCCGAACACATGTACGTATGATAGATCGGGCTTATTACCTGTCCACATCTCATACGGTGTCTTGTTTTCCAAGGCTGTCGTTGTTGATCTGTTCTATAGGTGTATTGTTATAGCAATTGCCTCAGCCCAAAATTGTCTAGGCAACTGAGCTTGTGCCATCATGCATCTGGCTCCTTCGACTAGCGTCGTTTTTCTTCTTTCTATGACACCATTATATTTAGGTGTGTATGTAGGAGTGAGTTGATGCTCTATGCCTTGTTCTTGGCAGAAGCTTGAGAACTCCTTGCTCTTGTACTCAAATCCATTGTCAGACCTGATGGTCTATATCTTCTTCAAGGTGTGTCTCTCTACGAATGCCACGAACTTCTTGACAGAGTCAAACACTTCAGATTTTTTCTTTAAATAATAAATTGTTGTCATCCGGTTGTACTCATCAATGAACGTCAAGAATTATCTTGATCTTGAGAGTGAATCGGCTTTCATCGGTACACGGCCATCTGAGTGGATGAGCTCAAGAACTTCTTTCGCTCTTCTTCTCTCATGTACAAATGGACTTCGATGTTGTTTGCCCTTTTGGCATGCTTCACAAAATTCAATGTCGGGTCTGGATATCTTTAGACCTGTGACAATCTCCTTTCTGCTCATGTCATACAGGACTTCTCATGTTCAGATGATACATTCTTTTGTGCCAAAGTTGATCTTCATTCTATGATGCATTTAGTATGCTATCAAAATTGTTGATTATCCTTGCTTGGTACAGGTTACCTTCTCTGGATCCAATTGTCAATAGCTTGTTTGTTCTTATCTCGATCATCTAGCATGTATTGCCATCGAAGAGGACTCGAATTTCGAGATCTGTCATCTTTGAGACTGATCGCAGGTCTTCTTAGTGAGTGTACATAGAGTGTGATTTGTGTAAGCTATTCACATGTGAAAGATCAAAATATTGGAAAATGTTATTTTACCTTTTGGAAATTTGATTCATTATATATTGAAATGGTGTTACTGGATGCCTGACATAAACATCAGTCAATGACCAAATTTTTATTTTTTTTACTACATCAAGTACCTAAATTGGTATTATCAATTAATGATCATCTCTTTGGGGATTGAAATCTTATATTCTGTAGTAAAAACCATACACTTGTGATTTAATGAGTCATAACAGTCACCAGTTGTTATAGTATCTCTTTTCAACCCTTGCTATTTGTTTCTTTTCTTGCCATATACGTCCAACCATTTATCCATTAGTTTAAAGGAAAATAGAAATATTTTCTCATATATAAGGTTGAAATTTCATATATTTTGAGGTTTTTCACCTAATATCTTGTCCCTTTCCACATCATCCCATAATCTTGGAGATGATTGATCTATTTAAAACAAAAATTTTAACATATAAATGAGAGATTCTTGTGCTAACAATTAATTGACACTTTTCCCTCAAACTTTGCTTTCTGATGCACAAAATATTTTAAAAGTTTCTTAGATTTATCCAAAAATGACATTCACCTACAAAAAATAACAAGCATAAAAATATATCATAAATTGGTAAGTTCAGTTAAAGCCATGAATTCTCTATTAATGTCTATGAAGTGCATAGAACCAACAATACCAACTTCTTGAACCAAGTGCACCAAGAGATGCATGCGTATGTCTAAGATGGAAGTTTAAAAATTCCTCTTGGGCATACATATAGTCTCCAGTTAGATCTCATGTTTTCTTTTGCATGTCCACATCACAAATCTCCTTGTCGGATATCCACCTACAGGATCATTATGCATTTTAACAATAAGACTTTGAGGTGATGACCTTGCTATGAGGTGAAACACTAGGCCGACATCGTTGATAGTTTTAGTGCCATGTATGAGCACCTCATGATCCCTCATGTCATAGATTCAAGCATAACTTGTGCTTATGGTGGGCCTACTTGCCTTATGTCTATAGAGGTGGGACAATCGCATATTAATCATTCAATGTACTCGAGGAGTGGGTGGATGGCATGAGCATGCTTGAGCTAGGATGTGTTTCTAGCCATGGAGATAAGTGCCCATGAGAGCCAAGTACAATCGCCAATGGTATGGAATGTTGGTTATTGTATGTGGTTTGACTAGGCCAGTTGTGTCGACAATTCTAGAGCACAGAGGTGAGTCAACAATGACTCTATAGATGGGTGGTAACAAAGTGATGTTTGAAGTTCACTCTATGAAGATCAGTCTAATAAATTATAGCAATTGGTATCAGAGCCACCAATTTCCATGTTCAAGGTGCATGTGTTTCGATTGTCTTTTTGTGGCAAATTTTAATCCTTTAATGCTCGTTGATGAAATTGTGTGATTATGCTTGAACTTCATAGCTTTTGCTTTGAGAAAGTGTAATCAAACCTGCTACAATAATTCTGATTTCCATCATGATTTGAAGCATGTAAAACTATGCTAAAATGACGTTAGGCATCTACTAGTCACCAACCTCATCTACAGTGGCCCATCATCTTAGGATCCTTTGAGACATATGGTATGACTTGTGACAATCTACAAAAATTCACTATCACCACAAGAAATCACAAGGAAGATACCATCAGGTTAAGTGCACACTACGCACATCGGCTGAGAGAGTGGCTACTGTCACCATTGGGCCCAACAAATAAACCCACTAAGATACATCTGAAGCAATGCTGGTGTAATCCCAACAAGCCTTTGGAGGCCGAATTTGATCTCATACTCTACCTCAAAGTACGAGGGAGATCAGCAAAGGAACGAAAGACCCTAAATGAAATGTTCCAGCACAATTTCTTGGAGGGGGCAAACCCCATGTTTATTGATGACAACAAATCGTGCATCTATGGATGAATTGAAAAGTCTTTATCTCGAATCAGAGCACATAACAAGGCTTATGAGTGACGAGTATCCTCTTCTTCACCCACCACTAATGCATCACATAGACATAGTGTGCATAAATCATTCGCTACAAACCTGAACGAGATGCATTCATGTGTTGCAATATGCATCAAATCTGAAGAGAACAATGGGCATATCTTTCACATTGTATAAAATGGGCATATGCATGATTGCTTAGGAGCATGGATGGGACGGGTATGAGAGGAAAGATTGGGTAAAAAAAAACAATGCAAGGGGAAAGGAGAGTGATGTACATATTGTTTATACGTATATAGTGAAGAAAAAAAAAAGAGAAGAAAAAAAAAAGCAGAAGAGCTATATGACCTACCTACAGAAACTTACGATAATGGTTGATGCTGGATTCAAAAAACCCACCTTGCATCTCCACATACAATACTAGAGAACGATATGCATTCATGCCTTTCTGCTAAACTTGCATCTGCATGTCTTTTATGCATGGGTGCATGTGCCAAAATAAGAGTACATGGTTGGGTTGCTTTTGTAGGAATGAAGATACCACTTGTCAAGAAAACTGATGCAGATAAAAAACTTGGTAGCTGAACTCACAAGTTGATTGACAAAGGAAAATGGTTAGCATCAAAGAGTGCTGATCCCAGATTGATACTACAACAAATGCAGTTGACAAATCTCGAAACCAAAGCTTTTGGATCTGCTGCAGGGGGACCATGCAACTCAGTGGAGATCGCCTATGTTAACTGAATTTTTGACACCAAAAATTGGGCTAATTTTGGAACTTAATTTTGCTATGATATGTAAATCGTCATGTAAAAGCCACAAAATTTCAATGTAAAATGGCTAAAAATTGCGAATAGATAGGGGTCCTAGCCCGTCCTTAATGTGGTTAAGGAAATTATGGCCTTAGTATTGGCCTTTAAAATTTTTGACGGCCTTTAAAGAATCACCCTATAGTATAGTTTCGGCTACTATGCCAAAATTTTGAATGTACTATGATTTTTTATACTAATATAAAAGCCGAAGTACTATGTTTTTAGGTTGCTGCTCAGTGGGAAGAGAGAGCTCAGTCACCAAAATTACGGAATTGCATGTCAAAAACAACAAAGGTTGATGTTAAGGGGTCACAAAATGAAAAATCAAAGGAAAGGTCAAATGTCAAGAAAAATCCAATTGATGGCTAAGTGGACCATGTGAAGGATTTTAGATCATTTATGATCCAATCCATGTCCCTAATCTTTAGTTACAAAAGAAGAATACTCTACCAATGTCACCAATGTAGAAAAATCAGCATCTACACACAAAATGAGATGCAAACTCATAAAATTGGATTAAACATAAATCAAATGATAAAGTATTGTTGTTGTCCATACAAAACTAGCAAGCTAATGTATTTTACACATGTGGATCCAAAAATAGCAAATATAGATAATTCTACACATAGAATTGCATGCAATCACAAGTATAGTCCGCCAATGGATAGTAGAACCCAAGAGAACCATGTATAAGCATGAAATGAGATAAAGAAGAGAGAAGATGTGCCATGTGTATCAGTATGATTTGATCTTGCAAGTTCCTATAAGTTAGGAAAATTATCTCAAATCAAGCAAAATCATGGTGAGGCAATGGCACCAAGTTAGAATTCAAAGAGGTGGGGGGCTTATCTTGCATTTATTGGTTGATCTAAGATGATGTGGCATTCCCCACACATTCCAAACCTATTGTGTCAACATACCATGTCGAAATGTACTTGATT
Source organism: Diphasiastrum complanatum (assembly GCA_029204225.1). Taxonomy (NCBI): domain Eukaryota; kingdom Viridiplantae; phylum Streptophyta; class Lycopodiopsida; order Lycopodiales; family Lycopodiaceae; genus Diphasiastrum; species Diphasiastrum complanatum. The sequence continues at coordinate 5,455,468 of CM055092.1, read as the reverse complement.
TATATGTAGATCATCATTGTGAATATGAGATTTGATGAGAGATCTTGATTTTGAGGCAATACCTTGTTATTTTCACTATTTGTGTTGTGATTTCTTGCATTAAATGCTATCAATAAGTAACATATTGTAATCTTTGCTCATTGTCCATACACTGACAATATTCCACACATGTGAGGCCGCTCTTGACCTATATCGATCATTTGTCAAGTTGCTCTTGCTAATTAGATGCAAGTTTTGATCTAGATCTAATTCTAGACATTAGATTTGTGAGTGATCTATCTAAAATTGGCACCCAACACCTCTTGTGGATGGATTGTAGATCCAATTAAGGTCCTAAATTCAGTAAGTTTAACATGGTATCAAAGCCAAGTAGAAGAGGCTATGAGAATGATCAATGAACACATCCAAATTAGCAAGTTTTTGAGAGTTTGATCTAATTTTGGGAGGGCGAGCTAGAAGTGAGTGGTAGTTTTTTTTGGATCAAATTGAGTTTTTGGCTACAGATGTAGTCTGTCTTACAAGTGCCTAACTTTGAATTTGAGAAGCAACCTAATGCTAGCATCAAAGTATTAAGATGTGATAATGGAGGAGAGAAAATATCTAATAGCATGAGAGATTTTTGTGAGGCTAATGGCATTAAGAGAGAATTCACATGTACTTACACCCGCCAACAAAATGGGGTGGCCGATAGAAAAAAAAGATCTTTGTGTGAATGTGTTGTCAAGAAGTAGAGTCATGGCCAAAATTGCGAAAAATGTTTTCATGGCAGAAATTATAGAAAACATTGAATAAAATTTTTCTCAATTTCTCCCGTCGTGGTAAAAATTGTAGACAAAATTGTGGAAACAAATTTTTGCAATTTTTAAGCCACGGCAGAAATTGCGAAAAACGTTTTCGCGATAGAAATTGCAAACAAAACTACAGAAAGTTTTTTGCAATTTTTCCCATCGTGGTAGAAATTGTAGACAAAATTGCGGAATTTTTTTTTTTGCAATTTTTAGGCCATGACAGAAATTGTGAAAAACTTTCTGCGGCTGAAATTACTGAAAAAATTGCAAAAAGTTTTTTGCAATTTCTCCCGTCATGGTAGGAATCACAGACAAAACTGCGAAAAAAAAATTCCACAATTTTTAGACATGGCAGAAATTGCGATATTTGTTGCAAATTGCGGAGAAAATTACAAAAAATTGCGGACAAAATTGTGGAAAATTTTCCACAATTTCTACCATCACGACAAGAATTGTAGAAAAAAACTCTCCAATTTTTTGGCTGACTCTAGCGTCGATTACTGGAAGCCGAATTGCTTGGCGCGTCGCGGTTTCTTTTCATTTTGATTTTCGGTTTTTGAGCGCGAAGAGGAGGATATTTTTTCACCTAGTGGTGGTGCTGCTCTTGATGGCTCTTCTAATGATGCTTGATCCTTCTTATGCTTTTTTGTCACAACCAAGCTCTCTAGCTTTTCACCATAGCTAGGGCTTGGAGAAAAAGTGAAGCATTGGACAAAAAGGTGAGCACCATAGCCAACATTCAAAAGTTTACTTGTTTTTCTTTGATACATTTGTATTTATTGTTGTTTATGTTCTTTTGTCACAACCAAAGCTCTTTACCTTCTTACCATAGCCAAGGCTTGAGCAAAAAGTTGAGCATTGGACACAAAGGTAATGACCATAGCCAACATTCAAAAGTTTACTTGCTTTGCTTTGTTACATTTGTGTTTATTGTTGTTTATGTTCTTTTCTCTCTCTCATTGACACTCTTTTGTTTTTTTTTTCATCAAAGTTAAAGCTTTTCAAAAGCTTGAGGTAAAGCTATTTAAAAGTTTGTAAACCTTTTCAAAGAGAGCATAAGAAATCTTCTCAAAAGGAGTAAAGCTATTTAAAAGGGTGTAAAGCTTGGAGTAGGGCTTGGAATAAAGTAAGTTTTTTGAAAACCTTGATGACTCTCTATCCTTTTATCTCTCTCATTGACAGTCTTTTGTTTTCCTTTCGTTAGAGTTAAAGTATTTGAGTAAAGCTTGGAGTAAAGCTCTCTCTCTCTCTCTCTCTCTCTCTCTCTCTCTCTCTCTCTCTCTCTCTCTCTCTCTCTCTCTCTCTCTCTCTCTCTCTCTCTCTCTCTCTCTCTCTCTCTCTCTCTCTCTCTCAATGACACTCTTTTTTCTCACTTTTATCACAGCTCCTCAGTTTGGAGTAAAGTTTCTTGGGGTAAAGCTTTTGAAACAAAGTTTTTGGAGACAAGGTGAGCATTGTTTATTGTGAATCTTGTTTCCTTGTTTTGTTGGAATATTGTTGTTTTGTTTTGTTAAAATCTTGTTGCTTTGTTTGTGGTATTTTCTTTCAATTGAAACTTTCTAAAATAATGTGAAGAGCATATGCTACAACTTGATAAAGATCAACATTTTAAAATCATGAAAACAAGTAAGACAGTTGAAAAGGGCTTTAGTGTTTAGATTCTAGATTAAAGGATTTATAGAAAGGGTATACATGAGGACATGATATAAGAGATTTAGGGTAAAAGATTTAAATTAAAGATTTAGAAATCGTGGATCTGAGGTAAGGATTATCAGAGAGAAATTGAATAAAAAGAGGATAAAGTTTATATTTAGATTTGTGGTTATAGTTAATCTATGTTTTATGTTCATCATTGTTATCTTAATCATAATTCATTTTTAATATGCAGATGTCTGACCCTCCATCTCTTGGGTCTCCGTTTCATGAAGAGTGTATGAACTAGTTAAGTAGTGCATCTGCTAGGCAGAGAGAACAAATGGATGTTGAGTTGAGGATGTTAAGGGGAAGGAGGTCCTAGCTTATATGAGAGAGCTCTGTCATGGGGCGTTTAATAAGAATATGTTCAAAGACTGGAGGGCCATCCCTATCACTGAGAAGCGCCGGATCATAGATGATTTAAAGAGATGATTCCCTAATCCCCCTGAGCACACTTTCAACGATAAAGTAATGATAGATAAGATGTGCATGCTCATGTTGATGAAGGCCAAGTTGGATTTACATTATCCAACAATTAGAGATGTACCAAAGGTGTAAATTGAGGCAATTCGTCAAGCATTGCTGGTACTACGCTATTTATTTGAATCTTATATAGATCGTGTGTGTGTGTGTGTGTGTGTGTGTGTGTGTGTGTGTGTGTGTGTGTGTGTGTGTGTGTGTGTGTGTGTGTGAGAGAGAGAGAGAGAGAGAGAGAGAGAGAGAGAGAGAGAGAGAGAGAGAGAGAGAGAGAGAGAGAGAGAGAGAGAGAGAGAGAGGGAGAGAGAGAGAGAGAGAGAGAGAGAGAGAGAGAGAGAGAGAGAGAGAGAGAGAGAGAGAGAGAGAGAGAGAGAGAGTTTGATGCGTTTTATTTCATATCACAGGCAGAATATGATTGGCAGTTTTCATCACAGTACTTCAAGAACAAATTGTTGTCCAATTTTTATTCATTGAGACAGAGATCAAGAACGACATTGATAAAGCAGAGGCAGAAAATTTAATGCCAAAATGTCCTGAGTGGATGGAAAAGGAGAGATGGCAGCTTCTACGTCAATACTTAAAAAGCAAAACTTTCCAAGTTGTATTCCACTTTTTTGTTTTATCTGTTTATGTTGAAACCAAAATTTGACTTGAATGCTTGGTCATCTCTAGTTAGTGCATGATTTATTTATCTTACTATTGACTTATTATTTTATTTGCTTAATGTGTGTACAATAATTTGCTTAGAAATTGAGTCAACAAAACAAAATCAACAGATCAAAACAACAAAAGATACCGAATGTTGGTCGAGCTAGATATGCGGGCATCAATATGAGACTGGTATGTGTGTATACAACAAAACTTGCATTTGTATATTTCGATATGCGAAACCTCTTTTTTCATGATGTCAGTTATTTTTGTCTATTGTTGAGTGCCAAATTCTAGGCACAAGAAAAGAATAGGGCTCCAACTGTTGCCGAGATCTATGTGGATGCTCATACTAGTAAAGGTTTTGGCAAACTAAAAACAGGCGAGTTGGATCCTGACCTGTGGTTGAGACTTTGAAGATAACACCCAACATGAGATATAATAACATTTTTTTTTTTTTATGGTTTAAATGCATTCAATTTTATAAAATGTAATGATGAACATGTATATGATTTTGCATGTAAATTTGATTAGCTATGTTTTTTTTGTGTAGAACGAAGATTTTAATTAATTATATGTCAGGAACAAACCCCCACGATAAAGTAATGAAAAATTTAAAAGAAAATAGCCGGGGATGAAAGAGAGTAAGAGGTCTAAGTGTCTATAGAAAAGAGATACAGTATTGCTCCCAAGTAGATGAAATGAGGAATCTCACACACACACACACACACACACACACACACACACACACACACACACACACACACACACACACACACACACACACACACACACACACACACACACACACACAAACACACACAAACACACACACACTCTCTTCCACAAGCTCTCTAAAAGCTTAACTTAAATTAGAAACACACCATGATTAAGCACATATGCTACCATGGCTAAAATAACAAGAACTTAGAAATAAAAGCAATAAACACAAAGCCACACTCTAATTAGCCGCACACCAAAGTTAGTACAAGTGGATCCAAAAATGGCAGCACTTAAGGATGAAAATCTCATACAAGGGGCTTCTCTTTATGGCTGCTTGTGGAGTTGTCTTCCTACACTTACTTATGGGACAAGACATTTCAAGTCTCAATATGCAATGCAAAATTCATTCTAGAAAACTTGACTTTGACTTTTAAAAACCTTTTTAGATTATATTACCTTTATTGATGATTACAGTAAGTTTGCCAGACTCTATTTTATTCACAATAAATCAAAAGCATTTGACAAATTCACAGAGTATGTAAATTAGGCAAAAAGATGTACAAGAAGTAAGGTGAAGCAGATCAGAATAGATCGAGGTGGAGAATACATCTCAAATCGATTCACAGACTTCTGTAATGATCGTGAAATCATTCATAGAAGAACTGCATCTTACACACCGCAGCACAACGGTGTTGCAGAAAGAAAGAACAGGACTCTAATGGAAGCTGCCAGGTGCATGATGGCCTATTCGAAGGCTCCAAGAGTGCTGTGGGCTGAAGCAGTAGCTACAGCTACTTAGATTCAGAACAGGACAGGAAAATCTAGTGTTCCTTACACGACACCACACGAATTATGATGGGGTATTATTGGAAAGTTCAATGGCAGCATTAATCATGTGTTGTCTAATAAAAAAGAAGGTGGACTTTAACATCTCTAGTGGGCTTATGCAACCAAAGAAAAAAGACATTTAGTTGGTTTTGTAGAGAGGCATCGGGGAAGAACTTGACAAGGTTATTCATCATAAACCAAATAACATGGTCAAACCATATAATCAAAGAATTGTTTTTACATTTGTCACCACATCTACACTTAAAGAAAGCTCTTTTCTAGTTCCAAATTCTAGCTTGATGCAAGCTCATTCCATTAAAATTAGTATCAAAGTGGCCCCTAGTTCTAGCCCAAGTTTGCTCAGAGGGACATCTCGAGGGTTCAAACTTGCTCATTTTTATGACAATATCAAAGGCGATAGGAGTATCAAAAGTAGGATTCTTATACAAGGCGGCAAGTTTGCAGGCTTGAACTTCAGTATAAGTGAGATGGGTAAGCGTAATCCAGAGTTCAATGGAAATGGGTGCCCAAAAGTTAACAGAAGGAAGGCTCCAAAGCTTGTAAGCAGTCTTGGCAGATTTAAACTCAACAGTACATCCAGGCACCAAAGGTACTTGACAACTTTTGGCTTGACATAATTCAAAGGCAGATTGGTTGTCGGCTTCACAAATCTCTTAAGAGAAAGATTTCAGTTGGGAGGCATTGACTTGATCAAGGTCTTCGGTAAAAATCAAAGGATGAGGTGAGGTAAGAGGTTCAACAAGGGTAGGGGTACCAATAGTAACGGCACCATTTTCTTTTTCCAAACAAGTAACAATCTTTTGAATATGTAAATTACAGAATCTCTCTTCAACAGCAATATGTTCAGCATAGTTAGGGAGGTCACTATAAATTCTTTCCACCATGCCTAAAGTATATTTCTTTTCAATGAACTCCATATAGACATTGATCCAATCCATAGTACTCATTAAATCAACAAGGCAAAAGATACTATCATCATGACCAGCAACATCACATGTAGCTATATCATAAGAAGTAATGAGTTTGTAAATATCAACAAGTTTTCTCATGCAACAAATAACAGTCTGAATAAAGGAGTTAGGTGGAGGAAGCGGCTCCCCAGCTGGACATCTCTCAACGACGACTGTAAAAGTGTCTCAAGAGGGTGTACCATCGCAGCAAAAGCAGCAATTCTCTAGTCAGCAAAAAGCAGATCTCGTTGTTGTGTCATCTTCGTAGCATAGAGGTACGTCGCTGGGAGCAGCAACCTCGCCTTCACCTGCATAGCAAGGAGAGAGAGAGAGAGAGAGAGAGAGAGAGAGAGAGAGAGAGAGAGAGAGAGAGAGAGAGAGAGAGAGAGAGAGAGAGAGAGAGAGAGAGAGAGAGAGAGAGAAGTTCCAGGTAGCGAGAGGTTTGGGAGGCCCGAGCACCTTTCCCAAACTATTCGGTTGCTACTTAGCGAGAGGAGAGAAGAGAGAGAGGGAATTCCTAAGTTGAGCTAGGTTGAGAAAGGCTTTGGGGGCTTGAGCACCTACCCAAAGCTATTCTATCCCAATGTAGAGAGAGAGAGAGAGAGAGAGAGAGAGAGAGAGAGAGAGAGAGAGAGAGAGAGAGAGAGAGAGAGAGAGAGAGAGAGAGAGAGAGAGAGAGAGAGAGAGAGAGAGAGAGAGAGAGAGAGAGAGAGAGACTTGGGAGGCCCGAGCACCTTCCCCAAACTATTTGGTCCCAAGGAGATAGCTAGAGATGGAGTTACAAATAGAAAGAGCTAGAGCTTTATTAAGAATAGAGATGATGCTTTACAATGGAAAATGGCCTCCTTATATAGTTGAGAGGGGAGCCCATCTTGGCTCTCATTGGCCCTTTCTAATTGGCTAGAATCATAATCTTAGCCATTCAAACTAAACTAATTGCGATCTAATGGTTCAATAAGAAGAAGACCAAACTCACATGATTCATGTGAGATTCCCTCAACTTAGAACCATGTAACTTTACTTTGGAGTTTTTTATTATTTATTCTATCTAGGCCCCAAGTCTTTTATTCAACTTCTACCTAGCCCATTTTGTGTGCTCATTGGGTTGGGCTTACACAAGCAGGACGCCAGTGCCCTCACACTTGTTATTTTAACTGTACAATTTACTATGGTGGGGTCCACTAGGTAAGGCTTGGCCAACAGTGTCCATTGACAATTGGGTAGGTGATGCATTCCATCGGAGGATCCTAAGATAAATCTTGCTGATATAATGGATTCTCATTGAAAGACGCAACTGGTCCCAATGTCCTAGACTCCCCCAAATTGTAAGATGAATATGACGTGCTTGCTTGACTCTCTTGTCTGTCCAAGTATTCGTGGTATGCCATAACCTGACGACTTTCCTCAGCAGTTAACATCATAGATTGAGGACAAGGCTTTGTCATTGTAGGCACTGGTGCTTGCTATACTAGAGGCCTATTTGGGCTTGGATTCTTTGGATTTGGCCTTTGAATAATGGACGTACCCCAAATTGGCATTGATTTGGGGGTCTGTTGAATTGTGGAACAATTAGGCTTTGGTTGAATCTTGCTCGTTGAGAGACAATCATCAAATTTAGTCTTCCCTTGATCATTGCACTTCCCAGTTGAAGGCTGCGTGACTGCGCTTTTCTTTAGATCTTGTGTTGAATTGCCTTCTCGTCGCTCCGTTGACACATGTTCCCTGAGAGATTCATCACTAAGAAATCTTTGTAATGATTGCACCAAGAGACTTGGTAAAATCCGCTGGACTTCGTCGGTTGCCAATTTCTTGACTTCCTCAGTTATCACTGGCTTGATGGATTCTACCAACTCTTGCTTCTGTGATGTTGTTGTCGGTTTGCTCATGGGTGTGTCTGTGTTCCTTGGGACTTTTGTCAAATTGCCTTCTTCCTCACTTGTTTCATAACCAGGTGGCACTAGGACTTTTCATTTGTAGCACGTTCGAGGTGGAAGGGTCACCCCGGGTGCATGTCGGTCTACATAGGCCAAATGCCTCTTGGCTATTTGTGAATTTCTCATCGGGCAATCTTGGCATGGATGATTAACTCTGCATTGTGAACATGAGGGATCAAATGTTGACGGATCCCCTCGGTGTGGACATTCAGCACGGCGGTGTTTTCCTCCGCATCCATAGCACCTAACTAAGTGCAGTATGCCATATTCTTTAAGTTGATAGACATACACCGACAACAGATTCCCCTTAGAATCTTTCACAAAATATACTGATAGGCTGTTGTGGTCCTCCATTGAGTTCGGTGACATGCAAGAGGATATAACCAAAACTTCTACCTTGCCACTGTTTGTTGAAGAAACTCGTGATTTAGATAGATCAGTCTAACATCCATCCTTCTAGTGAGCTCCTTGTTGGTTTGATTCTGCTTTTGGCTGTTGAACTGCTAGATCTTGTCGTCGACGAACTTGTTGCTCTGTATTTTGTCCTTTTAATAAGCGCGGATTCTTGATTGGACACTTGGTACTTGGATGATCTCCAAAGCATAAGGTACATTTGTCCTTTTCAAGAAACTTAATAGAGCGAGCATAAGCTTGCTGATGGCTTGAAGTGCAAGTTTCTTGGTCTTCTGTTGCACTTGATCTGTTTCACTTTGCTGCACTTTGTCGCCTTGCATGGGGTTCCATTCTTGTTGGATCATCGCTCATTGTCAACCTTTGTTCCTTTGATTTTCCATTTGATGATTTATCAGAGTGATAGGGAAAATCCTTCTTCCCAAGTGAGATTTCCATCAAGGCAACATCCTTACAAAGTTGTGCAAGTGACGCATAGGGTGCTAACTCTTCCATACCAAATTTAATTTTTCAGGGCAGTCCAACGTAGTATTTTGTCATGATGATCTGTTGAAAAATCGGGGGATCACAATCCTTCACTAGATGATAGATCAGATAGGTGTAGTCTCGAATTGTTTCATTCGAGAAAATTTTTAATTTCGATAATCCTACAAGGGTGGTCTCCATAGTTCAAGACTAGAATGTCGCAAAGTAACTGGTTGCTGAATTGCTTCAAGGTTTGCTCAATGACGTTGGTGTTCCAAACCTTTTTTGTTTTTTTTGAAGATGGAGAAGAAGAAGAATATTAGAAAAGAATAAGTAAAAAGATTGATCAGTAAGGATTGAAAAGTAAAATAGAAATAAATTTGACAAATGAGAGAGTGGATTGAAGATTGAATGGAGATGGACAAGAAAAATGAAAATGAAGGATGGATGGTAACTGATATGGAGATCACTCACCAAGGAGACTTGTGCTAAAATTAAAATTATTGATTTCTTTTTTAAATTTTACGATTTTCTTTTACAAAGTCGTGGGAGGAACCGTCAAAGTCATGGGAGGATGCTATCTAAAAGATAGAAAAGGCTCACCACGCTGAGGTTTTTTCTCCAATTTTTAGTTTTTATTATTATTATGTTTTTTTAAGAAAATAGAACCGTCGCAGTCGTGGGAGGAGACTATCTGAAAGATAGAGTCACTCACCAGCGAGGCTTAGGTTCTTTTCCAATTTTTAGTTTTTTTTTTAAGGTTTTTAAAGTTTTTAAGGTTTTTTTTGTTTTTTTTTTGGCTATTTGAAAAAATGGCTAGGGACTAACTGTCGTAGAGATTTCTATGTCCTTGTCTTAGTGAGACTAAGATGGAACTTCAGAAGGCTCTGTGAAGGTTAGTTTGAACAGTTATGAAAGTTATGGCCTCTAACCCATTTTTTCGCCTAATTTTCTCGCCAAAAACAGATTTTTCGTGTTTTTTTAATTTTTATAGATTTTTTTGGATTTATAAAAGCACATACATACAATCAAAAAATCACGGAAAATAAATGCACAGCTAACCTCTTGACTACACTAAACTACCCCAAAAAATTCGATTTTTGGTGAAAAATGGTGAAAAAGAGGAAGAGAGAAAGAGAGATAGCGAGAAAGAGAGAATGGGGAAAAGTGCTATGCGGCGAGATGAGAGTATATTCAAAAAACTAGCACTTCAGTAAAAACAAAAAAGCATGAAAATTGACAAATCTAACACTAAACCACCCTAATCTACCCACAAAATCCGAATTTTAGGTGAAAAAAGAGTGGTGAGAAAAAAGAGAATGGTGAAAAAGAAGAAAACAGAAAGAGAGAAGAAGAAAAGCTATGCAACGAGGCGAGTGTGTGGCACTCCCGGGCAATGGCGCCACTGTTGTGTCGTCTTCATAGTATAGAGGTTCGTCGTTGGGAGCGACAACCTCGCCTTCACTTGCATAGCGAGAGAGAGAGAGAGAGAGAGAGAGAGAGAGAGAGAGAGAGAGAGAGAGAGAGAGAGAGAGAGAGAGAGAGAGAGAGAGAGAGAGAGAGAGAGAGAGAGAGAGAGAGAGAGAGAGAGAGCCTTGGTTAGGAAAGGCTTGGGAGGCCCGAGCACCTTCCCCGAACTATTCGGTCCCAACCAAGGAAGGAGAGAGAGAGAGAGAGAGAGAGAGAGAGAGAGAGAGAGAGAGAGAGAGAGAGAGAGAGAGAGAGAGAGAGAGAGAGAGAGAGAGAGAGAGAGAGAGAGAGAGAGAGAGATAGAGATGGAGTTAGAAATAGAATGAGCTAGAGCCTTATTAAGAATAGAGATGATGCTTTACAATGGAAAATGGCCTCCTTATATAGTTGAGAGGGGAGCCCATCTTGGCTCTCATTGGCCCTTTCTAATTGGCTAGAATCATAGAAAAACATGTAGATTGTGTTTTTACTACAATTCCATAGATTACCATACGAGTATCCAAAATAGTTGGTAAATGCATTTCTAAATTCACTCCAACATGTAGATATGTTTCTATAGTCCAACTCTTTAAAAACATAATAACTCTATGATAATGTCAAAAGTAAGGTTGAAAGCAAAATTTTAACTTTTGTAAAACATGAGACCTAGACTTCAATCAAACACAAGATTGTGTGACACACTTTCAACTCACATTATGACAAAAACTGAAAGTTCATTTCTATCAAGTGGCTTCTACAATGAAGCTCATTGACAATAAGAAGTTGCTAAACTTATTGTACACTCTAGCAACAAGCAAAGTTTTTCTTTTGCAAGAAAAAAATGTCTTCCAAAGCTAAGAATGTATCCAATACTAGACATGGATTTGTTGGGCTTAATTTGGCTAATTTGTTCACTCTCTTTGTTTCCTTTTGCAAAAGTAGCTTACAATGAGTGGCCTCAATGCACATCTATAGAACATTTTGGAATATTATTGTTGCATTGACCTTAGAAAGCCTTCTCATAAAATTTGAGAAAAAAACAAAAAATGTTGAAAATTAGGCTCTTTGACTTTTGGTATGATAGTTTGCACAATAATTGGCCTAAAAGGAATATATTTTGAAATATTGAATATATAAGATGTGAAAAATACAGATCCTAAGTGGATCTAAACTCCAAGATCATTGGCTTGAATGCTTGCACTCCAAACTACATAAGCTAGGAATTGGCAACACATTCTATGCTACCTAGAATGCAAAGAACTTGATCAAAAAGCATTTATCACAAATGGAAACTTCCATAAACATCAAGTGCGGCCCAAAATAGCATTATACAGTCCATAATACATCAGCCTATCACTTTTGGAAAGCACCTAAGATCATACACAATAGCTTGAAGACAATACACACAACAATGCTCTCAATGGAGGAAGAAACAATGACAATGATCTATTGATCTCAATGAAGCATACAAAAGGTTTCTCCAACCTGTTCTCCACGACTTCCCTACTATTTATGGATGAGGAAGATGACTCTCTCTCCTCTCTCTAGAAGGTACTTGACCCTAGATATTCCCTATATAGGAAAAATAGCTAAAAATGGCTTATATGACCAAAATACATCAAAATGGTCTCATTTTGAAGGGTATGAAGTTTGACACTTCATCATACTGAAAAAATACAGTAAATAAAAACATTGTGGCCTGGTTCACACGTGTGAAACTCCAGAACCAAAACTATTTACAATTTTAGCCAATTTAGGCCTCAAACTAGCTAGGAAATGTTGACAATTTTCACACTCCCTCTTCAACATTGGATGCTAGTTTCAACATAGTCTTTGAGCACATTCCAAGATTAGATCTATGCATTAAATATAGGTCCTTTCCCAATGGTTTGGTGAAGATATCAGCCACACACTCCTTTGAAGAGACATGTTGAAGCTCCACCTCTTTGGCAATGACTTGATCTCTCACAAAATGGTGAGCAATCTCAATGTGCTTGCTCCTTGCATGAAAAACAGGATTGCTTGCCAAGCTTTGGGCTGAAAGGTTATCACAAAGTATGATTGGAGTGTTCTCTGGTTCCAGCAAGTGAAGATCCAATAACATCCTCTTGATCCAAAGAATCTCCTTGGTGCATGTTGTTAATGCCTTGTACTCGGCTTCGGTGGAAGATAGAGAGATAGTTGGTTGCTTCTTTGATAGCCATGAGACCACTCCATCTCCAAGATAGATTGCAAAGGCACTTGTTGACTTCCTATCCATTTGATCACCTGCAAAATCTGAATCTGAAAATCCACAAAGGTTAGGTGTAGTACCTCCATACAAGATGCCAAAATCTCTAGATCCCGAGATGTATCTAAGTACTCTCTTTCCTAGCTTCCAATGAGCCTCACTAGGATCTTGCATAAATTGACTTAGTTTACCAACCACAAAGCTTAGATCAGGTCTTGTGATGGTTAACCATATAAGAGATCCTATTAGCTTTCTATAGAGAGTAATGTCCTTGAAGGATCTTTCATTACTTCTTGTAGTTAGCTTTACATTTGATTCCATAGGAGTAGAAACAACTTTACAATCTTCCATATGAAACCTTTTTAGAATAGAGTTAACATACTTTTCTTGACATATGAATGTAGATTTAGAAGTTCTAATAATCTCTATTCCTAAGATATAATGAAGTTTACCAAGATCTTGAATTTCAAACTCTCTTTTGAGTGCCATCTTGATTTCATCTATATCTAGATTGTTACCACCACTTAAGATAATGTCATCAACATAGATCAAAAGTAAAGTGATATCATTTTCATTCAATCTAAAGTAGAGAGAATGATCATACTCACTCATAACAAAGTTTTGAGAAAGTAAGAAGGAATTGAGCTTAGCATACCAACTCCTTGGTGCTTGCTTTAGCCCATACAAACTCTTTTGGAGATAGCACACATGATTAGGCTCATCATGTGAAACATAGCCCTCGGGTTGCTCCATGTAAATATCTTCTTCAAGATCACCATTCAAGAAGGCATTAGTAACATCCATTTGCCACATATCCCAATCATAAAGAGTTGCAAGAGAGATTAGGATTCGAATAGTTACCATCTTTGCCACGGGTGCAAAGGTCTCATCATAGTCAATACCATATTCTTGAGCATACCCCTTTGCCACCAACCTTGCCTTGTACTTGTTGATTGATCCATCTTGATTTGTCTTGATCTTGAAGATCCACTTACAACCAATTGCCTTCTTGTCCTTTGGAAGCTTTACCAACCTCCATGTGTTGCTTTTGATGAGTGCTTGATGCTCATGATCCATGGCTTGGATCCATTCCTTCTTTTGAATTGCTTCACCTACACAAGTTGGTTCATCAAAAGAGGTAAGAAAAGCAAAGTTAGAGTTGTCCACCACTTGCTTTCCTTTTTCATCATAGGTTAGCCTTGATGGCTTAGCCCTTTGCCTTTGAGTCTTCCTTGAAGTTTGCTTTGGAGTGGCATCTCCATCTTCATCCAAGACATCTTGCACATCATGATGATTAGTAGGCACATCAACATCAACATCAACAACATTGGAAACATTCTCTTCATGAAAGATGACATCCCTACTTATGACAACTTTCTTTGTAGAAGGAATGTACACTTTGTAAGGCCTTGCTTACTTCACTATAGCCAACAAACACACCCTTCTTTGATGAAGGATCTTCTTTAGTTCTATCATCAAGTGTGATATTGACAAAACATGTACATCCAAAGATCCTACAATGCTTGACACTCGGCCTTCTTCCATAAAGAACCTCATGAGGAGTTTTACCATCCAAGGAAGCACTTGTCCATCTATTACATAGATAGTTAGCACATGCTAAAGCTTCCCCCCAAAAAGACTTAGCAAGATTAGCATGTAGTCTCATTGCCTTGGCACATTCACAAAGGGTTCTATTCTTCCTCTCGGCCACTCCATTCTGTTGTGGAGTCCTAGGACTAGACATCTCCCTCTTAATCCCATGTGCTATACAAAAGTCTTTGAACCTATTTGAGGTGTATTCCCCTCCATTATCAGATCTTAAGCATTTGATCTTTGTATTGAATTGGTTTTCCATTTCATTCTTGAACTTGACAAATGCAGCAAACACTTCATCCTTACTTTTAAGAAGATAGATCCAAGTATACCTACTAAAGTCATCAATGAAAGTTGCATACATCTTTGCCCCACCATTGCTAGTTGTACTAGAAGAATGAATATCAGAATGCACAAGTTGAAAAGCTTCTTTAGATCTAGAAGTAGATCTAGAATAAGCAAGTCTATGAGATTTGGACAAGGCACAATGTTCACAAACACTATTGTTTGCAACAAGACTTTTAGGGAGACCAAGAACAAGCTCTTTCTTTGCCATTACCTCCAAAGATTTGAAGTTGGGATGGCCCAACCTCTTGTGCCAAACTTCTTGGTTTGTCAATTGCTCCCTAGCCATACATCCTTCATGATTAGAGATCACACATGCATCAAGCTTGAAAAGTTTACCATGCCTCCTACCTTGAGCAATCAAGGATCCACATTTACTTATCAAACATGCATCTCCAATGAACTCCACATCAAGTCCTTTGTCAATCATTTGACTTACACTAAGCAAATTCTTAGTGATTGAAGGAATGTACAAAACATTTTCAAGATTTGCTTTCCTATTTGTTGAAAGGGAAATAGGAATAGTGCCTATGCCTTTGATGTCACATTGACCATCATTTGCAGTGTAGATGATGTTACCTTCTCCCTCATAAGACAATAAGGATGTAAAGTATTCCTTATGTCTTGTCATGTGAGATGAGGCTCCACTATCAATCCACCAAGGATCATTATCATCTATGTTGGCTAACAAACTTGAAGTCATAACAAGTGATTCACATGTGTTATGTTCTTCCTCATCTATTGTAAGATTTCCTTGCCTCTCTCCTTGCTCTCTTTTCTTCTTATAACATTCATTTGCAAAATGACCTTTTATCCCACAATAAAAGCACTTGAACTTTGACTTATTGTTCTTAGTAGAAGAGGAAGAGGAAGAGTGATCATCATGATCAAAGTTACCACCTTTGGACCATTTCCCTTTGCCTTTACCTTTGCCCTTGAATTTGCCTTTTGTGAAGAAAGCCTCTTCACCTCCACCTTGCAAGGATGCACCATCAAGCTTTGATTGCAACCTATGTTCTTCAGCCAATAAGATTTCTTGCAAGTCAACCACACTTGGCAAGACTCTTTGAATGGCAAAACTTTGCACAAGGTTAGCATGTTCATTTAGCAAACCATTCAACATAACTTGGACTATTTCACCATCTTTTATGTTCTCATCAATGCATGCTAAATCATCACTTAGGGACTTAACTCTCAAGATAAATGCATGAGCACTTTCACCCTCTCTTTGCCTACTAGAAAATATTTGTCTCCTTAGGGTCAATACCCTAGATGTGGACTTTGATTCAAAGAGCTTCTTTAAGGCATTCCATGCCTCACTTGCACTTTGACACTTTCCAACTTCCTTGAGAAGTTCATTTGTAACATTCATTTTAATGATATTAAGAGCCCTTTTGGCCTTCTTATCAAACCTTTGTTGCTCTTGAAGTGTGAGAGGTCTCTCTTCAATTTCTGCAACTATGTCCATGAGTTCATTCAACTCAAGTAAGGACTCCATCCTCACTTTCCAAGTAGAGTAGTTTGATGAACTCAACCTTTCACTAGACTCTAGCATGATCCCACCATTGGAAGCCATGATTCTAATGTTTCTTCAACTTTTAGGTTTTGTCCTAAAGCACTTAGCACTCACTTTTCTCTCAACAAATGATAGATAAAGAGATCTATGAAGATTTAGGACCCTAAAACACTTCTATCTTGAACCTAGATGGTTTCCAAGCATAGAAAGGAAGATTGAAACACATGCAACACTTTGCACACACTAAGAATGGATTACAAAATCAAACCAACCTGAACACACTCTTGCTTAAGCTCTCAAACTTTCCAGCAAGTGACCAAATCAAGTTATGGTGTGAAGAGTTACTTGCATTCTTAGAAAATACCCAAAACTAGGATGCCAAGATTACCTAGTAATGAACAAACTTGATCAACATATGATCAACACACTAAGATATTGATTCAACCTATAAAACCACATGTAAACCACACTTCTAAAAGTTTATAAACTCCAGCAAGTGATAAATACAAGATTTAGAGGTGAATGAATGAGCACACTTAGTGAATCACAAGACTAGCTTCACTATCTTGTCAAATCTTGGTGTTTAGATGTAGATCTAAGATCACTTCACATGAGAATGTTCCTCAACCTGTTAAGAACCTGAAAACACACTTGCATAATGGTTAACACCTTCCAGCAAATGCTCCAATCAAATTACATAAGGAGAGTTACTTACATGCTCAACAAAGTACACCAAAAATTATGCCAAAATTGATGACAATCTTTACAATATGCTCTTCACAATGGAGCTTACAATATGTTCACCCAAAAAAGGGGATCTTTCATCCAAATGGGAGCTTTGCTCAGCCTTTAGGAGAATTACAACTCACTCAAAAGAGCATTTGTCATCCACTTAAGGAGAAGTTTCATCCACTTAAGGAGAGTGTTCATCCAAGAATGGAGATTGTCAACAATAGGATTGAAAAGAACATTGTTAGTATTGAATATGCACAAGCCTCACAATCACAAATGATTAGGTGTTATGATCTGATCCAAAACAGTTTCTTTTCAGCCTCTGATCTTCAATAGACCTGAAATATGCTTTTGATCCACAAGTTCAACTCACAAAACAAAGGTTAGTAAGATTTGATCAACAAAGCAATGCAAAATCATGCTAGAACTTGATCAAACATCCAAATATCACCAAAAATGGAATACTTACTGTAAATAGAAGCCAACCAGCTCTGATACCATGTGAAAAATACAGATCCTAAGTGGATCTAAACTCCAAGATCATTGGCTTGAATGCTTGCACTCCAAACTACATAAGCTAGGAATTGGCAACACATTCTATGCTACCTAGAATGCAAAGAACTTGATCAAAAAGCATTTATCACAAATGGAAACTTCCATAAACATCAAGTGCGGCCCAAAATAGCATTATACAGTCCATAATACATCAGCCTATCACTTTTGGAAAGCACCTAAGATCATACACAATAGCTTGAAGACAATACACACAACAATGCTCTCAATGGAGGAAGAAACAATGACAATGATCTATTGATCTCAATGAAGCATACAAAAGGTTTCTCCAACCTGTTCTCCACGACTTCCCTACTATTTATGGATGAGGAAGATGACTCTCTCTCCTCTCTCTAGAAGGTACTTGACCCTAGATATTCCCTATATAGGAAAAATAGCTAAAAATGGCTTATATGACCAAAATACATCAAAATGGTCTCATTTTGAAGGGTATGAAGTTTGACACTTCATCATACTGAAAAAATACAGTAAATAAAAACATTGTGGCCTGGTTCACACGTGTGAAACTCCAGAACCAAAACTATTTACAATTTTAGCCAATTTAGGCCTCAAACTAGCTAGGAAATGTTGACAATTTTCACATAAGACTTTGGAACTTGTGCACAAAAGATGCTGCAAATTTTTTGGTCCAAATGGAGTTTGTTGTGGTCTTGAAATGGTTGAAGACATTGTGGTTGCAAATGTTGGCCAATGAAAATTTCCTACTTGTAGTATTTAAATTGATTAGGATTTTTTTTTCTATTGCAATTTTGGGAGGGATAGTTTGAAGGTTATTTGGAGTCACTCAAGGAAACTAGGGGCAAAACACTCGAGTGTTGGTGAGAGGATCAAGGTGTGTACAACAACAATATGCAGCCTTACTAGAACAATCTGTATCTACATCGACCTTGAAGATGAACAAGATCGACTCGACTACATCGACGTTGACTTCACCGACTCGCCTTCGACTCCACCGACAACTTCTCAAGGGCAGACAAGTCAACTCGACTTGTTCGACACCTTTGACGATTGTCAACTATTAGTAGTAAAAAAATGGAGCTTTGCATGACACAGACTACATCACCGTTCAATATGCTGTAACTGTATTACTTCACAACTGTCACCTATACAGTTCACTCTAACAGTACAATTGTAATCTTCATGACCACCACAACTGATGTGTATATACATATAATAAGTCAATACTCATATATGGATATTTATACCATAATAGAACAACAACAATAGATAGTAAATAATCAGTGGTAGCATGAATCAGAGTTCTTTTGTGAACTCCCTTGCATCAGACTATCTGATTCCATAGGATCAGAGATCTTTAGAGAGAGTGAAAGTAATTCAAGAAGTAGAGACATTATTCAATCTGTAACTAGCGTAATAAGATCACAACACATAGTGCGCTATTATTGTGAACCATTCTCAGACACAATATCGTGATTTGATTGTTGTATTTACACAACTTAATGTGTGTTTGCACTGATGAATGCTTTCTGAAAATTTCTTTCTCTTATACTAATACTCGTTTCGTGACTCATTCGGAATATCTATTCGAAGGAAGCATGGTTGTCATAGACGCCTAACTTTTTTGCTTCCTTCATGGCTGTCTTTGACACCTACAAAGATATTCCTCTGGTCGATCTAAGTAATAGTCTGAATCAACAATTAGTAAAGATCCTATCATAATTTAACGTTGATTTTTTCTCTTGTTGGATTTTGTATTCAACAAGAGTGATATCAGAGTTGATAAAATCATTTCCTGAACAAATATTCCTTCATACAAACCCAACAAGTGGTATTAGAGCCATAGGTTCAAACTGTTATAGTATTCACGACTATTTCAATAATTTCTTAGATCATTCATTATGGAATGTGTGAAAAAAATCAGATCACTAAGATCTAATTTGTCCCTTTGATCTTTGGTTACAAAAGATAGCACATTTAGCACCATTAACAATGTAGAAATCTAGCATCTACTAGCATAGAAGCTATAAACTCAATAAGAACTTGACAAAATAGCATAAGAATGATAAGTTGTTGTTGTTGTCCGTACAATGGCTGTACCACAACAGCTTTCACATGTGTGGATCCAATACACACCTTAAAATAACATTCTACAAACAAAAATTCAAGATATCAACAAGACAATGCAAAAATGGATATAGAAACCCAAAGAAATCACTTCTATAAGCATGAATGAGAATGAGAGAGAGAGAGAGAGAGAGAGAGAGAGAGAGAGAGAGAGAGAGAGAGAGAGAGAGAGAGAGAGAGAGAGAGAGAGAGAGAGAGAGAGAGAGAGAGAGAGAGAGAGAGAGAGAGAGAGAGAGAGAGAGAGAGAGAGAGAGAGAGAGAGCCTGTACACTATATATAACAGGTCATTGACCTATTTGGGTGAGCTCAAGCTTATGGACATTTGGAAGGTTCTAGATCTATTCCAAACAATAGACTAGATTCAATGCACCTAAATCAATGAATAGGAATAGACTATGTGCGACCTCATCAACTTGCCTAATTTGCTAAAAATAGTAAATCAACTATTCTTAGGCCTTATTACCAATATAAAGTTTATTTTTAAGTTTAAAATGCATAATGGCCAAAATTGCCATTTTAAACTAGACATGATGAATCTCAACTAGTTGACAATTTCTCACAGAAGGTACATCTTCAGATATTCGCTTGATCAATAAGTTCAATGGTGATGACTTTCACATGTGGAAATTCAAAATAAAGATGATACTCATTGAAAAAGAACTCTGAGAAAACATCAAGGGTTCAATAGCCAAACCGAATGAACTTGACATGTTGGCCACTTGGGAAGCTAATGATGGCAAAGCACTTGCCATTGTATCTCTAAATCTCAAGGATTCACAAATAGCTCATGTAGCAAATTGTTTCAACTTCAAAGAAGCATGAGAAATTCTTTCTAGTCTGTATGAAACGTCAGATGTATCGATTCATCTCTTCTTGAGAAAGAAGCTTCTTTCACTCAAGATGAGTGAAGGAACCTCAGTCACTGATCATCTAAACGAATTCAAACAACTACTCAACTAGCTAGCTACAGTAGGTTCACCAGTATTGGACGAAGATGTTAACATGTCTCTTCTATCCAGTCTTCCTCCCTCTTACGACAATTTAGTGTTGCTCTTGAGCAATGCCCTTGGCCCATCTCTGCAAAACATGATAGCAAGTTTATTGAAGGAAGAAGTAAGAAGGAAAATCTTATCCACATCGAATAGAAGATAGTCACCCTCTATTCGAATAAGCAACAGTCCCATAAGAAGAGAATTTCAAAGGACAAGAAGACTGAAGCTGAGCAGATTGATTCAGACCAGCAATTACAACAACACAATCGACATCAAAAGCCAAAAATCAAACTCTTCTGCAAGTACTATAAGAGAACCAATCACGACATCAAGAACTATCGAGTTCTCAAACACAACAAAGCAAAAAAGAGGATGCAACAAGATGGAGGATCTGATTTTGCCAGACCCTTTCATGAAGACCCGACACTGCTAATGGTACAAGATGATCAACAATGTAGAGATGTCTTCCTATGATATCTTGATTCTGGTGCTTCTCAGCACATGACTCCATGTAAGTTCCTATTCAAAGAACTGACACTAGCAAATTTGAAGTACATAAACTTCGGTGACTACAATACACATCAGATTGAAGTCCAAGGTTCCATACACCTTCATCTTCCAAATGGTAACTCAAATTGGTTAAGGACGTACTTTATGTACATAAGCTGACAAAGAATCTATTTTCTATCAAGAAGCTTACAGATCAGGACTGTAGAGCCTTGTTCAATTCAAAGCAATGTACTATTTTGATAAAGATCGTAAGAAAATCCTCTCTGCTAACAAAGAAGATAATTTGTACATTTCGAGTCATGAGTATGCACTTTCAACCAATGTGAGTACTTCAAATGCCCAATTATGACATCAAAGATAAGGACATTTAAATATGAAATCTATCTTGTACATGCATCATAACAATATGGTTATGGATTTAAATGTTAATGCTGCATCCACTAACATTCGACATGTCTTTGAGATTTGCTTACTAGGCAAACTGCCTAGATCAAGATTCCCAAAGAGACAAGCCACTAGAGCGAAGTCCATTTTAAAATCGATACATATTGATCTGTGCGGCCCTATGAGTATTCCCTCTCTAGGTTCAGCACTATACATTATCACTTTTTATTGATGACTATTCAATATTCACCAGCATTATGTTCATCAAGAACATGTCTGAGGCATTCAACTGTTTCAAAGAATTCAAGCAGTTTGCTGAGACATAGACCGGTCAAAATGTCAAGACCCTGCACACAAGACAGTGGGGGAGAGTATATGTCCGAAAAAATGTCCGACTACTTATCATCATGCGACATTCATCATCAGTTCACCACCAGCTACACACCACATCAAAATGGAGTACCCGAGATGAAGAACCGAACATTATTCAATGCTACACGATCAATGATGTCAAATGCTCAGCTACCCAAGAAATTTTGGGCTGAAGCAGTTTCAATAGCTTGCTATCTACAGAATTATTCAAGCACTAAAGTAGTTGAATCAAAGACTCCATTTGAAGCCTTTCATGGATACAAACCAAGTCTGAAGCACCTCTGAGTGTTTGGTTGTCTTTGCTATGTGCAGATTCCGTCTGACCTGAGAAAGAAGCTCGATCCTGTTAGTTACAGAAGTATCTTCATTGGAGACTAGACATCACATAAAGCTTGTCGAATATACGATGTTGAATCAAGCCAAATCACAGTCAGTCAAGACGTCGCCTTCCTTGAAGAAAATTTTACGACGACTCCCATCCCATCAACCCGCGACTGTTCTGATAACAATCAAAGATACCCATGTCGCACGACTAGGAGAATTATCATCTCAGCAACCGACTATTGTTCGAAGATCTACTCGACTTCATGAGCCTGATCGTTATGTCCCTCAGACATTCATCAGTTATGATGAACCTGCCTCAGTAGCAGAAGCACTGTCAAGTTCAAATGCAAACAACTGGCGTACAACCATGAATGTTGATTATAATTCATTGATGAAGAACAAGACCTGGCGTCTTAGTATGTTGGCTAATATTTTGACTAAACCTCTATCAAGGGACAAGCATGTTGTTTTATGCAACTTATTAAGCTTCATTCAAGATCCTAGGAGTTAAGCTTAAGGGGGAGTGTTGGAGTTAATCTTTATTCCTACTCACCTAATTCATCTCCGGAGTACAATCATACTATATAGATATTCTCTCTCTACAACAATATGCAGCTTTACTAGCACAAGTGGAACAATCTATATCTACATCGACCTTGAAGCAGAACAAAATTGACTCAACTACATCGACGTCGATTTCACCGGTTCTAGTCTATCGACATCCCGACTTTGACTCCATCGACAACTTCTCAAGGGTGGACAAGTCGACTCGACTTGTTTGACAGCTTCGACGATTGTCAATTATCAAAATGAAGCTCTGCATGACACAGACTACGTCACCGTTTACTATGTAGTAACTGCACCACTTCACAATTGTCACATATACAGTTTACTCTAACGGTATAGTTGTAATCTTCACAATCGCCACAATTGATGTATATATGCAACTTAGAATTTGCTTTGCACAGGAACACTGATCATGCTACACAATAACACAGACAGAAAACACTCTCCTCAACAAGCTCACATAGCAACTGTATTTCTCAAAATGAAATTACATTGTACATATAGTTGTTCACTCAGGCAACCCATGCATGACCCAGGTTGCCGTTGGCGGGACGCGTGTCCCGTCGACTTGCCTCGTGGCGAGGCCAACTGATCCTTATCCACTGATAGGACCCACAGTACAGTAACACAGTGATTCTAACTTTAATTCTAACTCTCTCCCTTAAAGTAGAGTCACTTTTTATACAGTCATATACATAGCTTTAAAGTCAACAAACTTTAAGTACAAAAAGTTTTGATCTAAACTTATCAAACTTTTCTCCAGTAAGTGCTTAGTGAAAATATCAGCTAGTTGTTCTTCTGTGCTACAATGAACAACATGAATTTCACGACTTAGCAGCCTCTCACGTATAAAGTGATATTGAATCTCAATGTGTTTAGTTCTCACATGGAACACTGGATTCTTTGCTAGCTGAATGCCACTCTGACTGTCGCTATGTAAAGTCATGGAATTTTTCTGCTTCATGCCAATTTCTTCCAAGATTTGTCTCAACCATATAGCTTCTTGTGTAGCACTACACATTGCCTTATACTCTGCTTCTGTGGTGGAAAGAGCAATTGTACTTTGCTTCTTACTAGACCAGGAAAAGCAATTACCACAAAATTGGAATATATATCCTGTGGTGGATCTACGATCATCATAGTCACCTCCCCAGTCCGCATCCACATAGCCACACAACTCAGGTAAACTATCATGCTTCTTGTAAATCAAGCCATACTCTGAAGTGCCTTTCACATAACGCAAAATGCGTTCAGCTGCTTTCCAATGCGTTTCCGTTGGTGCTGCCATAAACTGACTTACAATGCCAACAGCATAGCATATATCTGGTCTAGTTGTGGTAAGGTAAATCAAGCTCCCTACTAATTGTCTATATAGCGTAGCATCAAATGACTGTGATTCATCAAGCTTAGAAAGCTTTTTACCTGGTTCAATAGGAGTGTCTACTGGTTTGCAATCCTGCAACCTAAACCTGTGCAGCAACTCTTTGACATACTTCACCTGTGTTAAACCCACTTCATGTCCTTTTTGCCACACTTCTACTCCAAGGCAGTAAAGCATCAGGCTGAGATCCGTCATCCCAAATTGTTCCATGAGGTCTTTCTTGATCATGTCTATCATCTCTCGATTATTTCCCGTAATAATCAAGTCATCAACATAAAGAGCAATCAAAGCAACCATACCATCAAAGCATAAGACATATAGATTTGGATCAGAATGTGTTCTCACCATCCCCTTTGAACGAAAGTAGGCATCAATCCTGCTATACCACGCACATGGTGCTTGTTTAAGACCATAAAGTGCTTTCTTCAAGCGACATACTTTATTTTCCTGTACTTTCGTTACAAAGCCTTCAGGTTGATCCATGAACACTTCTTCTTCTAACTCACCATTTAGAAAAGCAGATTTCACATCCATCTGATGCAAAGGCTAACCAAAATGTGAAGCTAAAGCAATAAGTAGACGTAGAGTATTCCACTTACACACCGGCGCAAAGGTCTCTTCATAGTCAATGCCTATATTTTGTGCGTACCCTTTGATTACCAATCTTGCTTTGTGCTTTGCTATGCTTCCATCTGCATGGTACTTAGTTCTGTATACCCATTTGCAACCAATGGGTTTCTTGCCAACTGGTGGTTCTACTAAGTCCCATGTGCTGTGCTTAGCAATTGACTCCATCTCCTCTCCCATGGCCTTGATCCAAATGTCATCATCCTTTGCTTCACCATAAGTCGAAGGTTCTTTCCTTTGAATAATGCTAGATAAGAGAGCATAATTTGTTTCATACCTTTCAGGTAGTATCTTCTCTCTTGTTGATCTTCGTAGCTCTCCCTGGTTAGATGATCCTGGAAAGTCATCTATGTCGCAGCTCTCCATCAATCTCTCAAACCACTGAGGGAGCTTTCTATCAGGTGATCGGCTTCCTGGTGAAAATGTATCCCATGGTACATCCTTTTCCTTGCGTTTGTCACCTGCAATTTCAATCCTTTTTGCACCAAAAGGTTTGTCCCTACCTCTCCAACCTATTTCTTGAGGTTGAGTAGTAGTATCTTGAGATGTATCTTCATGTTCATCACTCGGAAGGTCAATGAATGGATCATCATCAGGTGGTATCCTCACTACACCATTTTTCCTACTGGATATGTCTATCTTGTCAGCATCTTTGTCTTCATACATCTTGGATTCATCAAAGATAACATCTCGGCTTATATGGATTTTGTTTTCGACTGGATCAAAACATCTATAGCCCTTCACGCGATCATCATATCCTAGGAATATGCACTTGATAGCTTTTACATCAAGTTTACGTCTCTCTTCCTTAGGAATATGTACAAAGGCCTTACATCCTAAGATTCGCAAGTGGTTCACCTTTGGCTTCTTCTTTGTGAATGCTTCCTCAAGTGTTATTTTTGGTATGACAATGGTAGGACTTCTATTTTGAAGATAGACTGTCGTGCTACATGCCTCTGACCAAAAATCTTTTGGTAGTTTTATCTCAACTAGCATAGATCTGGCACTTTCCACCATCGTGCGATTTTTGCGCTCAGCTACACCATTGAGAGCAGGAGTATGAGCTTGCGTAAATTGTCTTTTAATCCCACATTGATCACAAAGATCATTGAAGTCATTAGACTTATACTCATCTCCACTATCTGATCTTAGGACTTTGATCTTCTTACCTGTCTGATTTTCGACCAAATTTTTGAAGTTCTTGAAGTTATCAAAAGCATCTGATTTCTTCTTCAAGAAGTAGATCCACGTCTTACGTGACATATCATCAATAAAGGTCATGAAATAGAAGGCTTTTCCTAAGGACATGGTCCTCATGGGCCCGCATAAATCTGTGTGGATTAAATCCAGGATGTTCTTTGCTTTTGCAACACCCCCTTTATTGAACTTCTCTCGATGCTGCTTCCCATATATACAAGATTCGCACATCGATTTCAAGTGATCTTCTATGGTAGGCAGTCATGTTACCATCTCCAATTTTCTCATCAAACTGAGGCTTCCCAAGTTCAAGTGACCAAGCCTCTTGTGCCACAACTCAGTTTGCAAAGGAATGGATGATACAAGTCCATGTTGTCCCTTGATTGTAGCATTCAACCTATACAATTTTGTATTGGGCTCTCTTACTCCATTCGCAATAAATTTGAACTTTTGGTTTGCATCCTTCACAAAGCAACGATCATGGGCGAATTCTACTTTCAACTTTTGATCAATAATGACTCCAACAAAAAGTAGATTTTTCTTCAAACCTGGTACGTAAAGTACCTCCCTGATCATCCTGCTTTTGCCATCAGACAGTTGGATTGAAACTGTGCCTATCCCCTTGATCATGCACACCTCACCATTTGCTTGTGAAACAGATGTTCCATTATGCAACACCTTCAAACTACTGAACCAATTCTTGTTACCTGTCATATGTCTTGTGGCTCCTGAGTCAATATACCATGCTTGATCATCTTGATTAGATGACAATGCAGATATGAAGATACTAGAGTCTTCAATCTCACTCTCATCGACAAGGTTACCTGCTTGTTTTGGTTTTCCCTTGCCTTGTTCCGCCAGGAATTTGCGACATTCACTCTTCCAATGGCCCTTTTTACTACAATGGAAGCACTTGCCTTTCTTCTTAGTTTTGCTGGAAGATCCCTCATCCTCCTGAGACTTGGCAAATTGCTACTTAGTCTTCTTCTTGCCCTTGCCCTTGCCTTGTTTTTGGCGTGTCGCAAGTGCCTGATCATTAATATTTTGACGTCTAGCTTTCACCATTTTTCGTCGTTGCTCTTCCTGCATCAAGATTCTTGTGAGCTCGTCAAAGGTTGGCAATCTTTCTCTTGATGCTATTCCGCTCACAAACATCTGATAGGGTTCTGCAATGCCGCATAATGCATTATGCACCAGCTCCACATCACGTATGCGCTCTCCAATAGAATGCACTTCATCTCTCATTGTCTTGATTCTGGTCATGTACGTCTAAATGTGCTCTCCTTGCTCCATGCGGGCACTATTCAACTTTGACTTCAGAAACATGATTCTTGACGGATTTGACATCTCGAACTGCTCCTTTAGCACATCCCATGCCTGTCTGGGTGTAATAGCATCACAAATGTGGGTAATGATGTGATCCTTCACTGACAAGTTAATGAAGGTCAAAGCTTTCCTCATCTTTTTGTCGAACACTTTGATGTCTGCTTCATTTGGCGGCCTTCTCTCATCAAATGTGACGACTTCCCACACATCTTTCTCTATCAGCATGTTTTTCATTTTGAATTTCCACACTGCATAGTTGGAAATCCCGTCCAATTTGCTACTTTAACTCAAAATGGACTCTCCCATGTTTGCCATCACAAAACTGCTTAAAACTTTTGCCTTAGGCTAAGAACAGTATGTCGAGGCCAACAGTGATGTCAGAAGTTGAAAATAATGACCTGCACTTTTTTTCTTACCAGGCCACTCGTCGCTTTTCCACCAATTTGAAAGCCAAATCGGCGTCGCCTTCCGAAATGCACTCAGTCGTCAACTCCCAACAACGTGCCCAGTGGAATGGTGAAACTACTTCTGGCGTACTCCGAACACTTTCTCCGCTGCAACCACTCTGTTTTGCTATACTGTACTTGTAGGTACAGTCCGGGTGCCCTTCGTTTGGAGGCTATAGCCTTTCGTTTGGGTCAAAACGGGAAAAGGACCCAAAAATAGGGACTTTTCTAGATTTTGAACTGTTTCTTCACTTTGAAGAAACTTCACTCTTCACTTGTGAAGGGACCCAACTCAACTTTCAGTATGAAAATTTTAAGTGAAGTTGAAGGCCAGAATGCGCTTCAATTCTTCAGGGCCCTGTTCAAAGCTCATCCAATGGCTGAACCAAATCTTGTGGTTCAAATTTCTCTCCCATCACAGATTCTGGACCGTTGATTCATTTGACACCTCATCTAAATGTTCAAAGTACATTTGGGCATTGAACCAAACTCCTGCAGATGCTATGGTCTTCAATACACAAAGTTGTTCATCGTGTTGGGCGCGTGAACAGCCCGCGACTTCCCTACCTGCGGCCGCGCCTCCCGTCTCTGAAAACTATCAAATCAAGCTCTCCTGTGGAACGTTTTGAGCACGATCTGAGGCCTGGAGCAGGGTCGCCCTACTGAATCCGTGACTGTAGAGTGTTCAGTCAGGAAATTCCGTGGAGAAACGGTGATTTTAGCTCAACTTGACAAAGTGGCTTTTTCACCTTTTTACCGCAAATCTGCTAGGTTAACTGTCTGGAGACAAATCTCTGACATAAACCTCAGAATCTCTCCATGGCTGATTGACAGTGTGACCAGCTTCCTTCCTGTCCTTACGGCATCCAAAACGGTGCACAAACAACGAAGAAATCACCAATTATGTATAAAAACCGTAACCCCAAGTCCGATTTCAATTTTCAGTTAGCTTCGAAATTGTCAATTTTTCACCATATTTTTTCCTGTTTGATGCTATGTACAGGCTAATAATCCCTCTGCTGAGCTTAGCAAGCCTCTATAAATTAGAAACCGTGCACCAGTGCTTCTCTTTCCGTCTTCAACCCGCCGTAAAATCCCGAATTCTCAGAAGACAGTTCTCCCGAAGCTCTCTTCAACGGCGACACTGTACTGTGTACACTCCCTGTACGGCTCTGATACCAACTTAGAATTTGCTTTGCACAGGAACACAGATCATGCTACACAGTAACACAAACAGAATACACTCTCCTCAGCAAGCTCACATAGCAACTGTATTTCTCAAAATAAAATTACACTGTACATATAGTTGTATTCACCAAGAGTGGTATTAGAGCTGATAAAATAACTTTCTAAACAAATATTTCTTCATACAAACCCAACACGTCGTGTTTCTTTTGCCTACTAAAAAGCTTTTTGGCCCTTTTGCATTTGAATAAATGTGAGATCATCGTCCATGAAGACGAGAATATTCTACGATTAAGCTCTTTGGTGGAGAGTTGTGTATCTACTATCTTGATAATCAAACTTGATCACCAACATCATGTTTCTTTTTTTTTGGTCAAACCCATATTCTTAAGATATGAAAAAAATGTAATCCCCTTACCGTAATGTTAAGAGCTTTGGAATTTTAATGAACATGAAAAATGGTGGTGAAAAACAAAAGACCAAAGGTGATGGTGCACATGTGACGACAAAGGTAGATTGAACAACTAGAAAGACAAAAAATTGATGGTGCACATGTGACTAAGAAGGTAAATAGAACAACTAAAAAGACTAAAAATTGATGACACCTGACTAGAAAAGTAACTCTAACAACTAAGAATTGCCAACAATTCATTATGTTAGGCAATGACTAGACGGCTAGGGGTCCCAATAGGGGGCAGATGTAGGGTCCCACCCTCATCCAATGATCTACGAATTTTAAAATATTTCATCATATGACATGATTATCTATATATATATATATATATATAGAGAGAGAGAGAGAGAGAGAGAGAGAGAGAGAGAGAGAGAGAGAGAGAGAGAATGGTTGATTTTGCATAGTTGGATGAGGGCGAGGCCTGTCTACACCCTCATTCCACATGAGGAATACACTCCTCTGATTAATTTGATGAACTAGATTTTTCCCATGTTTGTAAAAATCTTGGATATTTTTTTCTTTATTTTTCTTAAAATTTTAAATTTTATAATTCCCTTGATGGTGACACCCAGGGCATTACACTTGTAAAGCCCGTGAACTATGTCGACATAATGCCTTGGCAAAAAAAAAAAAACCAGTGTAAGAAAACCAAGGTGATTTGAGACATATATAACGAGAATCTTTGCTTACGCATGTGCGTTAAGGAAGCATTTAAATCATTGAAAAATGAAAAATAGCAAACATCTCAATATAAAAGAATCAATCTCAAAAACTAAACTCATTCAAATAGTCAACCCCATGTACGAGTGCTACAACAAATTTTTCGTCATGCAGGAAATTCAAATCCTTGCAAAAAATTTAAAAAAATTTATAAAATATATTTAAAAAAAGTACTCATTCTAACGCTCAAACTCACCTAAGAATGACAAATCAGCTTTTAAAAAGTCGTTGCGATAGCTCGCTGCTACCACGACACGACAAATGGTGGGGGGGCTTTTGGCCTCGAGGTTAAACTTTAAAGAGGCTGGGGCCAAGGGGGGTGGTACATCCATCAACTCCTGAGTTGAAGGAGTTGACGTAATCATAGGAGGAGGATTTTGACGTAGTGACGACGCAATAGGCCAAAGCGCTATTTATAGTTATCGGCGTGCCAGACAGACAGACAGATATGCGATGAAGCCGATTCTCGATTGAAGAATAGGAAAAGCTTTCACAGCAATTTAACCAGAAAACTCTGCCTAATTTAGTGTTTTACCGATTTGTTTCAAGAGTAGCGCAGATATGGACATAAGACAGATCTGCGATGAAGCCGATTCTGTATTGAGGAAGCGGAAAAGCTTTCACAGCAATTTATTAACCAAAAAACTGTGCTTAATCTAGTGTTTTACCGATTTGTTTCAAGAGTAGCGCAGACATGGACATACAATATAGGAATGTATTGCCTGTTCTACGATCATTTGCCAGCAGAATGGCAGAATATCGTTAGATTTTGCACTAGCAGGACTTTTTCTGTAAATTCTAGACGGTGATTCAGCATAGCGTATTCGTGGAATTTGTAAAGCCTTCAGCATAAGGAAAGGTTCTTGCATCGGAAAAAGATGAAGAGGCGGCCGTGAATAGGAGCAATCATATTTTCTGTAGATATTAAAGATCTAATATCCTGCTCTCTTGTTGGAATGTGAATTATTGCAGACGAGGTACGCTCTCAATAGTTTCTTACCACTTGTTCGAAGTTATATCATGTACAGTGTCTGTTCTAATTCATGCACGTTACTGGCTGTAGTGTGTAGTTGCAGCTCTTTATTTCTTCCACAAATCATTGAACAGGTTTTCTATTTAAACTTGCTATGCGTATTAATGATTGCCTTTCAGCGAATGCTCTTAAGGGATTATAACGTCTGTAATTGGAGGTATTTTCCGGGATGTACGATCGCTTTACATAGACGAATATCTCTCTCTTTCTAATTAAACGATTGGATTGCATAAGGTCCCTTAACATCCATGTGGCGCTTTAGCAACCAAAACACTCTCCGATTCAATCTTGGAATCCCACGCTAATAGTTGGATCGAGAGTAAATAAGAAAATCATATCCCTAGTTTTTATAGTGATGGTGTATCCAGCCAGGTGTTTTTGTCTTAGTTTAATTTTAAGGAGTCGGTTGAGCGTTCTGTTCTGGATGGGGGAGTGCAGCAGTTTCGATGCAATTTGTAGCTTGCAATCTCAAATGCTATTTTTCTAGCATCTTGTATTGTTCACTTTTGTAGAGATTTTGGAAATCTGGATTACCTTGAAGGCCAGACAAGAGTGCTTTTTCATTATTCTGATAAGTTAGGATTATATTTGAATCACCATAGACGTTTCACACGTTTGCCACTTTATGATTAATTGTTTTAGATTCCATACCATTAGTAAATGAATCGGGCATTACAGAGATGCCTTTAGCTTAGAAGCCCGTTCCGAGCAAAATGGGTCGGAACGTTCCGTTCCGTCCGTTCCGAAACGTACTGGGTCAGAACGTATTTTTAAAGAAAGAAAAACCAGATCAAAATGCCACCTGCTGGACGTGATCTTCAGAACTGGCGATCTTCCATATAATATCGAGGGACGCTTTATAATGCATTGAGGGATGCTACAGATCAGAAATCGATTTGAAATCATTGTTTTGAAATCGATGACGTGTAAATTTAAAACAAAGAAATCGATTTTAACAAACACGTTGATCCTAGAATCGCTATCTTCTCTGACTGCTGCTCACGTTAATCCTAGAATCGCTATCTGCCACGTTACATATATCCGAGCTAGCGCTGTCTGAGCCATGCTATGTATCTTAGGAATCGAATCAGAAATATGTTTGTGACCGCGTATTTGCTTTGTTTTGGACAATCCTGAGTCAATCGGTCGTTTGAATTTTGAGGCCCAGCCCAGGAGTTTCTGTATAATCCAAATGCAATCGAACCAATGCATCAGCCTAAATCCGCTAGATATTTGAAATGGGTTTGTTCCTTAATCTGATTACTACGTTGAAGGTGCGTGAGGGTCTGGACTCTGGAGACTCTCACTCACAAACCTGTTGTCTATCAACTCTCAGGATATGGCTTTTTTTTTCCTTTGTAAAAAAACATATTTTTTTAATTTTTTTTCGGGAGTCCTGTTCTGGAACGGAACGCGTTCTGGAATGCGTTCGTTCCGGGCAACTAAAATTATTAGTATGGTGTTCGCAAAACTTCTATTCAAGCCTCTCTGCCTTTCAGTCATTATCATGGCTGTGACAGATCTGAGTTGGAAATTTATTATTCATAATGAAAAACTGACATGCATGGCTGTTCTTGCTTCCATATACAATAGGGAGGCAAATGCAAGTAGAGATAGATTACACATGCAACCAGTTCTAATCTATATTAATTAAAATACTAGTCTTCCCCGGCAGCTGCCCGCTAACGCGTGACGGGCACGTGAGTGCTGCCCGGGACCCCCCCCCCCCCCCCTCCTCGCGCTTTCCGGCACACGGGCAGCTCACGCTGTGACGGGCAGCGGACCCCTCCCTTTGTTTTTGAAATTTTTTTCCCTCCCCTCCCATAGGCCCATCACCGCTCGGGCCTGTGGGAGGCAAGGGCATAGCGTGAGCCCAAGTGCTCAAGTTTAAAAACGTTTACCCACTAAACACTTTGAATCCCAACGACAAGAGGAGATGGAGGTTGACTCCAGAATCTAATCTGTGACAACAATTTTGTTTGAAATCGCGAAGGGCTAGAAAGGTTTTTCTACAGACCATTTAAGACACAGATTTGCTGCTGCCTTGAAGATTTGAGCTAGATCCGACGGTGCATCCGACGGGTTGCATCCGATGTTGCATCCAAGTTCAAGTTGCATTTGACGAGTTGCATCCGACGAGTTACATCCGACGTTGCCTCTGATGAGTTACATCGACGACGGGCTTACCCACTAATGATTAACCCTCCCCTTTGCCCATCCGCCCAAAACCCTGCCTTGCCCGCCCAAAATGCCTGCAAAGCCCGCAGACTTGCGGGCTGACATCGCTAGCAACATCAATAAAGATTAACACCATGCAACAAAGTGAAGGTACTCAGCATTGAGGGCGGAATGGATGCCCTCCCCAAATCTGGGTTTTACTACAAGGTAAGCATTACGTGAAGCTCCAGGAATGTCCGGGCAGTTCTCAGCTGCTACGGGGCAAAGCTGGCCAGAAATAGTCTCTCACAACAATGATCATTAGCAAGCTATTTTTGCCAAAGAGAAGACAAGGATTCCTCTTGGCGAGGACAACCCTTGATCCTGTCATAACAAACAGTTTACATGTATCTAGAAGTAAGGAAAACATAAACAAATAACTCTGCAAAAGAAATTGGAAATGAGAAGGTTACAATAAATGTTGCACTCCAATCTCCTAGGAGCTCCCAAACTCTGATGGCCGGTGTGTAGAATGATCCACCCATCCATAGGTACCCTCCTCTTGAGTTGAGCTGATTGCTATTCTGGGCCGGGGAGACATGGCTGCCATGCAAGGGGTGATCAGTCCCCATGGTTCCAGGAAATCCTGTACCCGCAATTAGTGCGTGACTCTGAGATAACACCCCCGTGCCCTGTCGTGGACCTGTGACACGTTGTCACCCAACATAACTGCCAGCTAGTTGCTCGTCCAACAGAGGCCTATCCGCTGCTGAGGACTAGGGTCCATACGGTCATAACTCCGCCTACTGACATCCAGTCAGGTGGTCACATTTGACCTGTGACGCACCGGACCCAACCGGTCCCCTGGTGTCCATCCTAGTTATTGGCCTCACCAATACCCCCCCTAGTAACTGGTTGTGTCGGGAATACGTCAAAGCTGGACTTGCGTCTAACAATCCTTCCCTCTTCTGGCAAGTCATCGATCCTCGATGACAAACTCTGGGTAAGACTTTCGCAATGCCTGGCAAGTCTCCCAGGTAGCATCAGATAAAGGATACCCCTTCCAAGCCACTAGATACTCCTGGAGGAGACGATTCCTCAATTGTCGCTCCCTCCGATCTAGGACTCTCTCTGGCCCATAACCTGTGGTGTCTCTCTCTTCTAGAGACACTAGACCCTCCACCAAGCTATTGCCATCTTGCAAACATTTATTAAGTTTGTTAACATGAAACACTGGATGCACCTTGCATCCCACAGGTAGCTATAGCCTATAGGCTACTTGGCTAACCTTCTTAATAATCAACCATGGTTCACAATACCTAGGAGATAACTTGGCGCACCTTCCCATGCATAAGCACCTTCGACTTCGAAGGGACTAGTAAATATACCCAATCTCCCAGTGAAAGTCAATCAGATCACCTGCTGTAGAGGATGAGTGGATGCCATCACAATTCCATACCCCAATCTGAAGATGGTATGGATGGGGCCCCGAGATGCTCCCAGCAATCTCGGGGGCCCCGAATTCCTAGCTCTGGGAACGGTTAGGGGTGTTAGCAACAAATCGTATCTGACCATCTCGATATATGACTCGTCTACCAGTCTCTCGAGCCACTTGGAAGGCTTTATGCCTCTCCTCAACCTGGATGTAGGTACGTCGTCCATAAATATGGCAGTGCCACGTAACTGGGCTCTACAGCGTAAGGCCTCTCTGCGGCTATCTAGGGATGTGAAGCGGATGATCTTTGTAGCTGAATTCCTAGTGGTCCTCCAAGTTGTATTTAGCCCATCTGTCACATGTCCTAGAGTGGTCTCGGAAAATCTCGTAGCTTCGGCAATGGCATCCTGTGTGTCCAGTATCCCACGAATCCTGATGTTATGGGCTTTTTGCTCCCTTGACCACTCTTCCGAAATGGTGGCTGAGATAACTGACTGTGGTATTTGACCTCTTGTGTTCTCTAGGGTTCAGCACTGGTTACGTGCTCGTAACACTCCCTCCCCCTTAAGAACCGTCTTGGTCCAAGACAAAGTCTGGAAAAATCTTGCGAAGGACGTTGCCTCTTTCCCAGGTGGCATTCTCAACAGGCTGATCATTCCACTTGACCAGATATTCTCGGTATAGAGTATGACGAGTTTGCGTCTCTCTACTATCAAGAATCTCCTCTGGTTCATGTGGAGGTTGCTGAGAATCCAATGGGAGAACTAGAACACTGTCTGCTTCCAGATTTTCTTATCTGGCTAAGGCTTTTCGTAACTGACTTACATGAAAAACTGGAAAAACCTTACTGTTGTGTGGGAGTTCTAGTTCATAGGTGACCTCGCCTAGTCTCCTATTGATGGTAAAAGGACCACAATACCTAGGTGACAACTTAGCACACACTCCTGATTTGAGGGTTTTAGAGTCAACTGGGACTTTCAAGTAGACTTTTTTCACCAGCGGAGAACTGCACATCCCGTTTGTGTGGATCTGCATAATGCTTGGCTCGATCCTGGGACTGCCTAATGCTACGCTTAGCATGTTCTATCATTTGGTTTAGGTCCTCTAAAAAGTTTATGGCTGCTTCAAGTTTTTCTTGTTTAAACCCTATAGCTGTGGGTGAGCGTGGCTGAAAACCGTACATCAGCATAAATGGGCTGTATCCCGTAGCTGAATGTTTGGTACTATTATAAGCAAACTCTAATATCGAGAGATACTCCTCCCAATTAGTTTGCTTTTTGCTGACATATGCATGAAGCATATCCTCCAGCACCTGGTTTACTCTTTCTGTTTGACCGTCTGTTTGTGGATTCGGTAGTACTCATATTAAGTTTAGTATGGCGATGATGGAATAATGCCCTCCAAAAATTTCCATTGAACTTACTGTCACGGTTGCTGACTATGCCGGAAGGTAGACCATACAATTTAAAGAGCCCATCTACAAACAACCTCGCTAACTCTGGAGCTCTAACGGTTGTTTTGGTCAGAATAAAGTGAGCCATTTTGGTCATGGTCAGACGGTCAACTGTGACCCATATAGCGTCATTACCCTTTTGGGTTTTAGGCAGGCCTACATAAAATCCATGGAGATACTCTCCCATTTACCAGCTGGTATATCTAAGGGCTGTAACAACCCTCTCGCCTTTAAACGCTTTGCTTTATTTACTTGACATTTCTGGCAACTGGTTACATATAGTTGGACGGACTTTTTCATACTGGGCTAGAAAAATTGCCTACGAAGAAGCTCATAGGTCTTTTGAATGCCTGGGTGCCCCGCACTAGGACTGTCATGACACTCAGATAGGACCTGCTACCTATAATCCTTTGAATTGAGGACACATACTCTATCTCTATAGAGCAAGTACTCATCTTGAATGGAATACTGTTTCCATTTGAATCCTTGAGTCAACTGACTCTCAACCACTGGGGTTTGCTTGGGTAATACAGGCTCAGAATCCTCAACGTCATATGACGTATACTCGGCTTATCATCCTCAACAGAAGTTGCCGTATTCTTGGATGAACTGGCACCAGCCCCGAGAACTGGTCGCTACTTGGGGCTACCTTCAAGATCTCTTTATAGCAGTTTGTTATTTTGCACCTCAGACATCAGCTTTCGCAGATTATGGTGGTGACTCCTTCCAGGCTCTTTCCGATGATATAGCCATTTTTGCACAGCAGGGCCTTATTTTATTAGCAAGAGATTTCAATGCTCGTACTAGCACCCAGCACCCAGCAGACAGAGTTTCATGCAGATAGTGATTTGCTACATATTCAGGTTTTGGATGTGGGTTTGGACAAGACCTCTCAGGATGCAGATACCCCAGCCACACACTTTGGAGAACAGTTGATTGGACTTGTAGAAGCTTGGAGTCTGTAATTGTATGCTTTGGATTGAGTTCCAGATTGTAGAGAAGAATGCATCATGCTGGCACTTCCCTCTCAAGGACTCAAGTAACTCACTACGAATCTGAGTAAAACTCAGCTCGTTTATCATAGGTATTCTACTAAGTGCATCTGCTACTATATTGAATTTCCCCCGTCTATATCTGATAGACATATTAAACTCTTGCATTAACTCAGCCCAATGAGCTTTCCGACCTTTGAGCTCAGGCTGATTGCAAAGGTCTCTGAGACTTTCGTGGTCTATCAGGACCTCAAAGTTGGCACCATACAAATAATGCCTCCAAGTCTTAAGGGCATGAACTATGGAGAAGAGTTCCTTTTCATAGGCACTGTACCTAGTCTGTGCTGGCTCGAGTTTTTTACTCTCGAACGCAACTGGTCATCCACTCTGAG
This sequence comes from Diphasiastrum complanatum, assembly GCA_029204225.1. Classification (NCBI taxonomy): domain Eukaryota; kingdom Viridiplantae; phylum Streptophyta; class Lycopodiopsida; order Lycopodiales; family Lycopodiaceae; genus Diphasiastrum; species Diphasiastrum complanatum. The sequence goes on along the minus strand of CM055092.1, from coordinate 5,418,058 downwards.
TTAGTACAGCAGCAACTACAAAGTCGCTAGCATCTGTTGCGACCACAAATGGCTGATTGGGGTCGACGACTTTTAAAACTGGTGTTGTGTGGACTCCCAAATGAACTCCTTTCCCTTCCCCTTAAGAAGATTTGTCATGGGAACTGCTATCTGAGCATATTCCTTGACAAATCATCTATAATATCCCGCCAAACCTAGAAAGATCTGAAGCTCTAAAATATTCTGAGGTCTCAGCCAACTGAGTATGGCTTTAACCTTATTAGGGTCCATCTTAATCCCATCTGCCGAGATAATGTGACCCAAATAAGCTACTTCTTCAATGAAGAATTCATAGTTAAGTTTTTAAGCATAAAGCTTATGCTTTCTAAGCAGTCGAAACACCTTTATGAGGTGTTTAATTATACTGTAGACGAGGATGTCATCTAAAAATACGACTACAAACTTACCTAAGTATGGTCTGAGGACACTGTTCATCAAGGTCATATAGGTAGTTGGAGCATTTGTGAGCCCAAATGGCATCACCTTAAACTCGTAATGACCATGACGAGTCCTAAAAGCTGTTCTCGGGACATCTTATGACTTTATACGGACTTGATGATATCCCGATCTTAGGTCTATTTTACTGAAAAATTTAGCCCCGTCGAGTTGATCAAACAACTCGTCTGCCCGAGGCATAGGATACTTATTCTTAATTGTGACTTTATTGAGGGCTCTGTAATCTACGCAAAGACGCATAGACCACTCTTTCTTTTTCACCAAAAGGACTGGTGAGGCCGATGGTGAACTACTGGTCTAAATTTGGCCTTTCCCAAGATAATCTGTTAACTGCCTAGTTATTTCTTCATCCTCTGTTCGGCTGACCCGATACGGAGGTAAGGAAAACAGGTGCTGTACCTGGTACTAGGTTTATTACATGATCTACTTCTTTGCTAGGTGATAAAAATGTGGTAAATCTTCCGGAAAAACATCTTTAAATTTAGACAACAAAGTTTCTAATGTACCGATTTTCTGTTGTAAAGAACTGGAAATAGAAACTTCTAGAATAAACTGAAAGTCACATAAGAATACCTGATGGTCGTCGTCTCCGATTAGCTGACAGAGCTCTGAATTGCAAACCATAGGACTGTTGGGAATCATGCTCCCCATGCAACTGGATCTCTCGGCCTTTATGCTGAAAGTTGAGGGTGTTCTCCTGATAATTTCTATGGAGGGAAGGTCCTAAGCTGTAGAGCCAGTCTCTCCCGAGAACAATGTCTGTGCGATCCAGGTGCATTATTTGAAAGTTTATTTCATCTTGATACCCCTGAATACCAAGATTTAAGCTACTTACCATAGTTTCCCAAATTTTCTTGTCTTCACCCTTAGCTAATGAAACTATGTACCTATGTTGACTAGGTACTTCTGGTAGTCTGAATTTTTTAACTAGGGTGTAGTTGATGAAATTATGGGTTGCCCCATCATCAACCATAACTCTGACTGACTGGTTGCCCACTTTTCCATGCATACGTACTAGGTCATGCGGCCCAAAACTGAAGGGTCTTGCTAGCATTGCAGAGGTTAGCTGGCAACAGTGTTCATGGTCTTCATGAAACACTTTGATCTCGGAAGTTGTCGAGTCACTGGGGAAACTTACAATCTGAACAAGATGAACTTGTTTCTTATCTTTCTTATCTTTTTTAGTGAATGGCCCCTTGGGACATTGTCTGACTGTGTGTCCCTTGGCCATGCACACAAAGCACAAACGTTCTTGTTTGGCTTTCTCAAAATCTTCTAGTTTTAAGGGTTGTATGAGCGATGGGCATTTCTGAGGAGCTTCACCTTTAACTTTATCTTCTTTCTCGTTTTAAAATTTTCTTTTTAAATTGAAAGTTTTTCTGAGGGGGCTGCTCAGAAAGGGGCTGTTGTCTCGCCTTCTTCCTACCCATTGAATCATCATAGATTTGAGCATATCTTAGAGCTTGCTCTAGGGTGGTAGGCGAGTTTCTCTGTACAGACTGGCCTCAATAGCTTGCAAATGGTCAGGGGTCTGTTTAAGAGCATGAATGTTCTTACATTTGCTGAGGAAGGTGTGTAGAATATCTGCGTTTCTATCCTTCTCTTCCCCAGTAAAAGTAGGAGGTTTTAAGTCTTTAAAGACACTGGGATGAGACCGCATAGGCTCACCCGAAATTGATGGAAGTGGAGAAGGGGATGGATGAGAAGTGGATGGGAGGCTTCCTTTCGCGGAGTTTAAAATTAAACCTTTGAGCTCGGCGAACGAGTCGTCCATACTAGATTTGAAATTGGCAAAATCCAGTTTCAATTCATCCACCTCTGTTACCAAATGGAGATACCGCTCCTTGGTAACCAATTCGTCGAGTTCTTCGGCGAATTGCTCCTGTTCTTCTACTTCCATGGGTTCTTTCCCCTTACTGAACCTCAGAGATTCCGTTTCTAATTCATCAATGCCTCTTGTTCAATTTAAGATAGTCCTGAGATGCTCCTCATGCTCCTCCAAGGTCTTACTATAGATGAGCATATCATCTAAGTAAGATATGGACAAAGAAGATTGTTCATCATCTGTTGGAAAGTTGCCAGAGCATTTGTCAAGCCAAAAGAAATGGCCATACCTAGTCGGTTTTTTCGATGTCCTCACTCTTTATTCAAATTGATGATACCCTGATTTAAAATTGATTTTGGTGAAGTACTTTGCACCGTGTAATCGATCAACCAGTTCCTCCATTCGAGGTAAGGAATAATGGTTTTTAATCATTAATTTATTTACACACAGACGAGTACCTCCGTCTTTTTTATCAACGGTGTCTTGAGATATGCCCCTTTAGCTTGCCTCCTTTTCTTTTGGCATTCCTTTGCCATGTCAATTAAAGCACAGATTGTCGCTTCTGGCTTTTGCAAAGGTCTCCTGGTCCATAGTAGATCTTTTCTTCGATTTATTAGGACACGAAGGTGCCTCCTTTGCCTTGTCTTTTCCTTTCCTTGAAAAGAACAGTTTCTTACCCTTTGCTTTGGGTGAAACCCTAGGCTCAAGCGTAGACATTATACGAGTATCATCATATATACGAACAAACCTCCAAGGTAGGAGTCTTCAAGCCTAGCACACATCCTAGATCACGACACGTGGTGACCATGCAGGTCCACGAGTCACTAGTCAAGTCAACGGGCCCAGGCGACGTTCAGCTTCAAGTTAGGTTTGGGACCCAAGGGAGTTGGGTCCCTAACAAGCTGGCAGATCTTCAAAGTGCAAGCCTGGGACTCTAGGATAATGCCCAAACATCATTATTTCAGTAAAGTAAACTTGGATACTTACATAGGGCCATGATTGTAGCAGTTTGTTTATTCATATGCACATCTCCGCAGTGACTCACTTTAGCAACTTACAAGAATTGAATTCTCAGCCAAATCTAGTGTTCTCAAATGTTATCTTTGAGACCGGCAATATTTTCCGAGTGACTTTTAACTTTGATTACCTTATAATGGTATCTAAAACTCCACAATACTCAATGCCAAAAACTTGAATCTAAAAAGCCATAAGCCTTTATAAGCTTATACCTTTCTAACAAGCATGAACCCTAAGACTGACGTTGACTGCTTAATAAGCAATCCAACTGGGTAGGTTCAGAGTCCCTAAAGACATTGTGTATTTTTGCCTAACATGGCAGAGAAATACAGTAAAAGAAAATCTCTATAAGCTTTGACACTTAAGGTAGATCATTTGGACAAATGAAGATGGAATGTTTTTTACATCCTTAAATGTTGTTTTTTGTCACCCCAACACATAGTTTAAAAAAAAAAAAAATTGCAATGATCCGATCCAGAACACTCCCGGGTCCTAGAACCATTCAGCATAGCTCCTCCTTGTAATGCTGAATCTCCTTCCACAAAGCTGCCACCCTTGTTGGTGAAAATTGAAATTGAGGGCTGGCTAGGGACACCACCTCCACACCTCGAAGATGGTCAAATCAATCTGCTTATGATAATTGATCCCATTCGTTGAGTACCTCCTTGCTCTCTTGAATCTTGAACCGAAGCTCCAATACCATGTTAGAAAACTAACTTGCTCATACAAGTAACACAAGACAAGATTCCTATTGTTGTTAGATAATAGCCATACACATGAAAGAGAAGACAAATAACAATGATGAAGCATAATGATGAGATGTACTCCAACCATGTCCCATTGCAAATGGACTAGGGCACACTACGTACTTATAGACAATAGTCTATGCCAAAAAGCAAAAAGCAAAAGCAAAAGCAACCTCAACCTGAAAGCAATTGCCTAATTAATGTCTTTATATAAGGTAAAAGCACCCAACACCTATCTATAATTAAACTTGTGCTCCAAATCAAGCACTACAATCTCGAAATTGATTCTAACTAAATTCTAACTTGACTTTATTAAATATACATAAAGGCCCCAAGAATTAGCACACAGCCATGACCAAATAATCCTAATTAATCCTAGATGACAACATTAGGGGTAACAATGTGAACATTAACTTTTACAGGGACTTAGAACTTGATTTGGGAATTGTTTAAGCTTTCAACATATGTAGATGGGCTTCCACATCAAGACCACACATGGTATACATTTTTCCATATCAACAAGGATGCCATTGAAGGCACTACCTCATACTCAATATTGAAATTTAAAAACTTATCATTGATCAACTATTGTTTACTTGTATAATGATTGATCTAGATTCTATAAGATTGTAGCAATTACTGATAGCTAGCCATTGGCAAGTAGCCAATGTGCACAATTATGATAAATCGATCATCACCACGGGGAAACTCGTTATTGAGTCCTACCCCCACATATTTTGGAGACTATGAGCTGCACATTACCTAGACCTCCCTTTTGAGGACATTGATAACTGGATGTAAATAGCAAGGTCACTAGCTTGAAGTGATGTTAATTGGCATAGGCATATTGGGTCTCATTTGAAAGTTGCTCGATTAGCTATTTAAAATGTAGGAGTTGACCAGTCAAAGTGACATGTGTCATACGTTGTAATGGACACTTGGTCCAATTAAAGTGAATGATTTGATGGTTTTACCAACTTCGACATTATTACCAGGTGGCAAGTGTTGGTAGCTGAGTTAGATGAACCACATGTCAACTTAGGATGTGCTTGAGGGAGCTTATGTGTGATTCTTAGAGAGGCATTCCTCATTCATTCCTATGTAGCAAAGGTTGGGAGAAGGCTTGGCAATAGTACCAAGAGGCAATTGTTGTTGAGTCCAACGCATGAGGCACACATGTTAGCTTAGGTTGTGTTAGGGGTTTAGAGGCCATTTGAGCATGTTGAGGCAATCCTATTTTTTCTATGTAGCAAAGGTTGAAAGGAGACTTGCAATAGTGTTGTCTTGTGGTTTTACCATTGTACTTGGAAAAAAATCAAGAAAGTGAAAACTTTTACATTTATCTTGTGTATATCAATAGCACAAATTATACAAATCGGACCTTAGAGATGATTTTATAGCACATTACCTCACTTTTTGCACAATGGGACATAAAACCATCAGCACCTATACTTCATCATCTGCAATGAGTACAAGTTCTATTGCTATAGCTTGGTGATGCAGCTTTCACTATTGTGCATGTTACAATTGCATTTCATGAGAGTTCTATGATGACTCTTGTCTGAGACTCAAGGATAAGATATAGCTCATCGCACATTCTAACTCATCGATGGGAATGATCTGAAAATTTGGTTCACCAAGCTAGACATGTTTTTCGATGTATCCAAAGAGTATGTCCACAAGAATCGATTGGTAGCTATTTATGTGTATTGCAGAGTAGCTACTTGGTGGAGGACATTGCCATGAGAAATGACTCAAATGAGGCTCACCCTTGCATTTGGACACGTGTCATATGCTCAGTGGGACAATTGGTCCAATGAATGAGTGACACATGTTAGGGTTGACCAGTCAAACGTGACACATGTCACATGCTCACTGGGACACTTGGTCCAATGTATGAGTGACACATGTCAGCCTACTCGCTTGCCAATGTGTCAGGGTACTGCCAAGTGTTGACTCTGCATGAAATTGGCCATGTGTCGACATTAGGAAGGTTAGGGTAAGGGGTGCTTGAGGATTGTGCATAAGTGAGTGTCCAGCCTAGAGAGAGGCATTACTCATCATAATCTATGTAGCAAAGGTTGTGGGAGGAGACAGGGCAGCCGGCTCCCCTATGTTTCATGCTTGTTGATGCTATGTGCTTATTGTGAATTCAATAAAGTTTGAGTTTGAGATCTATCTGGACATACTTTACTGTGGTTTGTGTGGCGATAGTGTCAAAAAGCACTGGCCGCCTTGGACATTGGACATCCCATAGCGCCCTTTGCCTCTCGAGGCACATGCACCTTTATTCTTTTTGGCACTTTGAACCTGCTCTTGCGCAGATTGACCCTTCCAATTTTTAAACTTTCCCCAAGGCTGAAACCCTCTTGTAGTAGGTGTTTCAAGCTCCTTGGCCTTATTCCCGTCTTCATAATATACAAAACGGAACCTCCTCCGGTATCTGCATCAAGGCTTCCATATACTTGTCCGCATACTCTTGTACGGACGCATTTCTCTCTTGAGACTAGTCCAAGGTTGCATAGCTTGGTTCTTCTCATCAAGAGGCACCCAGTTCTCTGTAAACATGTGTTTAAAAGCTTCCCAAGTGATAGGCACCAAGTTATCCTTCTTGACTTTCCTCCACCATCGTTGTGCGGTTTCTTGTAACCAGTAGGTAGCCTTAGCAATCTTCAATCATCATCGTCGATGCAGTCTTAAAAGCCTTCTCCCACTTTGAATCCAATTTTCAACGGTGTCAGTAGTATGCATTGCAACTGCCCCTATATACTTTGTTGGCTTCAAGATTTTAGAGGAATCTCAGCTTCCCTTTCATTTTGACATAGGCCCAACTGCTATGTTTTCCATTCCGCTTGCTCTTTCGGGTTCCTGTGGGGACTTATTGGCCTTCAGTTCATCTACGATTTGTTGTAGGACAACCTCCATAGCATCCACCTTGACTGCCACTTCTTCAATTGGCGCTAGTACCTCCAACAGATCCATCTTCATTTGGACATGTCTACCCCTGGAAAGCCAACTTAAGAATGATATATGTAATTTCAAACAGCTGCCACCAGCAAACACAGCCCTAGACAGGTCCTTAAATCTGATTTTGGTGATGATTTGAGGTCTAAATCACAGCTTCCTAGTTCTTAGCTGTCAATGCTGGACTTGCAGCCACATAATAGCTCCAATTTTTGACAAATTTCCAGACTTCCATAGCATCTTATCAGTGATAGTTTTGATGGCTCTAATGACCCCAAACTACACTCATACACAAACCACAGTAAAGTATGGAGCGGCAAAGAAGGAAAATATTTGCTTTGGCTATCTAGGGTGGCATAGGTGGAAGGAGTGTCCAGTAACCCTTCACGAACCACTTATAGCTTGTAGGTTGAGGAGGCTGATCCTATGAAGATTGAAGAACTTGAGCAGGAAGAACCTTAAGTTGCTTTACGATTGATGAATGTGTCGGTGATTCGAAAGGTAGATTTGCTTCCTTTACCACAATCATCGAGAGCGGCGCAATACGGGTATAAATTTCCGTGTACTTCTTTAATCGTTATGCATCGGCAACTATGTGGTAGAGATGTTTTGATTCTATTTGACACTGAGTCCTCACATAACGTTATTAACTCCACTTTGATTAAACGGGCACACAACCATCCCGGTACCAGTACAATGTCAAAATGGCTAATAGAAAGGGTGCAGAAGTGTGGGATGCCAGTGTTGTGGGTATGCCTCTAACCATTCAAGGCTATACTAAAGAGTTAGATTTTGAGATTACCCATTTGGCTTGTTTCGATGTGGTGCTCGAAATTTCTTGGCATGTGGCTAGAAACCCTTACTTTGCTTGGGATACTCATGTATGAGTTCCAACACAATGGTAGGATTCATTCCCTGTGTGGTGAGCTTGATATGCCTCCAGGACCTTTGATCACAGCGATGCAGCTATGTAAGGTTCACTATAAGTGTATGCACATTTGTTTCTTGTATAATATGTCTATTTTTGCTTATGAATATGATGTGTGTCAAGAACAAACTAACCTTACTAAGTACCTAAATTGTCAGATTAGGGAGGAGTGTATGGTTGTGTTCATGAGTGAACTTACCCCTTGTGGAACATAAGATTGAGTTGATTCCTATCATCTCTTGTTAATAGACCACCTTATAGGACGAGTCTGAAAGAGGAGGACGAGGTTCAAAGAATGATTGAGGACTATCTTATCAAAGGGCAGGTAAGACCTAGCTTCTCCCCCTTTGCCTCTACGATCATTTTGGTAAAAAAAGAAGTATGGGTCTTGGAGGATGTGTGTGGATTATCGAGGCTTGAACGAGTAATTGTTAAGCATCGATATCCTATGCCATGTAGAGATAATATTTTGGATGCCCTTCATGGCGCTCAGCAAAATTGACCTGAAGAGTGGTTATCACCAGGTGAGAGTTCATGAAGAGGATGTGTATAAAATTGCCTTCCGAACTCGCTTTGGACACTATGAATTTCTAGTCATGCCCTCTGGATTGACTAACGCCCCTGCAACATTTTATGATGTTAATGAACGATGTTGTTAGACCGTTTCTGGCCAAGTTTGTGGTCAACTTCGTTGATGACATACTCGTTGTGGTGATGTTGCGCGTGTGAGTCACCTTAGAACTGTGTTGTCAACTTTGGGGGAAAACATATTATTTGCTAATGATAAAAAGAGCAAATTATTTAAAAAGGAAATTGCATATTTAGGTTTTATAGTGTCAGGTGATGGAATAAAACCAAATCCTCAGAAAGTTGTTCTTCTTCTTGCTTGGCTTGTTCCTACATACTTGGGTGCAAAAAACCATGGCTGATGCATTATCTCGTATACCGTATCAGATACCTTTTGTGTTCATTAAAAATGACCTAATTGCTGAGATTAGACAAGCTCAGCAAGAGGGTCCTCATTGTAAGGAAATTGTGAGAGGCAAATCTTGTACAAGTAGAATCTCAGGAGGAGAGTTCTAGTCTCTTTTCTCACACTTACCTTAAATATACCATAGAAGATGGTATTGTTAAAAGAAATTGCAAGCTTCTCATTCTAGCTTGTGAGGAGCTGCGTAAGAAGATTGTCCATTTATGTCATGATAGCCCAAGTGCTGGTCATCCTGGTGTGGATAGGACCTATGAGCTGATCCTAAGTAACTTTTGGTGGCCTACATTGAAAAAATATGTTTACCAACATGTGACGCATTTTCTAAAGTGCCAAGTCAATAAAGCCGAAGGATTAAGACTCTTGAAGTTTTTCACTACCTATGCCAGGAGAAAGATGGGAGAGTATCTCCATGGACTTTGTCACCAACTTGCCTCGTGCGTAGTTATAGCATAATTCTACCTTGTTCATAGTTGATAGACTCACTAAGATGGCTCATTTCATTCCAACACTGAAAAATATTGATGCGTCTGGAGTAGCTAGCCTATTTATCGAGCATGTGTTCAAACTTCATGGATTATCGTCATCCATAGTGTCTGACAAAGATACTCAATTTATTGGGAACTTTTGGACAATAGTTATGGCCAAACTAGAAGTCCAATTGAGAATGAGCAGTACAAAGCATCTTGAAATGGATGGCCAAACTGAGAGAGTCAACCCGACCTTAGAGGATATGCTTAGGGCATTTGTTGGAGAAATACTTGCCATTGTTGGAGTTTGCTTACAATGACAAAAAGAAAACAACATTAAAATGAGCCCTTTCGAGCTTAATTATGATTTTAGACTAGCTAGCCATGTTACGGTAAAAATTCCTCAAAAAAGTACCTAGTGCGGCTAATTTCCTAACTCAAATGAATGAAATGCTTGAGTTAACGAAAATGAATGTTAGGCAAGCAATGGATCGAGCTAAGTCATATGCTGATCAGAATCAAATGCCTAGAGAGTTTGTCGGTTATTGTGGACATGGGAAAATTGTTAAAAAGATCAGTGATGTTTCTTACAAGTTAGGTTTGCTTGAAACTTGTAAAGTGCATCCTGTATTTCATGTTTCTAGATTGAAACAAGTTTTATAGGATGATGATAACTTGTTGTCTGATGGTTTGTTTGCGTTCCAAGAGTAGGGAGAAGTGACCCATGGGTCGGCGAGGGTATTGGATAGGCGGGAGAAGGATTTGCGAAACCGTCTGATCTGTGAGTACTTGGTCGCTTGGCATGGTAGGCCTCTTTCAGATGCTACCTGGGAGACCGTGCACAATTTGCGTGCACAGTAATGTCCAGCCGAATCAGTAAATATAGTCCTCCGATTACTTGGACTTAAGAGATGAATCATAGTTTTGAGAACCTCAAATATTGTGTTTACACATAGTGGATCCTAACAAGTCGTATGTACTTGAAACGGATGCTATAGGCACGGTCCTATATCAGGATGGTAGACCGCCTGTTGCTTTTGAAAGCAAGAAGCTAGATCCTACTCAAAGGTGGTATCCCACCTATGATAAGGAGCCTTTTGCAGTTATTCATAATTTGAAAGTTTGGAGACATTACCTGTATGGCTCCCTATTTATTATAGAATCAGACCATCAAGCGTTAAAGTACATTAACGATGTGGTCGACCTTAGGGGTCCTAAAGCCAAATGGTCAAAAATGCTCCAAGAATTTCATTATGACATTGAGAGAGAGTTACTGGAAGGGTGCTTCCAATAGTGTCGCGGATGCCTTAAGCCGGATTGGAGAGGTTAATCAGTTAAGCGCTTTTGAGATCCAATCTGAGTTATATTTGTCCTTAAGAGATTTGTGTAAGACCAATAGGTACTTAAGTCGCTTTTCGCTAGACGTCCAGGTACTTCTAGATCTAGTGGTGACCTTGGAATGAAGGATTCCAAGATTTCTCCTCAAGACAAGATATTAAGAGACTATTCCATAAGGAAGGGGTTTATTTTTTCGGAATGAGAAAGTTTGTGTGCCAGAAAATGATGATATCAGGGCCCAAATCTTGCATGAATGTCATGACAGCCCGTGTGCGGGACACCTTGGCTCACAAAGAACGCTTGACCTAGTAAAAAGGAACTTTTATTGGCCAAACCTAAAAGGTCAGGTGGAGGCGTACGTTCGCAAGTGTGGACAATGCCAAGTAAATAGAGCTGAATTAAGGCAGTTGGTTTGTTACTTACTTTGGAAATTCTCGAAAGAAAGTGGGAAAGTATTTCCATGGATTTTGTGGTTGGGCTACCTCAGACGGGGAAGCAAAATGATGCTATTTGGGTTATAGTTGATAGGCTAACCAAAATGGCGCAATTCATTCCAACCAGGCAGTCTGTCAAAGCTTGTGAACTTGCTCAGCTTTTCATGGAAAAGTTGTTCAAGTTGTTTGGTTTGCTGAATGACATTGTTAGTGATCGAGATTCTAAGTTCACTGGCAAATTCTGGCAAGTGGTCTTTGAGAAACAGGGGACCACTTTAAGTCTAGGGCCTACGGATCACCCGAAATCGGATGGTCAGACTGAAAGGATGAACCAGTATGGAAGACATGCTTCGTGCATATGTTTCCAGAAGATAGTCGGATTGGGGAAGGTACCTTCCAATGATTGAGTTTGCGTATAACAATGCAAAACATTCCGCGACGGGTTTTAGTCCATTCACTCTGATGTATGGTTTCCAGCCTAGAGCTCCAATCTCGGTGGGCCTCAAAAGCCTCAGGGTTAAAGTAGCGGTTGATTTCCTGCATGATATGCAAGAAATGTTGCTTGTTGCTCGCGATAACATAAAAATGGCTCAGGATAGAGCCCAATTTTACACTAATCAAAAGCGATAACGTAGGGTCTATGAGGAAGGGGATTGGGTGTATCTTAAAGTCCCAAAAGACTTTAAGGTACTAAAGACTGGAAAATGTCCTAAGTTATCGCCTCATTATGCTGGGCCTTTTTGGATTGTAAAGAAACTCAATTGGAATGCCTATCAACTAGACCTTCCTTAGGGAATCAAGATTCACCCACATTAGTCGTTTAAAGGACCCTCAGAACCTCAGGGAGCTGGTTGATGGCTCTGGCAGTGGTATGGGACGTTGTTAGGGCTGGAGGTCGAATCTCACTTGTCACAGTTCACGGGCCAGGGCACGGAGGGTGGGAGGATTGATCATTGTTTCTGCAAGAATACTAGTTGCTGAAATTGAGGATAGTAGATCACTGATCTACAGACTGGGACGTTGTACTGCTAGCTAGAAAACAGGGTTGCAAGGAAACTGATAGTGTTGATTGCTGCGATAGCTCGCTAGTTTGCTGGAAATTGTTCTGTGTGGTTGTCAAGTAAAATTCCTGGATACCATTCAATCATAGTTGATCATTCATGTGATGGTATCAAGTGAGATTAATTCTACTAGGAAGGTCTAGTTTGAGTTGAAGAAAAGTTCTATGTTTTCTTCAAGTTTTTTGAATCTATCCAAGTTCATGTTCTGTCATGTGGTAGATTCAGTTGTTCCCAATAAGATTTGGAAGCTAAGGAAGTTGATTAGTCTTTGAAAGTTAACTTGGAAGGTTTTTGATTATCCTTTGAAAATCAACTAGTAAGGTTGTTGTTTAGCCCCATAAAAACAATAGGATTCATTTATTGAATCGACGGGTTGTTGTTAAGCCTCATGAAAAACAACAGGTTTCATTTTTATGAATCGACAAGTTATTGATGAGCCTTAGAAAATCAATATGAAGTCTTCTTAAGTGAAGCAGGTTTACTTCAAGATGAGGAAGTATCGAGTTTTATATTTCAACAGGTTAATCATCATGGATGATTTTGATGTAGGGAAGTGTTGATGTTTTTGGTTTGGTCGTGATAGAGATGTGTTAAATCAAGAGGAAGATGGACATACACATACTTCGATTGAGAAGTTTGCATATGACATTGTGTCAGGATACATAGATGTCATGTTGAGATGCTTTCTAAGTTGGAAAATTGTATCAAGGCAAGTGACGCTATGTGTGAGATATAGGCAAGAGATTCCGTGAAACAGATAGTGTCAAGCAATGATTCCTCGAAACGTGTTTCGAATGAAGAAACGCGTTTGAAACGCCCTGGTCGAAACGGGCCCGTTTCGAAACACGTTTCTTATGTTTGAAACGATTGCTAAATAAATGTACTTCCTGCAATTTGAATGCACTTTGTGTGAGAAAGTATTTGAGGAAGAGTATGAATTACTTTGTGTGGATGCTCTATTACTTGGATATTTTGTTTGGTTCATCAATGGCATTCTATTTGTATCATTGCTGGAGAGTGGTTGGATGCAAACATAAAGTGTTATCAATGGTTTTCAAGATGAACATCCAGGGGTAGTAGTTCATTTAAGTCACTAAAGGGACATGAAGACAAAGGGAAGACATTGGGAACTCATATGAAGCAGGTTCATATGAAAAGGATCGACATACGAAGGAATTCTACATCATCATACGAAGGATTGAAGTTAAAAGGGTTTTTCAGGGTCCACAATATTAAGAGTGATATGTTCAACCACAACTTCTATTCATCAAAGCCTTGCTATTGAACATTTATCCACTCCCACATTTTACTCTTTTGCAACTTGTTTGTTAGAGACGCTGTTTATTTTGGAATAATTCATCACAACCTTTCTTTAAAAATTAGTTGACTCCAAGGACAGACCTCAACCCTGCAACATCAGTTGCAACATGCCACGCAAGAATAACTACTACTTTCTTAGGATCTAGTCTTACTCCCTCAGCCGACACCATATGATCTAAGATATAAATTCTTTATGGTTTTTGACCTTCGTTCCTCTTCTAGCAAAGACGAAATCATCCCATTTAAGGTCTGATATGGTAAATTTCTGAGTGCACAAATGATGTTGCTAAACTCCGCGCTTTTAAGAAGAACTGCCATTGCAATATCTTTGTCCACTCGAGCCAATCCTTGCAAGTTGATTCATTAGTGACTTCAACTGAGCCACAAATTTGCCAATGACATTCCCGATTCCAGCTTTAATGAAAATAGCTGTTGCAGTAAAATTATTTTCTCATTTTTGGCATGGGCACCATAGATTGTCCCATGGCTCTTTGGAAGTCTTCGTCAAATCCAAATGCTAAATCTGTGAATTTTTTAACCCTAGGCCAATGCAGTAACACACTCATCCTTCATCAAACAAGCTTCTAGATCAACCAGTTGCATTTCAATTTCATTGACAATTGACAACATATGTCCTTGGTTAATAATAGTTGAAATTGTACTTGCCATGTAATAAAGTTTATGCCATCAAACCTCTTAAGTAAAATTGCACCTACTCTAGGGCACTGACGAAGTGAGTAAGGATGTCTAGGGTTGAAGATTGCACATCTCCATTGTTATGTCGGATACTATCCTAGACATATCAGGTACTATCCTAGACATAACCTCAATATATGAAAGATCGAGCTACAGAGCTCATAGTTACAGATGCTAGTTCATATCTTGGGAGCTCAACCTGCCACAGTATCTCTTTCACTTTAAAATGATACTTTTGCAACAAAGAGTGGAAGGATAATAAATTTTTGAATCAATTGATTTCTATTCATTTTGATCATTCTCATGTTCTTGTGACATGCTTCTGAAAGCTTAAAATTTTTCAGAGGATCATCTTTGGTCATTCAGAAATTTTCAGAATAGCATCAGCAAGAGCTGACATGCATTTTCACTTTAGCTTCGTGAATCATGTTAGCTTTTTATAGCCTTTAACTGTTCAAATGGTTGTATAATTCATTGACTCAGGTCGGCTATATTTAATCACTCTAGTATGCCTTTGTTATAGGGGTTCATTCACTCACACTTCTAGATCAGGTATATCCCTAGTTCGTTAGTTTTGATGTTCCATATTTCTGACAAAGCATTTTGAAAACAGGTGACGTTACCATCAATCAAAATGTCTAATCGCATTGTGGATGTAGTACTCCTGGAGCGAAGTTTTTCCAATGGAGTGAGGACAGAAATCCTTCTCCCTCCTCCTCGGTATCCTTCAATGCCAAGATTTCCACAAGTTCCTTCAACATCAGATGTAAATGCTGCTGAAATTTCTAAGGTTACATTTGAAGTGATTGGTATGAAATGTGCTGCTTGTGCGGGATCTATTGAAAAAGCGGTAAAACGCCTCCCAGGAATAATAGATGCATCAGTTGTAGTAACTGAGCAGAAAGCGCATGTGGTGTACCATCCTGCCTTTGTTCAGGTATTTCACATACAATGTTCTAGTTTTATTTGAAGATTGAGACTCGAATGCTTTGAATGAAGAGAGCAAAGTATCTTTGAAGGTATTTGTATATGAGGATCTTTGTTTTGATATTTCATTAGAGGAGTTGTGATACAGAAGCGCCTACTATTGTACTCATTTTTTGATAGGAACCTAGTTTTCTTATAGTAGTTTTGTTGAAAAGCAGCAGCCATTTATCATTTTGGAGATCAAAATTCGGCTGGTAAATCTTTTAATATCTCTTGTAGCTGCACAGTAACACTAAGAGAAACACAAATTCATGCCTCTCACAATTTCATCCATGAAGTCATAACATAGAGTTTGATGAATCTCTTTTATATCAGATTACCTGTTTAGGAAATTTCATGTTTTGATTGAAATGCATGAGAGGAAGGGACCAATATTATGCATCATGCTAGCAAATGGAGTGTTAATATGTTAAATGTCTCTATTAGATTTGCTTTTGGAAAAATGAGGTTGCTTTTGGTTGTGAAATGATTTGTACTCCACTTTCATGGATATAGATTTAAGAAAATCAATAGCTTGACTTGAAACAGTTTTTGGATTTAGACAGATTATGTCGTCAATTTCTTCTGTTGTTGAACATTGCATGATTTTATGTTCTGGTGTGTTGAGGTGTCTCCTGTTCGTAAACCTATATTATGGCATCTATGATACCTTATGGTCATGAGCTCATAGACTTTGTAGGCCTATCACATGAAAGGGAAGATTTTAATGCATGGGTGATACCTCAAAATATTACTGCCAAGTTATGTTTAGCATCATGTTCTTTGTTAGCATCACAAGAATACAAACCAGTGTTTTCTAACTAGACTATACACCCAAGGTATGGTGTTGCATGTCACCTTCTAGGATTGAAGTAATAGAATTTGTATTACTGAGGTAATAACCAATTAGCAAACATGGTCGATCATGAGCATATAACTGTCGTTATGTCGGCTGACTAATGCATAATCTGTATGTTTTTACATCACTGATGCAGAATCCTCTAGCAACCTTTTCCCCTCTTTTATCTCCCTTTTTCTTTAAAGCTGCCCTCTCTCTGGTGACCACTAATTTTCGATCCATCTCCTTGTCATTTTCCTTCCCATAGCCTTCATGGCTTTCCCGTATGATCCACTTTCAGTGTGTTATTTCTTTCCCTTGCCAGTTCTTAGTGCCCAACCTGGGTCTTGACTCCTTCCCTGCTGCTCGGTCCGTTGACCCCTGCCCCCACTGCCCAGTCACTTGTTTGCACAATTCTCATCCTTGATTTGCTCCTTTTTGGCCACCCATTTGCACAATCTCCCCTGCTCGATCTCCTTTCCTGGTGTGTTGAATCCATGCCTCCTCCCTCTTGTACCTTGCCCAGCCTACCTATCTGTGTCACCTTTTGAGAGGACTTCACAGTCGATCATACCTGCTGTTTTTTCTTCTCCAATCGTAGAGTCTGGTTGATTGCCATGCTTGGTTCCTTGGAATAGCTTGGAATTTCTTTACACTCCTATCGGGTACTATGAGATATTATTGGTCTTTATGACTAGTTCAGATTGCAATTGAGCTGGTTCTTTTTTATGTCAATTGGCATTATTGTCCTTCTGCATTCTTAGGATGCACCGGGTTGCTTATATTTCTATGACTATATAGCATGTTTGGTCCATATGGGCTAACTAGGAATACAGTTTTTCCAGTTCAGGCTACTTGGCATAAGGAAGCTCAAATCATGAAACATTGATCTAGAGAGGTAGAGAGAAGAGTGATAGCATAAGGAAGCTCCATAGGCTTTTCACTTACAAGATCCAAATGATAGATGCAAAAGAAAAAAACTAGATGACAAGTGTGCTCTCCATAAAAAAGATATCGTGCATTCACAACGTTACAACTTTCTCCACCTGCTTCTAGCATTCTCCTCTTGAAAATGGACAAGCCCATATATTCTTTTTGGCTATATGGGCCCTGAATGGACTGCGATAGAGAGGGAGAGGTGAAGTGGGAGAGGAAGGGTTAGAGGTGTTCCTTAAGTAGCAAGAATGAGAGGAATGCAGGGCCAAGTCATCCCTTGCATGCAAGAGAGGTGCCCTAAAGAGTTGGACACCAATTCATGCGTCTAATGCTTGTTTTGCATGCTTGATGATGAGGTTAGGTGGACTATGATGATTTCATGAATGTGTTGATAAACTATTATATTTCCTATTTGACAATGAACACTTTTCTCGTTTTTTGAAATAGGTTTGCCCAAGGACTTGATTTGTATGGGATGCACCATCTTTATGAGTTCTTGATCTTTCAACTTTGACCCACATGGGAGTGATTTTCTTAGTTCTTTTGAAAAAACCTCAATGATTTTTTAAACCATTTTTTCTTGTTCAATGCCTATGATTAGTGGAGGGGACTCTCCAACAATACAGGGTCACGACTTTTGTGATTATTTCTCCTTTGATCAAGTTTACTTGCGAGCCATTTTTGACACATAAGCCTAGGATCACTTTAAAGGACCTCACGTGTTTTGTTCATTCCTCTGAGGCCCTCATTTTGTCTTCATGGATAGCTGCAAAATAATCACCTGGATAGATACTTCATTCGTGATTGGATCATGAAAATGTATCAAAAGTCTTTTATCAAATTTTCTTAAAGTCATTTCTTTCTCCTCGTCAGTCTTTGCTTTGTTGAAGCTCTGGAGAGATCTTGCCAAATTATCACTAACCTCCGTTGCATCGATCTCACAACTTTGTAGCAATAGATAGTGCATACAATATTCTTATGGTTGTTGGGAAACTAACCTCAACCACCTCAATTAAACACTTCTTTGTAGACACGTGTTTATCGTCATAATAAACATGTGGTAACGTGGATACTTTACTCATGTTGACTATATTACACAAAGATAAGCACAAAAAATATTATTCAAAATCAATGTACTCTTTTAGTTTTCCCATATGTCTGTGGATGTTTTTTCAAACTCATTCACAATTGTGTTCTTAGCTTGACAAACACTTGATTGTGGCATGTCTACTTGAAATATTCTAATTGGAATAAATTGGACCGTAAGGTCAATTGATCCACTACAAACAATCCAAAATCTGACCATGCTTGAGTCCTTAGTGTGATACATCTGTAAAGAAATTACTCGATCTTCCTTGTCCACCCGAGAAGAAATGTACCGCTAGATGTACTCTCTTGCTCCCTCTTTTTCCTTCTCAATTTTCTGCCTCCCTTCCTCTCTCTCCCTTCCTCTCTCGTTGAGCTCTAAATATATTTCTCTTGTCCTCTCTAATCAATAAGCTCTCTCTCCTTATCTCCTTCTATCAATGAGCCCTCTCAAGAAGATTTTTTTATTCCATATTTTTAACAATTGAAACGTCTTTTGCGTCCTTGACTTATTATCTCTCTCTCTCTCTCTCTCTCTCCCTCTCTCTACAATATATTAGTAAAAGTCTTAGCTTGATCTGGAAGCACTTCTCCTTGTTACGATCCTCGTCTTGGCAGGAGGCATTGTTGCCTTTGGTGCTGCCACAATCTTCAGTTCTCTTCTGTAATGCTGTTTGTCAGCTGCAGATTGTGAGTGTTCGATTGCATCGGTGCTATCTCGGGCGGAAGCGACTGCTTTATGCTATATCTGGCGGAAGCGTCTGCTGTCGTTGATAGTCCAGCAGCTGAATATGTGAGTAAACTGTTGGCCATACTCTGAGCACTGACCCACGTTTTTTGCCTAGCCCTTAGCTCCATGGCACCCAAGAAAAAGGGGGGTGCCCCTACGCCCCCCCTATATTCACCTCTTCTCCATCATCTGAGAGGGAGGGGATTGCTATTTCACCTACAACAATCCCACCACTAGCTACACTAGAAGGCATCACTGATGCACCCTCTCTTTTCACCGACAATCCACTTGCTATCACAGAAACGCGTCAGCTGTCCACGGTCGATTACACTCCTTCCAAGCCTATTGAGAGTCTTTATGCCTATGATATTGGTTTCATCCGAAACGAAATCCTTGGCATTAAGAAGCCACTACATTTTTTTGGAATAGTGAATGGCAAATTGGCTCTAGATCTCATGGGTGTCAAAGAACGGGTGGAGCAGCTTGAGCAAGAGAATGTATATCTTAAGCAACGGCTTGCTGAACGTGTACCTTCTTCGGACGAAACTTCCAACAGAATATCTTGCTTGGAAAAACAAGTCGAAGAGACAAAGACATGGGCAGCACTCTTCAAACCGGATGATATGGGCAGCAAACTCTCATCACTTGCAAAACAAGTTGAAGAAACGACATTGATCCTCAAACAAGGTAATCACCCCCATATTTCAGCCTCTATGATGGATAACAATTTGGAGACAGTTTTGGATGAACAAGCTAGAAGAGCTAAAAAGGCTCTCAATATTAGAGTAAGAGGCATTGCCAACGGCGGTAAACCAATAGACGAAGCTACAGATTTACTCGTTTCCAAGTTATCTCATGTTGTTGATGGTTTTGATACGGCATGGCGTAGTAAATTTGATGACAACGTTCTTTTTATCAAATTTCGCTCTCTTGAACACCGTAATGCAGCCCTTCGGCTTAGAACAAAACTCAAAGGCACTTTCATTTATATGGATGATGATTTGACAAATACCCAATGGTTAGCAAGGAAAAAGATTATTCACGAAGCAAAAGAAAAAGGGAAAAGGGTCATTTTTATCGACGGCAAACCAAGATATTTCGACCTCCTCTCACACTAGGAACTTGGGGCTCCCGGGTTTACGAGCTGCCCAAGATCCCCTACCATTCTGAGACTTGGCTTCTGGAATTGCAATGGTTTTTTATCATCATCATCGGCAGGAGATTTTACTGATTTTATAAGCAAATGTGACATTCTGTTGTTGGCTGAAACTCATGAGTCCTTATATCATCCTCTTCCACATATACAGGATTACTCTTGGCATTCTGTTTTTCGCCCATTTGTGAGGGGAAAAACCTGTCGTGGACTGGCGGAGTAGCTTGTTTATACAAAGCCACGGCAGTTAAGATGGTTAAGCAAGATCCGTATGCTCGATATATATGGCTACATACTATTGGTTCATTATTGGGATTACCTCAGGACATTTATATGGCTGTATGTTACTTCGCTCCACAGACTTCGGCGTTTGCTGAATTTGGTGGGGACCCATTTCAGGCACTCTCAGATGATATTGCTGTTTTTTCTCGGCAGGGCTACATTTTATTAGTAGGAGATTTCAACGCTCGTACTAGCTCTAGACAGACAGAATTTCATGCAGATACTGACGTTCTTCGACTTCATCCTCTAGATATGGGATTTGATCGAGTATCACAGGATGCACACACTTCAATTACATCTTTTGGAGAGCAGTTGATTACTCTTGCGGAGACACATTCTCTGGCCATCTTGAATGGCCTCACATAGTGGCCTTCCTCATCAGCGTTTACATGTTATCCTCATGGTGGAGGACATATTGTAGTTGACTACTTTATTGGATCACCTGCTTTGATCCCTCACATCTCTGATTTCTCCATTACACCTCCTACCATTTCTGATCACTCACTCCTACGCCTCTCACTGGGTCACATAACCCCGTCTTCTAAAGTTCCACGCTCCTCTTCTACTAACAAACGTCCTTTTACTCACTCTGGACTCGCCAACTACACCACAACCCTATCCCAACTACTTACTCATTTCCCTTTCATGGCATCAGTTCAGCAACAAGCCACTTTTCTCTCTAAATCCCTCTTATCTGCAGCGTCCTCATCTTTCCCCACCAAGACGATATCATCTCATAGACGTGTTCACAACCGCTGGTATGATGCAGAATGTCGCTCTCTTCACAAACATGTGGCAAATGCCAGATTACACTCCCCTGTAACACTCAAACAACACTAGAAAAAGTATCGTAAAGACACCAGAACAACGAAGATAACATACCTACGATCATTCTGCCAAAAGCTGATCGATTCTTTAGATTCCTCTTCCTCCTCCTTTTTCTGGAAACATTTCTCCAGATCCTCTTCGACTTTGGCCCCCATAGCAACCGAATCTTGGGTCGAGTATGCCACAAAACTTTATACCCTAGACTCCCCTCCTACCTTACTCTCACCACGACCTGCCCGCTGCACGCTTTTTACTCCACACATGGTTGAAAATGCCATTAACCATGCCAAACTTCATAAAGCCACTGACTATGATTCTCTAAATGTGGATTTCCTAAAACCTGTAGCACATCTTATCTCGCCCTTTATTGCTCACGCTTTTAACACTGTTGTGACCTCTGGTTTTCCTATCGCATGGTGTACTAATATTCTTCATCCCATTCTCAAGGCAGGTGATTCCATAAATGTAGAAAACTACCGTACTATTATGATTGGTCACACTTTGGCTAAGATTTATGGTTCCATTTTACAGACGGTTACTGGATCTTTTGCTAAGACCGAGGATTTACATGCTATGGGTCAGGCTGGGTTCTGCAGATTTTTATTTTACGATGCTTCATTGAGGAGGCACGACATCAGAGACAGAGAGTTTATTGTTGCTTTGTGGACTTCCGCAAAGCTTTTGACTCATTTTCGAGACACCTCCTTTTCCAGAGATTATCTTCGTTTGGCTTCACAGACGAGACTATTGCCGCGATCATTACTTTATATGAGCGAGTTTGGGCGCGGTTCAGGGATGGTAGTGGTTGGTCCTTGCTGATCCATTCTACCATTGGAGTGAAGCAGGGCTGCCCCTTATCTCCTACTCTCTTTGCACTGTATATTGATGACCTCGAGCGGATTATTCGAGAGGAAGGTGGAGAGGGCTGTCCCTTAGCAGATATTATTATCCCCATTCTCCTATACGCTAATGATGTGGTTCTTCTCTCATCCTGTGCAGCTGGCTTACAGATTCACCTCTCTGCTTTACATCACTTCTGTCAGCTTTGGGGATTGACGATTAATACTAAGAAGACCAAGATTATGGTGTTCAACACCAACAATACCGTATGGGACAGCTTTGAGTCTCTTCTCATCAGCTGGCTATTGAGACAGGTAGATACACGGACACTCCCAGATTGCAGAGGATATGTCAGCTTTGTTCTCTTCATGAGATGGAAGATGAGTTCCATTTCATCTTTCGCTGTCCAGTATATTACGAGATCAGGGGGCGTTACCATTGTTTATATAGAGATACCCCTCTCACGTTGCGATCGTTCCTCGAGTATCCACTCCAGATGTGTAGGTCTTCTATTGAGAGAGATGTATACTCTATGAGCTTCACTTCTACCTATCTTAGATATGGATCACAGCCAGGCTCATATTACGCAGTTTTTCCAGAAGCGAGACAGAGAGCACATTTCCGTTTTGGATTTTGAAGTCCCCACTCGGAGATCGAAGACACAGAGAGTCTCACATATTTCTGCTAGATCCAAGATCACTAGATCTTCACGGGCTTCTCGCCAGTCTACAGCACGCTCTACTACTACTATCACTCATTATTTTCAGCTTACTCGTAGCTAGTCTCCTCCGCAGAGCAGGTGGTTAAGCTCTTGCATTGTACCCTCTCAAGCTGGTGGTCAAGCTTGGATATTTCTTCTTCTTAGAGATAGCGAGATAGATATGCTAGTTTCTTGTCTTCTTCTCTTTTCTACTAGTAAATAAGTCCGTATGCGGACAATGATCCTCACCTTTTGTACTCTCTTTTGTCTTATGTACCTTTGGGTACCAAAAGACGTTAATAATAATAATTCTAATTCTAATTCTCTCTCTCTCTATATATATATACATATATTCTTCCTTCCTCCAATCTTCTCGGCTCAACCTTAGCACCCCTCACTCCATTGACAAATCCAATCATTCTAGGGTATGACCTGTGCAAGTATTTACAATTTATTTGCGAAGGATTCTTACAGAAAATTCTATTCACAACTGGCATGATTTCATAACTATTACATACCTATGTAACTAGCAGAACTTCAGTAATCCCTATGTGCCCATTTAGTATTTGAGGGGCTAAATGGCGTGTCACCCTTGGATAAGGGTAGGTGCCTTAAGATTAAGGTACTTGAGTCCTTGGATAAGGGCCTGGCTTGTGCATGGATCTAGCAATGGTTGAGTGCTTGAGGCCATTTTGATTGTCTACTTTTGAAGGATCTTAGGAAGATTGGAGGAGAGGCACCTTGGAGGGCTCTTTGGAGGCATTGGTGGACATCAACCCAAAAGCTTGGAGGGCAGCTCTTCCTAGTTGTAAAAGTGGTATCAAAGCCTCTTCCAAAGTGGGGATGGTAAATTCTGATCCTCTTTTTCAATTGTGTAAAAAATTGCCATCAAATTGTTAAGACAATGTTATCGAAATAGCACCAATTTCTTGCTTAAATTTGGGTGTTTTTCAATAGGGGCTGGTTTTTCTATTTTTGAATGACTTTCTAAATTTAGAATAATGTCGCCAGCAGTACACATCTTTATTTTGAAGTTGCCAAATGTAGAGGAAGTTTTGGAAGTTTGGTGTTGCGCACACACTAAAATTTAGTGAAGGAGCAACCCAACATAGGCTAAAACTACCTTTCATTTTGGTTCTTTGGTTTTTTCACAGAACTTTAGTGACCTTCAAATTTGATTTTGGTCTATTTTTACCTTGGATTAAGAAAAATAGGCTTAAAAAATTTGTTTTTTGTGATGGTTAAGGGTTTGTGAATTCATTCTCTTCTCAACTTTTGGATTTAAAGAAGAAAGAGAAAAAATTGTTATCAACTTTTAGAAAACAAATGTTAGTTCTCCATTCTACATTGCTAGAAACATAGGTGAAACCATTTCGAAATTTGGTAGTTGTAAATGGAAATTTGCCATCAAATTTAGCAATGGTTCATTATGAGTGATGTTATGAACTAAAAGAGGAACCCAACATGTAAATGAAAACTTGGATAAGTTATAAGTCATTTTCATGTGATTGAATTCAAAAAGTTTTGAACTTTTGGGAATTGACCTTATTAATAGCAAGTATTCATAAGCTTGTTGTCTTGTTCTAATCTTAGCCAAAGCTTATTCATCTTTGTTGTTGCTTTGAATACTAGGATTTCAATCATGACACTCCCATGGATCAATCAACCTCTAATCCTACCTTTGACTTGTCTAAACCTGATAGTGTGGCACAAGCCCTACAACTTCTCTACCAACAAATTCAAGAGACAAACCAACAACTACATGAAACTAACTTAAAGAATCAAGATCTTGAGTCTAAGTTGGCCAATCAACGAAAGCATGTAGTACCTCACCCCGTTAAAGTATATAAAGAGGAAAAGAAAGAGAGGAGTTTATAAGTAGTAATTCATGGCTTAATGTTTGGAATAAGTTTTTTGCCGTGAATCTTTTTTCCGAAAGTGAAAAACTATCCATTGCTACCATGTTTTTGGATGGAAAAGCTTTAGTATGGTGGGAGGACTTAGTAGCCAAAGGAAAACAACCATTAACATGGGAGGCGTTTTGCCTAGCATTCAAGGAATACTTTCTTCCCTTGTTAGACGATTATGGACATTTTCAAAAACTTTCGGGATTGACTATGAAAAAAGGCCTTGAGCAATTTATTCAAGATTTCCATGAGTATCTTAATTCTCTTTATAGTGAAATACCTCCAAAGATACAGATTTTCATGTTCATTGATGGTTTACCTAAGGACTATCAAGTGGATGTTCGAAGGAACCATCCCAACACCTTAGAAGATGCTATTAGGGATGCAAAGTTTTTTTATGATACTCCTAAGCCGCATAAGAGTCATCACCCTAATGAGCAAAAGAAGGGTTTCCAATTTAAAAGGAAGGATAAGAAATTTACCAATGAGACATCTTCCAATGGAATCTTTGCACGTGATTGTTTTAAAAAACAAAGCCTCAACCTCAGGTATTATATCGCAAAGTAATGAGATGGATATTTGTTTTCTTAGTTCAATGCTTTATGGACTTTTGCATAGGATCCACTCATAATTTATAAATGCAAATTTGGTGCAGATGCTAAACCTACCCATCAAAAAAAGTGAGAAGTACTGTGTGACAATGGCATCTGGATGTAATTCCGAACCCATGGATTATGTGGTTTCTACTGTACCATTTCAAATACAGGATTATGTTGAAAAACTAGAATTTCATGTTGTTAATTTAGCAACTATGGATGTTCTTCTTGGGCAACAATGGCATTATGATAAGAATAAATCATTGAAAATTGATTTTGTTGAAAAATCTTTAACTTTTATGCATGAGTGTTCTTTAATATAGATAAGTGCTAGTTTAGGTGTTGATGCTACTGGTGTTGAACCTTACTCTAAGCATGAACGTAATTCTTTGATAAAGGACACAAAGTATAAAGTTTATTTATGTTTTCTCAAAAACTTAATCTGTTGCAATGATGAGATTCTTAAACTTAATGCCATGAACTTACCTAGAGAGAACACTTCTGAATTTGAAGCCTATAGTGAACTTAGGCAAGAATTCAATGATGTTTTTCTAGACCTTCCTGTAGGTTTACCACTTGAAAGGTCTGTAGATCACAGATTGACCTTATACCTGGTTCAATTTCAATTGCACAACACCCTTATAGGATGAGTGCATCGGAAGAGGCTGAGGTACAAAGGCAATTAAGTGAGTATCTAGAGAAAGGGTGGGTTAAACCTAGTAAGTCTCCTTGGGCATCACCAGTGGTTTTGGTCACCAAGAAGGATGGGACCATAAGGTTTTGCGTGGACTATAAAAAATTGAACAAGGTTACAATTAAAAATAGGTATCTACTATCGCAAATGGATGACCTAATAGATATCTTGGTGGTGCAAGCCAAGATAGATATAAGATCAGGGTATCATTAGATTCCCATTAAGGTAGAGGATATACCTAAGATGGGTTGTCGAACTCATTTTGGACACTGAGTTTTTGGTGCTTCCATTTGGTTTAAGCAAAGAGCATCTTAGGATTGTCTTGGACATGTTAAGAAGAGAAAAGCTCTTTGCCAAGGAGTCTAAGTGTGACTTTTTCACTAGGGAGTTATCATACCTGGGGCATAAGATTTCCGAACGAGGAGTAGAAATAGAGGTCGATCATATCCGGAGGGTTATTGAATGACCAATTCTTACTACAGTTCGGAAAATCACGCTCCATTAGTTCTGTGATGCTACAGATTTAAAAGGGAGACAAGCAAGATGGGATGAGCTAATGCAGATATTTGACTCTCAATACGATATTGTGAAGGAAGTCAAAACACTCTAATGGATGCTTTGAGTCATTTACCGGTTATTAATCAGTTATGCTTTACTAATATACAGCTGGGATTAGTTCAGTCTCTCCAAGAACTATTTGAGTCCGATCCATTTTTTGGAAAGTATTGGCAACAAGTACTTTCTGGGGTCAATTCGGGTAAGCAGAATTCCGCAAAGTAGGGAAAGACTGAAATGGATTTTTCTATACGAAATGGGATTTTATTTTGTAAGGGCAAGGTATGTGTACCGAAGAATGACACAGTGAGGGCCCTAATCCTGCATGAGTGTCATGATAGTCCATGCGCAGGACATCCAGGTATACAAAGAACTCTTGACTTAGTTAGGTGGCACTTTTGGTGGCCTAAGATGAAAAGTCAAGTATAGGCTTATGTACTTAAATGTAGTATGTGCTAAGTGTCAATTAAACAAAGCAAAAAGGCTAAAAGCTAGTGGCCTGTTACATCCATTGGATATTTTTGCTCGAAAGTGGAAAAGTATTTCTATGGATTTTGTGCTCGGGCTTCCACGTACAGGGAAGGGCCATGTTTCTATTTGGGTCATTGTTGACAAACTTACAAAGTTTTCTCAATTATCCCAACTAAAACTACGGTTAAAGCGTCAGACTAGCTCAACTTTTTGTTGAGAAGTTTTTTCGGCTATACGGGCTGCCTTGCGATATTGTCAGTGATCATGACCCTAAATTCACTTGGAATTTTTGGCAAGCAGTGTTTGAAAAGTTGGAAACAACTTTAAGTATGAGTTCTACAGATCATCCTGAATTAGATGGTCAAATAGAAAGGACCAATCAAATGATGGAGGACATGCTTCGAGCATATGTGGGCCATCGGGAGTTTGATTGGGAAAAATACCTTCCATTGGTGGAATTTGCATATAATAGTGCAAAACATTCAGCGACCGAATTCAGCCCTTGCATGCTTATGTATGGTTATCAACCACGATCACCGATTAGTGTTGGCATGAAGAACCTAAGGGTGCAAGCCACCGTTGATTTCCTTGCGGATATGCAAGAAATGTTACAGTTGGCTAAAGACAACATAAGAAGTGCCTAGGACAGGGCGAGGCACTATGCTGATCTGTCTCGGAAGCACATGGAATTGAAGGTCAATGACATGGTGTTTTTGAGGGTCCCTACTCACTCTAGGGGCTTGAAAACTGGTAAGTGTGTAAAGTTGGCGCCTAGGTATTGCGGTCCTTTTAAGGTTATCCAAGTGATTAACAAGATTGCATCAAGCTAGACCTTCCAGCTAACGTTGAAACTCATCATGTTTTTCACGTTAATAAGTTAAAACCCTCGTTGGGGGTTGGGGAAACCCTGGTCCATGTGGAAGATCTACTAGAGCTTCGTGATGAGTTCGCGAGTGGACCACTTGACCCTGAGGCGATTATTAATAGCCGTCAAAGAACTCTAAGGAATAGAGTGCTTCGGCAATTTTTAATCAGGTGGAAGGGCAAGTCAGAAGAGGAAGATACCTGGGAAAAGGAAGTTGATCTCCAGAAAAATTTTCCAAATTTTTCAGGAAAAAGTTAAGTTTAAGGGGAAGGAATGTTACATACCTATGTAACTAGCAAAACTTCAGTAACCTCTATTTGCCCATTTAGTATCTGGGGGGCTAAATGGCATGTCACCCTTGGATAAGGGTAGGTGCCTTTGGATTAAGGTACTTGAGTCCTTGGATAAGGGCATGAAGGTGTCTATGCCTTGGATGGAGGTATGGAACCTTGTGAGGTGTTAAGAGGACATAACCATGGGTATTGGTCATTTTCCTAAACCAATTGGCCTCAACTTTGAGCCATGATCACATATTTGGCCTTAGGACAAAGTTAGCTATCACATGTGGGTCCTTGGGACCTAGTAGGAGGGCGCACCTACTAGGGTCCCTTGATGTTCCTAAAGCAACCAAGAAGTGGTTATCCAAGAAACATAAGTTGTGGAAGGAGTCTCTTAACATTCCAATAACTTATGAGGCTCTTGGCCTTTCCTTTGCCTCCCCTCTTCTCCTTGGCTTGTGAGGACACTCTCTAGTGCTTTGGAGAGAGTGTTTTCCAATCTATAAGAGAGGGTCCCATAGGAAGAGGGAATTCTTGTGTTGTTGCTTGTTTCTATTCACTAGTGGAAGGCTAGAGTGTAGAGAGCATTTTTTGCTAGCCTACTCTTGTGAGGATCTCCATCTTTGGTATGGGACTTAGATGGGGGTAGGATCTTGAGTATGCTTGTGCTAGTGATGGTAGCTATGTGATTGATTGTGATGAAGCAAGTGGGTGCTAGATTGGCTTGCTTGTGCATGGATCTAGCAATGGTTGGGTGGTCATTTTTTATCGTCTACTTTGGAAGGATCTTAGGGACATTGGAGGAGAGGCACCTTGGAGGGCTCTTTGGAGGCATTGGTGGACATCAATCCAAAAACTTGGAGGGAAGCTCTTCCTAGTTGTAAAAAAAACCATGTCTCTAAGCATACCTTCCTATCTGGTGTATGCTAGCTAGGTTTCATGGAAGCCATATAACAAGTTGAATATCGCATAACTAGTTTCAATCTTACGCTCCAAAGGCCGCACACACTAGCAATGTAGATTTTTTGATGAGCTTACATCAATTACCACATTGTCCTTCCATTCCATAGAATCCACGGTTCTCAAAACCGTGGGTCTTGGGAACCGTGGGGTGAACCGTGGTACGGTTCACGAACTGTGGTACGGTTCCTCTTTTTAATTAATTAATTAATTAATTACCAAATTCCCCCCAAAACCCCTCCCAAGGCATTTTTGGTCCTCATTTCACATATTTCACAAATGGTCCTCAGATTTCACAAATGATTGCACAGATTTCACAGATTTTTGGCCCTCATTTCACAGATTCCTCATTTTTCCTCATTTCACAAATGCTATGGTCCTCCCCAAAAAAATTAATTAAACTCCCTAACAATTATGGATTTTTTTGGCCCTTTTTGCATATTTTTGGGCTGTTTTTGGGGATGGGAACAAAAAAAAATCAATCAATTAATTAGTACGGTTCACCACGGTTCACCCTTAATTTTTTTGTGAACTGTACGATTCTGAGAGCCGTGGTGAACCCTACACGGTTCTCAGATTCTATGTTCCATTCATACATTTTTCGCTTACAAAAATCTAATTTAGACTCCTGGGTCAGCTTCATCCACCTAACTCGGTGATCCTCAACTCTAACAAATTAATATACGTGATATTCTGGCCATGTTCTATGGCACGTCCAACTTGTCATGCTTATTAGGATAAGCTAGTCTGTTCTTCAAAAAGATATGGTTTTGTAATGTATTTGATTCAAGCTATTATGATTTTCTACCCTACATTATTTTGCAGTGTATTCATGTTCCTCTGGGTTCTTACTAGCAACTTCTCAGTCTGTGTTTTCTAATATTTTATTGTTGCACACAGGAACATACAATCTGTGAATCCATTCAAGACGCAGGATTTGAAACTACAGTAATTTCAGATGTTAAAAATGAAACTAGCATGACAGTTTGCCGGCTGCGTCTAAAAGGAATGACTTGCACGTCATGCTCTAGTTCGATTGAATCTGCACTTAAGAAAGTCCGAGGAGTGAAGCGGGCTACAGTCGCCTTGGCAACAGAGGAAGCTGAAATTCATCATGACCCAAAGCTTGTGACTTATGTGCAGCTGATTGAAATCATCGATGATATTGGGTTTGAGGCTGAGTTAATCAGTGCAGGGGAAGAGAGGAATAAAGTACATCTCAAATTGGAAGGTGTCCACTCTCAAGAAGCTATGAAGCTTATTGAGGCTTCTTTAGAAGCTTTGCCTGGAGTTACAGCAGTAGAAATCCATTCATCTGGAGAGAGAGTCACTGTGTCCTACAATCCTGACCTGACTGGACCTAGATGTTTTATGGACATTATAGAGCAATCAAGTCCCTTGCCCAACCTCTTCAAAGCAAGTTTGTACACGCAACCAGGGGAGGGTGGCCCGGATAGAACCATTGAAATTAATCGATTCAGAAAACTCTTCTTGTGGAGCACTGTCTTCACTGTACCTGTTTTCCTTCTATCTATGGTTTTTATGTACATTCCAGGTATTAAAGAGTGGTTAGACACAAAAGTTATTAAGATGTTGTCCATTGGGCCACTACTGAGGTGGTTGCTGTCTACTCCAGTGCAATTTATAATTGGCTGGCGATTCTATGTTGGAGCATACAAGGCTTTAAGACATGGTTCTGCTAACATGGATGTTCTAGTAGCGCTGGGTACAAATGCTGCTTACTTTTATTCGCTGTACACAATTATACGAGCAACAACCTCTAACACTTTTAAAGGGACAGATTTTTTTGAAACTAGTGCTATGCTTATATCTTTTATCCTCTTAGGAAAGTACCTTGAGGTTGTTGCCAAGGGAAAAACTTCTGAAGCCATCACAAAGCTGATGCATCTTGCCCCTGATATGGCTACGCTCCTAAATTTAGATAGCAATGGGAATGTTCTTTCAGAACGTGAAATTAGCACACAGCTGATACAGCGGAATGATATAATAAGGGTCGGGCCTGGTACTAAGGTTGCAATGGATGGGCTGGTAGTGTGGGGTGAAAGCCATGTGAATGAGAGCATGATAACTGGTGAAGCAAAGCCAGTCTTGAAAAAGCTTGGTGATAAAGTAGTGGGTGGAACGATGAATGAATACGGTGCTCTGCACATCCGGGCTACTCATGTGGGTTCAGAGACTGCTCTATCTCAGATTGTTCGGCTTGTAGAGGCTGCTCAGATGGCCAAAGCACCTGTGGAAAAACTGGCTGACCGAATCTCAAAGTATTTTGTTCCTATGGTATATATTTTTGTTATTTGAAGAAGCTTCGTAATGCTCGTCATTTTTTTATCACGATGTTTTGCTGAAAGCCTTAACTGGCCCAATCAGCAATGTAATACATGAGTCCACTAATGTCCCCAACTTGATGTACAACACTGCCACATGGATGCACATGAACACTAGTCCTTTAGTCACACAGGTGTGCATGGCTATGCATGTCAGTGTGGAGATTTATAGAGTTCAATATTGTTTAATCTAACGAACTTTTGCACGTCCTTGTCACTCTTGTTGATAGGTGGTGGCTATTGCTTTTCTTACCTGGCTAGCATGGTATTCTGCCGGGAGAGCTAGATCATATCCTGAATCTTGGATTCCGTCTTCAATGGATGCATTTGAGCTTGCTCTCCAATTCGGAATTTCAGTTTTGGTCATAGCATGCCCATGTGCTCTTGGTTTAGCAACTCCTACTGCTGTCATGGTTGCCACTGGAAAAGGTGCTGCACAAGGTGTTCTCATCAAGGGTGGGCATGCTTTGGAAAGTGCTCACAAGGTAATACATAATGGCGAGGTTTGAGAGAGAATTTCCTATAGGCATGTCTGTATGGATGATATATAAACATCTTTTCTGATAACTATTGTTCCTTCTTGCAGGTAACATGTGTCGTTTTTGACAAAACAGGTACACTAACTGTTGGGGAACCCACTGTCGTAGGCACTAAGCTGCTGAAAAACATGCCTCTTCAAATGTTTTTCAACACAATAGCTGCTGCCGAGGTATGTAATCCTCATACCAGATATGAATCAAGTGTTGTAGCTGATTTTCTCTAATATTGTTATCATTTCTCATGCCACATGCTTTGTGAGACTATAAAAAAAACAAAGATCTAGATCCCACATGGCTCATGATTGCACATAGTTTTGGGGGTCTATAGATTTTTTACTCTGTTAAGAAGCTCTGGAAGTTGATTAGGTTTTAACACATAATACTCACGACAAGCTGCCTAAACTAATGTGCCCATTACTTTTGTGAGAGAAATCCCTTCAGTCTCCTCCATTATGATGTATACAGTTTCAATATATCTCATATTAATCTTCCCGCACGTGGTGAGTTGGTCTTGCCCACCCAAGTTCGATTCTCTATGATCCCATGGGTTGATAATACCAAGAACCATTGTATCTCACATTACCAAAACTTATTGTAAATGAACATGGAGCATTGCTTGCAGGGAGCCCTGACCTTAAGTGTTGTCGCAGTTTGATCTTTTATTTTGATTAAACTAAGCCAAAATCTTCTTCTATGCCTCTATGAGTGGTAGTAGTCGAATCATGTAATCAAGGTTAAGAGTTCCTCCAACTCTTCAATTCGCTACGGTTTTTAGTTGCAGAAAGTTATGACATACAATGATAGTAGATAGAATTCTGGATCTAAATATTAAAGCAAGGAAGGCTATCTTGACACTTGTTTTTGGTACAAGCTCTGCTGTAGAGGAATGAATGTCTAGTCATGTTCATATCATGATAAGCACCAGTTTGGTATGTTCTTTCTGGAAATAGTTTTGCTGTTTTTACTTGACAATATTTACGGATTCTTGCCTTAACTTTTCAGTGATGTGGCACTACACTAAATCCTAAAGCCTAGCAGAACTGGTTTGCTGCCCTTAGGAGAGCTTTTTTTACTATTCCACGACTTCTTTCACTATTTTGTGACTATTCTTGAAGAGGTGAGTGCAGGTATGTAGTGAGCATCCTGTGGCCAAGGCAATATGTGAATACGCAAAGTCTCTACGTGGAAGCATGCAGATGGATACAAGCTTGCAGTTGGAGGTTAAAGATTTTCAGGCAGTTCCTGGTCAAGGTGTCCAGGCCATTGTTGCAGGCAAAAAAGTTATAATTGGAAATTCAAAGCTGATGGCTGAATCTGGGATTGACATTCCTGAAGATGTTGTTGACCATCTTAAGGAAATTGAACAGATGGCGAGGACTTACGTGTTAGTAGCCATTGATGGAGAGGTTGCAGGGATGATTGCCATATCAGATCCACTCAAGAAAGAAGCGAGGGCTGTTATATCTATCTTAAAGAAAATGGGCATTAGAAGCATAATGATTACTGGAGATAACTGGGGTACAGCTTATGCTATAGCCAGAGAAGCTGATATAGAGACTGTTATAGCTGAAGCTCAACCAAAGGTGAAGGCCGAGAAAGTAAATGAGTTGCAGGTATAAACAACTTCGCAGTTGAATTTATCATCAATCCTATATTGTACAATAGCTTAATGTTTCGGATAAGAAAAGTAGTGTATATTCTCTTAGCATTTTATCTGCAACCCCAAATTGCTGCATGCTGTCATTTTTTAGAACTAACAGTTCCACCAGTTCATGGGAGCTGACTTCTGGCTGATCTGGCTCAGACTCCCCTTGCTTTTAATTGTGACTAGAATTGTCATCACTGAAATTACTACAAAGGTCGAGCTTAATAATTTTTGTTGTCCTATACAAGGCAATCGCTATTGTTTATCGTGTGATTATTTAGCAGAAGTACTGAATGTGAGCAGTTGTTGTTTTAGTGAAACTTAAGCTATTACTCTGAAATGCAGATGTCAGGTGAGATAGTTGCCATGGTGGGTGATGGCATCAATGATTCACCGGCTCTTGTAGCTGCCGATGTAGGATTGGCCATAGGTGCGGGCACAGACGTAGCGATTGAAGCCGCGGATATTGTTCTCATGAAAAGCAATTTGGAGGATGTGATTACAGCTATTGATTTGTCAAGGAAGACATTTTTACGAATAAGGCTTAATTACTTGTGGGCCCTTGGATACAACATCATGGGGATTCCTGTAGCAGCTGGAATCTTGTTTCCGCTTATACGTTTTCGACTTCCTCCTTGGGTTGCGGGTGCAGCGATGGCAGCTTCTTCCGTTAGTGTTGTATGCTCCTCCCTCATGCTCAAGTATTACAAGAGGCCCAAAACACTAGATCTTATTTCCAAAGAATTGTGAGCTGCTTCTTGTTAGTGTCCTTTGCTCTTCCCTCGTGCTTAAGTATCACAAGAGGCATAGAAGACTTGAATTATATTTCCAAAGAATTCACAATTCATTACTTCTGTGAAAGAATGGGACACCATGTCAAATACATGATGCAAGGCAAAGTGTATTATTGAGCATATTATATGTGAATAGGCAAATTGGAGTTCAAGCTTGGCAGTGATAATTGAAATTTAAATAAACAGTTATTAAACAATGGTACCAGCAGCTCAATTTTACCAACTTCCTTGATTTTCATATTGAGAGTGGTTACTCCAACTTAGTTAGATAAAATATGATCTGCCTTAACCATTTGGTTGTTTATTGAAGGTCATTGTTTAATCTATAGCCCGTCTAGACTGATCTCACAAGAGTGAACTCATAGCTAGTTCCTAAATATGTGGTATATTTTGCAGCAACATTATTCTCCATGTTGGGAATTTAAGAAATAGGGATAGGAACCCTAGTCGCTGATAGTTCCAAAATAGGATTTCGGAAGCCTAATTACTAGATATCTCTACTCAGATGAATTCTATGATAGAAATTTCATGATTTTGGAATAGAAATCTTGGCCCATAACAAATAATCCTTTCACATCAATCCATCTCCCTCCCAATGTTCATTGATTCCAAAGCCCTTCAACATTCCAAAATTTTTCCTCTAGTGAGCTCGCGGACCACCATCTGACCGAATTCCTTTGCACCTTCTCGCTTTAAAGTTGAACTATCTACCAATTCTTGATGAGTTGCATGGCAGTTTCATCAACCAACATATGACTAAACTTAGTGTTTGAGATATCCTTTAGCACCAACTCCTACCATTTGCTTTATCAACTGAGCAAAGCTTTCCTTGTGTCTTTCAACAGCTCGAGCTATTCAATCAAGTTCTGTTGTAGAGTATACTTCTATATTTTGAATTTTGATGTGCTCCCTCTCTAACACATCTCTCTACATTCTTGCCACTCTTTCTTTTCTCAAGTCTCATGCAAATTGTCCATGCTCTCTTCTTTTTTCTATTCACCTCATGAAAATTCTTGGACTCCAAAACGCATTTTGGGATGCCAATCAGCAACAAAGCCACTCACAACAATTCTTCACCATCAACTACTCTCAAACAGGCAACACCACCTCTTGGTGGTTGAGTACCCCTCCGTATATACTTTCCAACAAGCTCATAATGATTGATTGATTTGGTAATGGAGAGGATTTTGTTTTCAAAGTATCTCTAGTTGCTAGAAAGGGTACACTTGTAGGCTAAATAGATCGACCTCACATAAATAAAATGATTTTTAGAACCTTAAATGGATCTAATCAATCCACAAAAGTGATTGTTTGCGTTCGCTAGATTCATCTCCATCATTAGTCCTTGATGAAATGCCAAACTTCTTGATCTAACAAGTAATAACAATCTAAAACAAAATGTAAATTATCCAAAGGGCCTTCACAAGTGTGAAGTACAACCTATAGTTTGTTCATCAATTTGAAACAAAGTACATAAGCAATCAATAGCATATAGACACAAAGATTTGCAAGTTGCAAGAGAGATGATACAAACTTGATAGAAAATATTTCAAATTTACTTGATCATGACTCCAAAATGAGCAAACATATAATGGATTGTAGGTAACTTGATCAATTGATTTGTCTAACACCTATGATGTGGACCTAAGTAGCCTATGCCTACTCTTCACACGTGGGAACAACTCTCACACATGTGGAATTAAAAGATGTACATAACCACATGATTAATCAAGCTAGTTTTTTCATTTTTCATGCTCATAAAAAATTAGCTTGAATACTACATGATAGATTTATCCATAACTTCAAAGGCTGATTTTATCTTTTTGAAATGAGCATCTTTCAAATGATAAATAACAAACACACCATTTACGTTCTATTGACACCTTATCCAATGGGAAATTTAAAAACCACCAAGTTTTGTACTCCATCAAAGCATCAATCTGAGAGCTTCTTCAAAGCAAATTGGCTCATCTATCATATAAGTCATGAAAGTATAAGATCTGAATAAGGTAGTGGTTTCCCTTTGTATATCTTTGTCAATATGAGTGAGCCTTGATGGCTTGGCCTTGACTCTTGTTGACCGTCTTGGAGCTCTTGGGTGTGGAGGTTGATCCTCTACACAATTTTCTTCAATTGACGACTCTTCAAGCCTAACAACCTTATTGACATTAAGATCATGAGAAAAACACTCATTCTCGTTCATAACATGCCATATCTTCTAACCAAGCTTTCTTAGTGGTAAGAACAAAGACTCTATCCCTTGCTTGATTCATTATATCCCACATAGATTCCCTTGATGAAAGTTGCATCATCTTTTCTCCTTTTATCCAAGGCATCTTATTTCCTTGCATCCACGGATAAATAAACATAGCAAATGAAATAAAAAAACTCTCAAATTCTATAGATTTGACTTCTTATCATATATAGCTTCAAAATGTCTAATCCCTCCAATGGCATTATTTGGCCCCCTATTACATAGATGGTTAGCACATGCAACGACTGTCTCCCAAAATGGCTTAGAAAGAGATGCATCTAGTCTTAAACCTTTAGTGCTTTCACAAGGACTCCTATTCTTTCTCTCGGCCATCCCATTTTGTTGTGGAGTATAGAGACAAGTATACTCACATTTTCCATGCAAGCTACAAAACCCTTTCATGTTAGTGGAGT
Source organism: Diphasiastrum complanatum (assembly GCA_029204225.1). NCBI lineage: Eukaryota > Viridiplantae > Streptophyta > Lycopodiopsida > Lycopodiales > Lycopodiaceae > Diphasiastrum > Diphasiastrum complanatum. Next base: position 5,381,101 of record CM055092.1, on the reverse strand, counting down.
TATACTCCTCTCCAGTATCACACTTCAATACTTTGATCTGAGCATTAAGTTGAGAGCTTTGAACTTTAAAAAAGATTCAAACACCATGCTTTTCTAGGACAAAAGGTAGATTCAAGTATATCTAGAATGATTATTAATGAAAATGGCATACATTTTTTCACCACCATTAGGTGCATGAGAGAAACTATGCACATTTGAATGAATAAATTCCAAAGGATGGTAGGTACATAAAGAACATTGTCTAGATTTAGTTTCTTTGAAAGATCCTAGATACAATGGAATGGTGCCAATACCATCAATCTAACATTCTTGATCACTTGTTACCAAAGATTCAAGTAGTAATTAATGGTTGCATCTTAGATAATGTACCCATAGATTTCGGATCTAGTGTAAATATAATGACTGAAGAAACAGCATATGAATTAGGCATTCATCATAGAATAACACTCACTTTAAGACATTTAAGGTTAGCCGATGCAACTAGAAGATCACCAATAGGAGAACTATCTCAAGTTACAGTTTATATTGGAGACCATAAGTTTCTTATGGATTTTATAATATTAAAAACTACGAGACAATCGTCATATAGAGTGTTATTAGGACGACCATGGCTCTATCAGACCGATGTTATAACCCACTAGAAGAAAAAGGAGATTACCTTCACAGACCAGATGGAGACACCGACAGGAAAAAGTCATAAAAGAATTTCCATATCATGGGAAAAAGATAAGTACGAAGGTGAGACACCTACATCTTCCTCGAGCTATACTTCGGAGGAAGAAGGGCTTCCGTCAGTAGGGAGTGAGGAAGGGGAGAGGTTAGTTACATAAAGAATACCTGCATACAGTAATAGAGTGGAATATGTAGATAGAGGAGATTCTGGAGTTTCAGAAATTAGTGCGATCATAGGAGATCGGACCATAAATAGACTACTAATAGACTCAGGATCTAGTATCAACCTAGAAACGAAAACAATGGTTAAAGAATTAGGATTAGAAAACCAGATACAACCTATCACTTATTATGAATCCATTTAGCAGACGCGACTAAATGTATACCAGTAGGCGAGCTAAAAGGTATTAACGTAGTTATAGAGACAAAGACGTTTGCTATGAATTTCCTTGTCATAAATCCAGTAGATACACCACCTTATTTGATATTATTTGGAAGACCATGGTTCTCTCAAGCAGATGCTATCATAAATTGGTCTACCAAACAGATATTTTTTTCAGTTTTTCTCACAGCCAGTCCAATAGGGGGTCACCTTTTGAGATGGGGTGAGGAGTTAGCTAGACCTACTGAATCATGGATCAATTTCATAGAATGCTATGAGATTGATGAGGAAGTAGAAATACCGACAACATCCGAGTCAAGAGAAGTTCTGGGTGGAACCAGAGCAAGTCTGACCGAGGGGATGGTAGATAAAACAGATTATGTAGAAATAGAAATTAATAAAGGTAAGACTTTGAATCTATATAAACACCAATCGGACCAAGAACGTGAAGAGTATATATTGGTTCTTCAAAAATACCAAAATGTGTTTGCTTGGTCGATGGATGATTTAATAGGTATACCAGTTAAATGGGGTGAACATAGAATAGATCTCATTTAGGGAACAATAGGCAGCGCCAATATAGATTGAATCCAAAGTACTCCTTATTAGTAAAAGACGAATTAGATAGATGTCTTAGAGCGAGTATTATTATTCCTGTTCTAAGCAGTGAGTGGGTGTCACCAATAGTTATAGTACCTAAGAAGAAGACGGGCAAGATTAGAGTTTGTCAGGATTTTAGGAAACTAAATGCTGCCACAGCAAAGGATTATCATCCTCTGTCGTATACAGATACCATTCTTGACCAGGTAGCTGGACATGAACGTTATAGTTTTTTAGATGGATTCTCAGGTTATGACCAAGTTTTTATAAATGAGGAAGATAGATCCAAAACCTAAGTGGTTTGAGAGATTATTGGAGGGCCGGGACATGGATGACTTTCCAGGATCATCTAGCCAAGGAGAGCTACTAAGATCAACAAGAGAGAAGACACAACCTGAGAGGTATGAAGCAAATTATGCTCTCTTATCTAGTATTATTCAAAGCAAAGAACCTTCGACTTTTGGTGAAGCGAAGGGTGATGACATTTGGGTCAAGGCCATGGGAGAGGAGATGGAGTCAATTGCTAAGCATAGCACATGGGACTTAGTAGAACCACCAGTTGGCAAGAAACCCATTGGTTGCAAATGGGTATACAGGACTAAGTACCATGCAGATGGAAGTATAGCAAAGCACAAGGCAAGATTGTTGATCAAAGGGTATGCACAAAGTAAAGGCATCGACTATGAGGAGACCTTTGCGCCGATATGTAAGTGGAATACTCTACGTCTACTTGTTGCTTTAGCTTCACATTTTGGTTGGCCTTTGCATCATATGGATGTGAAATCTGCTTTTCTGAATGATGAGTTGAAAGAAGAGGTGTTTATGGATCAACCTGAAGGCTTTGTAGTGAAGGGACAGGAAAATAAAGTATGTCTCTTGAAGAAAGTACTTTATGGTCTTAAACAGCCACCACGTGCGTGGTGGAGCAGGATTGATGCCTACTTTCATTCAAAGGGGATGGTGAGAACACACTCTGATCCAAATCTATATGTCTTATGCTTTGATGGTATGGTTGCTTTGATTGCTCTTTATGTTGATAACTTGATTAGTACGGAAAATGATCAAGAGATGATAGACATGATCAAGAAAGACCTCATGGAACAATTCGAGATGACAGATCTCAGTCTGATGCATTATTGCCTTGGAGTAGAGGTGTGGCAAAAAGGACACGAAGTGGGTTTAACACAGGTGAAGTATGTCAAAGAGTTGCTGCACAGGTTTAGGTTGCAGGATTGCAAACCAGTGAATACTCCTATTGAACCAGGTAAAAAGCTTTCTAAGCTTGATGAGTCACAGTCATTTGATGCTACGATGTATAGGCAGTTAGTAGGGAGCTTGATTTACCTTACCATGACTAGACCAGATATATGCTATGTTGTTGCCATTGTAAGTCAGTTTATGGCAGCACCTACGGAAACGCATTGGAAGGCAGCTAAACGCATTTTTTGTTATGTGAAAGGCACTTCAGAGTATGGCTTGATTTACGGGAAGCATGATGGTTTACCTGAGTTGTGTGGTTATGTGGATGCGGATTGGGGAGGTGACTATGATGATCGTAGATCCACCACAGGGTATGTATTCCAGTTTTGTGGTAGTTGCTTTTCCGGGTCTAGTAAGAAGCAAAGTACAATTACTCTTTCAACCACAGAGGCAGAGTATAAGGCAATGTGTAGTGCAGCACATAAAGCTATATGATTGAGACAAATATTGGAAGAAGTTGGCATGAAGCAAAAAAATCCCACGATATTACATAGCGACAGTCAGAGTGGCATTCAGCTAGCAAAGAATCCAGTGTTCTATGCGAGAACTAAACACATTGAGATTTAGTATCACTTTATACGTGAGAGGCTGCTGAGTCGTGAAATTCATGCTGTTCATTGTAGCACAGAAGAACAACTAGCTGATATTTTCACTAAGCCACTTGTTGGAGAAAAGTTTGATAAGTTTAGATCAAAGCTTTCTGTACTTAAAGTTTGTTGACTTTAAAGCTATGTATATAACTGTATATAAAGTAGACACTACTTTAAGGGAGAGAGTTAGAATTAAAGTAGAATCATTGTGCTACTATACTGTGGGTCCTATCAGTGGATAATGATCAGTTGGCCTCGCCACGAGGCAAGTCGACGAGACACGCGTCCCGCCAATGGCAACCTGGGTCATGCATGGGTTGCCTGAGTGAACAACTATATGTATAGTGTAATTTCGTTTTGAGAAATACAGTTGCTATGTGAGCTTGCTGTGGAGAGTGTTTTCTGTCTGTATTACTGTGTAGCATGATCTGTGTTCCTATGCAACGCAAATTCTAAGTAATGGATATATAGATTGAAATATAATCAAGATGGTTCCATTCATAAGTACAAAGCTAGACTTGTAGCAAAAGGTTTTTTGCAAGTCAAAGGCATATATTATGATGAAACCTTTGCACCTGTTGCAAAGCTTGTGACCATTAGATTAATCATATGTCTTGCAACTTTTTTCAAATGGGAGCTCTTCCAACTTGATGTGACAAATGCTTTCTTGAATGGATTCTTGGAAGAGAAAATCTACATGTGCCAACCCGAGGGCTTCATCAAAGATGGAGAAGAAGACAAGGTGTGTCTCTTGAAGAAGAGTCTTTATGGACTCAAGCAAGCACCAAGAGCATGGTACTCTAGGTTGCATTTCTATCTTATTTCCATTGGATTTGTTGTAAGTTCTTATGAACCATCATTGTACTACAAATGGAATGATGGAAAGATCATTATCTTAGTTTTATATGTTGATGACATTATACTCACAGGAAATGATCCAGATGGCATCAAGAATGTAAAAGTTTCCTTGTCTAGTGAATTTAAGATGGTAGATCTAGGACTTCTTAAAGTTATACTTGGAATAGAAGTCACTAGAAGTAGTGATTTTACCTTCATATGTCAATCTAAGTATGCTAGATCAATCTTAGCAAGATTTGGCATGATTGATTGTAAAGGAGTTGAAACTCCTATGGAACTAAGTGTAAACGTTTCTAAGGAAAGTGATGAAGCATCCTTTGAGGACATCACTACCTATAGAGTGCTTACTGGTTCCTTCATATACTTAACCATCACTAGACCGGATCTTAGTTTTTGTGCTGGCAAGTTGAGAAAATACATGCAAAGTCCATTAATATGTCATTGGAAAGGAGTAAAAAGGATGTTAAGGTACATCTTGGCTACAAAAGACTTTGGCATAGTTTATGAAAGGACTAATATTTGTTTGAGAGCATATTCGGACTCAAGTTTTGCAGATGACAAGATGGATAGAAGATCCATAACTGCATTTGCTACATTCTTATGTGGAGGAGCTATATCTTGGCTTTCCAAATAGCAAGATACCATCTCTCTTTCATCAACGAAATCCGAATATAAAGCTATGACAACAACAACAACAAAGGAGGTTCTTTGGCTTAAAAGGCTTTTGGAAGAGCTACATGTGATCAAGGATGAAGACATTCCATGCATATATTGTGATAATCAAGCAACTCAACAACTTGCAAACAATCCAGTCTTCCATGCTCGAACAAAGCACATCGAGATTGCACATCATTTTGTGAGGGAGAAAGTGCAAGCAAAGGAGATCAAGCTTATTCATGTTTCATCATCAGATTGCATTGCTGATATACTCACCAAGGCATTGACTTAAGAAGTACACTAGTTTCACACGTGGGAATAGGCTCCACACATGTGTGTCTATCCTATATACAAGATTTTTGGCCTCTACCAAGCTTATTTTTGCATTTTTCACAAAAATTAAAACATTAGAATCATATAATAATTTTATGCTATTTGTGTTTTGTACTTGTGCCTCATCCCAAAGTAACACTTAGCTGGATGCAGTGTAAAAGATGTCTCTTGATATCTTCTCAATGTTTTCTCTAATGCATCTAAATGCTTTTTAGTTGCTGAATAGACACAAAAGTCATCCATAAAAAATTCTAAAAACTTTCTTAAAAAAATTTGAAAAATATTTGTCATCATACGTTGGAATGTGGCAGATGCATTACAAAGACCAAAGGGCATTCGCGTATATGTGTACATCTCCCAATCAGTGGTGAAAATCATGCATACTATAGTCCAATAATTTCAAAAAGTTTTCAATTTTTTTTTTCTACAATAGCGATTCGACGCGCGCAATTCGAGCGAAAAATAGCTGTCTCTTCCAAAGGCACGCTGATCCGATATTTGAGTTCACTGAACATTTATTAAAATGCATATGAATAATCAGAGATTGACTCGGCAAATTTTTTTTAGCTTTGAATGTATGAGGAACCTCTCGAATCAAGCTTTGATGATTTATAATGCATTCCAATAGCGAATCAACGTGCGTAGTCCAAGTTGAAAATACTCTTTTTTAGGACGGGCGCGCTGATCTGATATCCCATTTGCCATACCGGAGTATCTCATCAACGCATGCCTATTTGATCTGTTTTTGAGAAGCATTTGTCCTCTCGCGTGGAATTGCTATTGGCTTTTTCAAAATGCTCTGCCTCATGAAAATATTTTGAATGAAGAACTATCTAAAAAGAAAAAAAATTCATCTTTATGATGCTTAAATAGGGCGAGAGACACGTTTTTCAATTACCTCCATTTAATATTCATTTAATGATGATTCGGAGAGACTAGTAATAGACTATTTAATGTATTCCAACGCATGTACAAATTTTAGGGTCAAAGCTAATAATAATTCGTAGAATCTCGTGATAGACTATTTAATCTATTCCGGCGGAGGTACAAATTTGTCTCTCTTTGATTAATTGATAAATATAGGCTGCGCTCCTCAATTCATTATTTCACAAATGTATAGTTATGATCAACACAAATAGGCTATAAATATGGGCATCACTTTTCTTATTTCAATTTCGTGATCTTTTATTCTAAACTCCCTCACTATTTTGTTTTATTTCTTTCTCGCAATATCGAATCGACACGCGCCTTCACATACTGTGCACGATCAAATTCATTCAGGCATGCTGAAGCGATATCAGCCTCTTCTGACTTATGGTCTCGGACGATTTCAGACGTCTCGTCAAAATGATATTGATTCAACGCGCACACTATTGAATAGTCCTCCATTGAAATCATCTAGTCGCGTTGAACCGATATTAGGTTCAATATGGTTAGTTCCTCAATGTCCTCAGATAACAAACTTTTGGATTTTTTAAATGCCAGTGACATTCCATCTGAGAAATTAGAGAAATTTTCTAGTCTTTTTTCTGTTCCCTTCGATATCGATAAGCTAGTTTACGAGAATCGTTATAATTTAATTTCTCTTCTTGATAATTTTTCTCAGATTATTAGTACTCCTGTTCAAGATATAGATAGTTTTTGTTTCATTCATTTTTAGGACCTTGTGCATTCCCAACCATCCTCTAAGCATAAACACAATAGAAAGTACTCTAACATGCATGACCATTTCAAAAGAAATATATATTGTGGTATCCACAAAAGAATATGTCGTCTTCTAATAAAAGGAATGGCTTTTGTCTTTTACATATATGATGTTATTCCAGATGATGAGTCTGTTGAATCTTCTACTGTTCCAATGATTGAAGCATCTGCATCTACTCCAGTTGATGTAGATGATGCAGATACTGATATAGGGGTTGAAGCTGAAGCATCTATGGCTTCAGATTATCAGAAAACTCTCCCTCATTCAATAATCCTCTCTAGTTCTCATCCATCTGCGTCCCTTGTTAATCAATTAACTCTAATTGATATTCCCGTATATTTTATAAATAATGAGAGTTATATTTCATTTAATGATATAGAAGATATTTTGAATTTGAGAGGGGATGGAATCCTCTCAATTTTTGCACAAAATTTATCAAAATTTTCTGACATTGTGGATTACACATATGATGACCTCGAAAGTAAGCTAGATTATGATAAAGATGGCAATTGGAAATCTGGTAATGAGGCTTTGGAGGCCATGATTAAAAAATACAAAGCCTATGAAAAAAAATTGCCTATAGAGGAGGAATTTTTGGAATTCTAAAAAAATATTCTCCAAGGACTCGGTATATCCCCTCCGGAAATGTAGAGTCCATTGGAGGACATGACATTGGTAGAGCAAACGCCGTTGAATATGATGATGATGATCTGGTACATAGATATTATATTGGTATTGATATTGTTAAGTTTTCTTATTTCAAACATTGTGTTAAAGTATGAGTTTGCAGTGTTATGTATCACTCTAAATTTATTTTCTTTACTTGTTTACAGGATGCTATTGAATTAGACGCCTTTGGTATGAGACATGGAGGCGTCCGAGGTGTATCAGCCGGGAGAAAGGATGTGTCACTATCTCATTATTTGAAAAACTTTCAAAATAATGAGATTTGTATATATCATTCATCTTTTAATCCATATGCAACCACTGTCATTATGGCCATCAAATCATTATCAGTTTGTTTAGGAGGCCATAAGTACGCAAAAGGAACATATAAAATAATTTTTGTGAAAAGGGATTTGGCAATTAAAATATTGGGCTATACTCCCAATGAGACTACAAAAAGATCATCTGCAATGGCCCTTTATTCGGGTTACATTAATATGAGCAAAAGAAAAAATTTAGAATTTTTGGATCCATATGAAAAGAGATTATTCCTTCATGACAATACCATCCATCTGAATCTTGAAGAGGATGATGATGATAATTAAACAATTTTCTGTAATAGGATTTTAATATATTACAAGGATCTCTCTTTTGTTATGAATTTGAATGCCTTTCGAAAAATCGTAACATTTGGCGAGTGTTTAGCTTGATATCTGAATTGTGCTCTTCTGTAAAACCACTGAGAAAGTTGAACTAAATATTTATTTCTTGAATTATGTCCTCCATGATTTGTAGCTCTATGAAATGCTCCCCTTGCTTGCCAATGAGATTTTTCCATGCCTTGTGATGACCAGTTACTTAAGCTCTCATATTCCTTTGCAAAATAAGTTGCATGATGAAGAAGGACGTGCTACAAACAAACTTTTGATTAGTTACATCCGTAGAAAAAAAATATAAGCTTGGAGATAAGTACCAAATAATGATAATAGATTAGCACCTTGCAATGAGTAACGTTGTGTTTTCCCTAACATTCATGTACAGATCCGACAAATGTGGTGCAATGATTTTGCAAAGTCCTCATCTCTTCTGATGATAGGTTTTCTTTCCTGATAACACCTATGAGTTTGTCTAAGTTGGTGCACACTTGTCCCTTTTTCACTCAATTACTTCCTTCCAATGTTTGTGTTGCTTGAACAATTTCTCTCCAAATTTCGTATCTGGCACTTGATTCTTTACACGTGTGATTGGATAAGAATCTTCTTGCTTTAGCACCTCCAATTGATGGCTCGTTAGGAACGTTTTTTTTTTTTTTTCCGGAGAGTCTCTCACTTTTTTCAATCGTGGCATTCCCTTTATGTAGTCTTGCATTTGATAGAACTATTTCCAACCTCCTAATTGCTGCTTTAGCCATAGACTCTGGTTTATGATTCCATGCTAGTAGAATATGCAGGTAAATAAGTTTTTCAATAATATGAACCTCAGCATGCAATGTGCATATATGAACATTTTTTAATGGAATTGGCAGAACACTTTTCATATTTGGATCTTCAGCTTCTCGTGTTGGGCCAATGTTTGATCATCCCAAATTCATATTGTAGCAATCCTTCATGCAATAAAGACATGGATGCTTTGATGTTGCTCCATGAGAGACATTATACATACATTTTAATGTTTTCAAATCCCCTGCAAGGTGCCATTGAATTGAAAACTTCCATGGTTTTCGACTGTAAATTTCTCACCCTCTAATTGTCTCTTTATAATCTTGCCATAATTTGTTTTTGAAAATATATATGAAAGTATTTTATGGTCCTCTTTCAAGACCTGTAGAGAAGCAAGTAATGCATGACATGTTAATTAAAAATTGCCAAGGTATGAAATGCTAATAACGATATTCTAAATGAAAATTGAAATGTATACCTAGAATGCCACCAACCACCATATGTGATTTTCCGATCGAACTCTAAACGTTCGATCATCTGTATCTGAAATTTTGTTCATCAAAATGACACTCACTCGTTCCAACTTTTGACCTTTGATGATTTTAGATTCATCCAATTTTATTACAATGATGATCTTTCCATTTACTTGATGTTCGTCTAGTTTATAGAATCGAATAATGTATTTTAAAACATTTTCAATATCAAGGAAAATATTATTGCAATCGTTGTAATTGAGCTCACCATATTCTGATTTGTATAATTCAGTTATATGAAGTGGTTGGCCAACTACTTTAAACATTCTGTCATTATAATAATTTCTTGCTAATCTTACCCGATATGGACGCGAAGGATAAGTTTTTTTCACCATCAATTGGGAAAAAGCTTCTTTATCTAATCTAAAAAAGTAGAATAAATTTCAGAAACATCACATGCACCTTGTATCACATTTGCATCCAAGTATGATTGAACCTTAATCAAAATAGTCTCTGCAATTTCATTTTTCATTTTTCAAACCGGGCATTTTTCATCATTTCCTTTGTTGACTTTCTTGGTAACACATGACTTAAAGATAATCCAATGCATGAATGATCTGTTAAATAGTTATTTGCCACCAAACATGATCTGCAACAAACGTAAGAAACCCAAATTATTTTTAACAAATAAATAATTCATGTTATCAAGTGCAAATCAAACTTAAATGACATATACAAATCAAATAAATAGTTTATATAAATACATACTTGAATGCTCAAATTTTTTTTTTGATTGCCGCTATGTGTAGATAAGTCATCAATATTCTTCATCGGTACTCTCTTTCTTTTCCTTTCATCATTGCCTTTTTGATAACTTTTATATCAACAACTGATTTTAAACTCTCGGATCGCAACTTTTCAATGGATTCTAACATTTCTTGGTTTGATCCCCAAAGAGTAGTGACTGTAGCATTCAACTCTGAAATAGCATTCTTAAGTGCATTGTTTTCAGAACTAGTGTGTTGCACATAATGAAGCAATTGCTGATTTGCACGTTGCAATTGTTGATTAGCAAACTGTAATTGTTGATTAAGACAAGATATGTTATGCATTCTAATATCACGCAACCTTTGACAATATCCAAGTAATCTGCTATTTCGTTCACATACAAATCTGAGAAGATGAGTTATGGACTTAAAATTTGGACACAAATTGGTAGTTGGATCATTAGGATAAATTGATCCATCCACCCACAAATCTATATTCATATGATTATTCATTCTCAATTCTCTAACTATTGCAGCATTATTCTCTACAACTTTCAAATTTTTCTTAATGATTAGTGTGCATTGCATAGGAAGAGCTACATGCAAATGGAACATTGCCATTGTTGAAAGCTACAATCCGTAAATGCTTCAAATTACAGTTAATCAACATGAATAGATCCTTCATACCTTACTTTTGTAATGTTTATGTTGCTTTGATAAAATGTCCCGCCTCATATTTCACTATAAGCATACAATGATTTCAAAAATTTTGCTACTCCCGCTTCAGTTTTTGCATTGAGCACACCAAGATTTTCAGTCTTAAAGCTCTAGTCCTGAGTTTTGGAACGAGTCTGCAGAGAAGTTATTACATCTCATGCTTAAGTAACTTTTTTCTGCAGTTAACCATACCAGTTAAACGTCGGGAAAGGCCGAAAACTCGGAAAACGGCGACCAAAAGTTACCGGTTCACATTCTCTCTCTACGTAACCTCTCTCTAAAGTGAAATTTCTTAAAGGGCCCATTTTGAGCTCATATTTTCCCTAATGCATCAAGCTATTTTTGTTCAAGAATTCCCAATCCCTCTCTCCTCAAATACTTTCCTCCCCTCATGTTAAACAAATCGTTGTTGAAGCCACGACCTCTAGGCTTTTCTCTTTGTTCCATGATTCCATCTCTTCTTGACAATTTCGCCTCAAACATATTTGATTCCATTATCATCTAACATTCCATTCTTTATTATTAGGCTTGACCTAGATTATCCCTTCACCAACTTGTTGTGAAATATTTGGCCTCCTTCCCAACATTCTTAAGCTAACCAGCACTTTACCTCTACTCTTCAGCCATATCTTACTAGTTTGGATTTCTCTCTAGCTATTTTCCTTTGGCATGTGGAGTTAGATAAAGTTGTCTCTTGTCTCCTACATCTTATCACAATTTTGGCTCCTTTTAGTGCAACCTTCCACTCAACCCATTTCTTTGGTACACTCCAATCTATCACTACGTCATTCCATCCCCTCCCCCATGTCTTCCTTGAAAATGATCAACCTATTCCATCCTTGATATTATAGAGGACTTTAATTTTCCTCCATTTTTTATCAATAGATAAAAATGTAAATTCCAACATATGTCTCTCCCCTTATCTTGATTGGTTTTTGAGCTTGGATTTTTTTATATTTTATCCCACAACTCAATCACTTACTTCTTGGGCTATTTCAGTGACCTATCTTTCTTTGGCAAACAAAGATTGATTGATTACTCTCTTACTTTAACCATGCAATATTTATATGGGAACCCCCCCCGGCCTCCATAAGTGATTGTGGGATAGAACTCAAAATGAACTTAAGAAATGCAACAATATATAGAGATGTAAGGATTTAAAAAACAATATATACACATTTCAACCTCTTTGCCTTGAAAAGGCTCGAATGATAAGAAAAGACTTGCTCCTTAATAGATGCAAAATCTAAAATGGGACCCCTTTTTGATGTAACATAAGAGGCAACAACATAGAAATAAGCTCGTTGAAACCTAGTTAATAGCAATGGCCTCATGCTAATATATCCTTGCACAAAATTAACAAAAAACAACTATAATAGTTTCTTTCCATAGCCACTGTATTCACAAGAGAAACATTTGATCTTCCTCGTTGATGTAGGTAGAAATTTCTTATAGGAATCATTGGCAAGTTTCTTCCCAAGAAAAAGCAATAATTGACTTGCTAATGATAGTTGAGAGATGCAATCAAAATGCTTCGACAACAAGATTGAACATTGCATTTTTGTTAATTCCAATCTAGCACTAGTTTTTCCTTGTTAAAACCATTTCCAATGGCCACCATTACTCTACCCAAAAGTTAGGAAATTGATGCTCAACATGGAGTGTTGAAAATTCACAATTCTAGCTTGACCAATTTTGGTCACATGCATTGTAATTGGCAAGATGGCCATGTAAATAGATGCCACACGTGCCAAATAGCATAGGATGCTTTCCCAAGACTTCATTCCTCATATTACATTGTGATAGCATCTTTGAAATGCAGCCAAAGGTGCTTAGATAAGCTAGAGAAATTCTAGGAGCTAAAAATAACATGTTTTATATTGTTTTTGGATCTTGAGATCTTGATCCCATATTAGGGTGAATCCAATGACCTATTAGGTTAGATGTTAGGGTTAGGTTATGATAAGTACAGAGATGCCCTAAAACGTTCAGATTCATGCTTGAAATGTATAAATGTATGATGGGATTTCCATCCAAATATCAAGAAAAATCGAGTTTTTCCACTTCTATCATCATTGTCTTTTGGTGGCGAGTTCTAGCTATCGGATGTGAACATTAATTGCTTGGTTTGGAAGGTACTGAGTCTGTTTACAGGTCTGAGAAGCTTGTTGTACTTTACTTTGGTTCATTTGATCAAATCTATGTGCCTAATGTGGAGTTAAATGCCAAATTTGCTAGTTTTGGTAACTAGTCTTGATTCTAGCTCATAGTTTGGATCTAGATCTTTGATTTGCGCATCCTCCATCACTTTTAGGATTGATTGGGATTAATTTTGCTGTAAATTTTTGTCATGGTATCAGAGCCTAATCAAAAGTGAGCTTCAGATTTGATTTTCTCAAGCTTAGGTCCTAGATTTGAGTAGTATTGGCTTTATCGTTGCTACTAGTTGCTAATCTAGTGATTGTACCTCCAAATTTGGTTTTATTTGAGTGAGAATAGATCAAAGGGAACTTGTTTTGCTGAGTTACAGCTGCAGGAACCGAGATTGAGCCATTTCCATTCAACCAAACCAAATTAGAAAGTTCTTGTGAGTTGAATCTTGGAGTACATGTCTCCTAGTAGAGATTTTCATGAGGATTTGAATGCCACCACTCTTTAGAAGTTTGGATCAGCCATTTGAGAGCTTAATTAGGTCATTCTTAGGATTCTTAAGGTCCTAAAATACACCTTTTATTCAGATCAAGTGTTTTGATGATTCTTCATCTAGAAATGCAAAAGTAGTGAGAATTGTTTTCTATTCTACTCGATTTTGGATAGGTTTGTGATTGAATATGTCAATGGGATTCAACCTGAATTTAGGAGGCTTTATTTGTGAGACATTTTTGTGTTATAAAGTACTTTTGGTTCAGTATAGGTGGATTCACCCTTCTTGTGAAGTTGAGATCAAGGAGGAGACTAGTTTTGATCAATTCTATAGTAAATTGAGCTAGGTTTGGATCTAGTTTGGATCTTGAAGATAGATCAAGCTCAATGCCATCTTAGATCTTGTTGAAAAATCAGAGAGTGATTAATCTCAAGTCCCAAAGAAAGTGGGATAGCTAGTAGTGATCATATCTTGTACAATCTATCTTGTTTCATTGAATCTATCTTCCTATCATTGAAGATGGCATCCATAAGTGCCTATCTTTTGGATTCTAATGATAGATTGAACTCTTTGAGATCAAGGAGATCTACATCATCATCATCACAAGTCAAGATGGACAAATCAAAGATCAAGTGCTACTATTGTAGCAAGATAGGGCACTATGCCTCGGAATGCTTCAAGAGGAAGCAAGATCAAAGTCAAGACAACATTGAACAAGAGGAGGAAGAGAGCTATCATGAGGACTCAATCATGATGTCAACTTTTTCATCTTCAAATGTCAAAGCTGAAGATCCTTGGTGGATAGGTAGTGGGGCTAGCTCCCACATGTCGGGTAGAGGGGAGTATTTTTCTCAACTCACACCTTATGTAAGACCTATAAAGTCCATTTTTACAACAAATGAGCATAATTGTAAAGTTGAAGGTGTGGGATCCATTCCCTTATGCTTAGGATCTTCAAATAGACTAAGATAGATGGTGTTCTCTTCATTTCTAACATCACTAAGAATTTGCTTAGTGTTGGCCAACTTTTAGATCATGGTTTCATTGTGGAGTTCTCTACTAATATATGCAACGTCAAGAAGAATGGGAAGATCATAGCAAGAGGGATAAGGTTTGGGAGGTTGTTTAAGCTTGATGCTTTTGTAGATCCTAACCAATTTGTGATAGGATCCAAGGAGGACAAGATGACCACAAATGATTTGTGGAATAAGAGACTTGGTCACATCAACACCAAGTCTATGTAAGTCATGTGCAAGGAGGAGCTTGCTCTAGGCCTTCCAATATCAATGGCAAAGGAGGAAAAGGTTTGTGAAGCATGTGCTTTGGCTAAAGCACATAGGTTGCCTTTCTCTAACACTATCACTAAGACTACTCACCCTCTTAAGTTGATTTATTTGGATGTACATTTTGCTAGCACAAAGAGCAATGGTAGAGCCACAATATTTGTAATCTTGAATGATGAATCCTCTAAGAATCATATTGGCAAAGATATGGTTGAGATCAAGGAGGAGCTTGATCAAGAGGAGGAGCAAAATTTGAGAGCTTCAATTATTCCAAGGAGAGCCACAAGAGCAAAGTTGGAAAGAGGGGTACATTTTGTAATTCATTTGCTGAGTTTTGTAATGAAGTTCCTTTGAATTCTAAAGTATGGAATGAAAGGTGGTTGTCATATCTACCTACTCTTGAGTGTGCTAGAAGTAAGCATGACATTTTCATTCATACGTTGAAAGATTTTGACTTCATTTTCAAAGAGGCATATTGTGAACCTTGTATAAAAGTAAGTGAATCATCCTTGAAGGACACTTATATCCATACAAGAGTATTTGGCCTCATTAGTTTCAAGTTCAACAAGTATGTAATGCAAATTGCTAGTGGTAAGCAATTTTGGACTAGTAAATTTGGTATAAATAGTCTTGGTGATTGTTTTGTTGACTTGAAAGATCATATTGAGAAGGAGAACATTCAGGTTTGGAGACTTGAAAACAAAGTCCTTGAGAGTCTTGAAGAAGATCATGGTTTGGATCCATGTTTTCATCATCAACACCAAGAGGGAGTGAGCATGATGAAAAAAAAGACATCAAGGAGGAACCTGAGAAGGAGTACTTGTCTCAAGGCAAAAGAGACCTAAATCTAGATCAATATGAAGGTTTGGATAAAGAGAAAGGAGCAGCAAGGAAGTTTATCCATATCTCCCTTTACTCATCTTATTTTGTGTTTGATAAAAAATATGTCATGTATTTGACAAAGTCCTTTGATGATGCTAGTATGAACATTGTTTTTCATCCTATATCTTATGATGATGAGATAGTGATCATTACTACTTTGATTGGAGTTTCAAAAATGTATTCAAAGGTCTCATCTTGTGATCCATTCACTCTTGAATTTTCAAGGAATGAAGACCTTCATTGGAAGGATGCCAAGTTGGAGTTCATTGTTTTGGTGGATAAAGTCAAGATTATGATATCTCAAGCTTTGGTTGTATGTCCATACAAAAGTTAGATCTTATGGAAAGCTGCTGTTTTTCATGTTTCTTTTGAGGAGGAGACTCACATTTTGCAACCAAAGGTGATCATTCAACAACCTACCAAAGACAAAGCTTGGATCTTGAAAACAACCTTTATGGAGCTCTCACTTCATTTGTTTTTTTTTTTATGTTCTTATTGTAATGAGTGATCATCCTCACTACATACATCAAGAACCTATTAATTATGTTGTTTTTATGCATGTAATTATTATTGATCCAGGATAGTGTCATCAAGCTAAATTGTGAGGAGTGTTGAAATTTCACAATTCTAGCTTGACCAATTTTGGTCACATGCATTGTAATTGGCAAGATGGCCATGTAAATAGATGCCACACGTGCCAAATAGCATAGGATGCTTTCCCAAGACTTCATTCCTCATATTACATTGTGATAACATCTTTGAAATGAGGCCAAAGTGTGCTTAGATAAGCTAGAGAAATTCTAGGACCTAAAAATAGCATGTTTTATATTGTTTTTGGATCTTGAGATCTTGATCCCATATTAGGGTGGATCCAATGACCTATTAGGTTAGATTTTAGAGTTAGGTTATGATAAGTACAGAGATGTCCTAAAACGTTCAGATCCATGCTTGAAATGTATAAATGTATGATGGGATCTCCATCCAAATATGAAGAAAAATTGAGTTTTTCCACTTCTATCAACATTGTCTTTGGGTGGCGAGTTATAGCTATTGGATGTGAGTGAATTTATGCATTAATTACTTGCTTTGGAAGGTACTGAAGTTGATTACAGGTCTGAGAAGCTTGCTACACTTTACTTTAGTGTATTTGATCAAATCTATGTGCCTATTGTGAAGTTAAAATGTCAAATTAGCTAGTTTTGGTAACTAGTCTTGATTCTAGCTCATAGTTTGGATCTAGATCTTTGATTTGTGCATTCTCCATCACTTTTAGGATTGATTGGGATTCATATTGCTATAAAATTTTGTCATGGAGGTCGAGGACACATGACCTTTCGAAACATAGTAAGCAAATGATCACTAACAATGTGTCTCAAGAGGTAGCCAAGGAATCAATTCCCATGCCCAACAAGGAACACAAAAACATAAAAAAGAGCAAAGTACAAACAATGAAAATAACCCCAATTAGCTTCAGATGGGGAGCCTCGAGGAGAAGAAACTGAAACTATGTATGAGGCCTGTCAACCAGTGGGGGTGGCATCAAAAGAATTTTAAGAGGCCTACAATTGACTTTTTATTAAAAAAAAGAAAGACAACTCTCTAAGTTCTAAAAGATTCAAACATAGAATGTTCATATCCACTCAAAATCTTTGCTTTGTAATAAATGATCAACCAATTAAATTTTCACAATCATGTAATTTTGCTGCAAATTCTTAAATGGAGATGATTTTCAAGTAAAGTTTATATGAAAAATTTTGAGCTTTGGCATCAAAACATTTCAAGTTTATGAGATGTCATCATCAAGCAATGCAATGCAATGCCTCAAAAAGCTCATTACTAAATATTCCTTTACAGTTCCTTGAGTATTTATTATTCATGTGGTGAATATTTATGTTGTTTCAATACCCAAGCTTCTTTACTACTTCAGTTTTCTTGTGTAAAAGATGTATTTAAGTGAGATTACTGACAGTTCATGCTAAAATTTCACAACTGTGTCATAGGTAAAAAAATGCAATCTTGAAAATAATTATCGTCTTGAAACCAAGAAGCCTCCCACTTTTCACAATAAAGCCAGCAAATATCTTACATGGCATTTGATCTTAACATCAAATTTATCATTGAAGTTAACGGTCTCTGGATAGAGAATGAATAACTAATCAACTTTTGTTTGATAGATACAAGGGCATCTTGATTAAGAAACTCTTCCAAATAAAGAATTGCATTGCAACTTGACTCAATATTATAATGCTATAAGCTGGTGGGAAATTGTCACTCAAGACTGCCCTGAAATTTTCACTCAAGACTGCACTGAATTTTTTATTTTGACCAATTTGAAGTGCAAATACTTTCTACAACCGTCATCAATTAAACTCTTTGAAACAACCACCTAACTCTTCCAGGGATATCCACCATCATCTATTAGATTGTCTTTCAACTAAGGCAAAGAACTTTTCCAGGAATATCTTAGTCCAACTTAACTTCCCTCATTAAGTATATAGCTGCTTGGCTCAATGCTAGATGCTAGATAGAGATCTAAACACTTGAATAGATCTGATTGTGGGATGAATGCACCACAATAAAAGTATTCCAATCTTGGATTCAAGAAAAACCAGAAAAGATTCCATGCAGCAACAATATTTATATAGACACTGTACAAAAAACTACAGTGCAGATTTGAGTACGACAATGAACATTGGCATGTCACTCCATGAAAGGTATGGTACCACCAGCAGCCAAAATTTGTTGCTCCAGCTGCTCAAGCAAATGATCCAACAAAATTTCAAAATTATATCAGATGTAACTACTAGACTCTAGTTTTTATACATGCAATCGATAATATACTTCTACAGATAGAAAAGGATTTGTTGAAGTAGAAAGAACTTAAATGATAAGTATCTCACAAGAACACTTGTTTTTAATAAAACTGATAACAACAGCAGACAAGAAATTGTGTTAATAATTTTTTTTTTTCTCCAAGGGGGACAATTTTTTAGTGATCTTTCAGCAGCTGTAAATGTAAGGTGTGGCATTTCGGCCAAGTCATAGTAGATGAACAACCACTAAACTTGATGCAGCCGTAAATGTATGGTGTGGCATTTCGTCCAAGTCATAGTACATGAACAACCACTAAGCTTGATGGAAACGTTGTTGAACAATCCCTTCAAGTGTCAAGGATGGCAAGGGTGGCAAGCCAACATTTTTTTTCACTTCCTATGAGGTGTCAACTATTTCTAAAGCTTCTTTAGACCTTCCAAATTCGTTACAATTGGGTTGAATGAGATTATATTGCAAGTGCCTAAAAGCCATTCAGAAAAGTGTTGAATCAAGGCAGAACCTACAGAATCGGATGAATTTAGCAATTGAGGCTGCAACTATACAATAAAACACCAAGGAAAAGTGGGAAAAAAATTTCATTAATTCAAGGCTTGGAACCTCTCTCAACAAAGCAAGGATGCAAAAAACAGCTCATTTCCATACAACAAGGAACCAGATAGGGTACATAAAAGGTGAAACTCATAAGGATAATGTCGAGGTATATATGCAGACAAGGTTCAATGATTGTGAGCACATATCTGACACAAGACATTTCTATCCTTTTTTTGAGACGGCTAATATGGGGCCAAAAAGATGGAGAAATTTATTCCTGAGAAATTACATTTACGGCTATCTGATACAAGACATTTCTATCCTTTTTTTGAGACGGCTAATATGGGGCCAAAAAGATGGAGAAATTTATTCCTGAGAAATTACATTTTCATTTGTAGCTCATTGTATTCAAAAGTGCTTACGAGATCATAATTGAAAATTGCAGCAGCCAGCTACTGCAAATTTATCTCATGTACAATGGCAGTCCTTCAATGAAATAAAGTATGTGCATTGTGGAGTCCTGTTTGGGTCAACTCCAGATCTACTTTTTTGCCACCAAAAACATGCAATTTCAAAATCATTGTATAATCTATATCCGTCACCCTAACAGGGTTACAATAGGAATCTCAATCACAAACACTAGAATCACACACCTTTCTTGAATCATTTCGGGACAGATGTGCAACGGCAAGAATCCAATCAGAAATCCATTCATCAAATTAGTAAACAAAACCCTATATACCTGCAATAAAGCTTCAAGCCTGCTCTTAATCAGGAAAAACTCATGCTTCACTTGCTGCAAAGCCTGCCTACAGCTGCAGCCATAATAAAGTTAATAACCTCAATATTGACAGACATATGAATTTGAAAGGTTACAAACAAGTCTAAGATAAACTCTTCAGAGTCCAGATTGAAGTGCTTTGCGCTGGTTAACTTCAGCCTCGGGACCTAAGATCAAACAAGGAACATTTCTTTGATCTACTGAATTGATCTTTGAACTCAATCGAACAAAAAAGTAAGGGAAATCGATGTTTTAAAATCTCCTTACCCTTCCTGACTTCTCTCTTCACAACACGTACGGAAAATGACACAAGCATTTTTCACTCGTTGCGCACCGATGCTAACCAGAATACAAAAGGAAATGTCAAAACATAATCTGGCTCCCTAGATAACGTAACCTAGAAACAAATGTTGTGCAAAGAAAGCTTGGATTAAGTCTCTTAAATCTGAATTCATGCAAAACAGGAAAAGGATACAACATGCTACAGTAACGAAGGAATTAAGCTGACATTTTCACTAAAATAAGAAACTTGGACAGCACCAGACGATTGTCAGTCGATGACATGTGCTACTCATGTGCATATCTAAGCATGACATGCTTGAAAACTTGGATTTTGGTATCAACTCTAGAGGCTCCGCAGGCACTATTAAAATTTTGAGTTTTCCATTAAAATGTGCACTTGTGTCTGAGCATTCTATAGCAATGAGCTTATAGAAATTTTTCTAGTTACACCACTAGCAGATTTAATATGTATCTATCATACACGGTCAAGCTCCAAATACAAGAACAACAATTTTCTTTCGTTTACGAGGAAAAAGAATTGCAAAAATGTATTTCAACATTCTACTTTCCCAGAGGAGGGAAAATGCACTACAGAATACATTGTTGGGAAACTGGAATCATTTTCTACATGTTGGATAGCAAAATGTCCGTTTACACCAACATGCGTGTAACTATCTTACTGATTTTTCTGTTTTCTTCGGGTCTAATGACTCAGAATGTTTAGGGAACTGACCAATAAACCAAACACATAGCACCGTGACCCACAAGAAGTCAAAATAAAGCCAAGAGGCAAGCTCAGAATATAACCAGAGAATTAAAGTCCCTGTACATCAACATGTTTGTAACTATCTTACTGATTTTACTGTTTACTTCATGTCAAATGCCTCACGATGTTTAGGGAACCTAAAACCAAACACGTAGCCCCATGAGCCACAAGAAATCAAAATAAAGCCAAGAGGCAACCAGAGGAAAGAACCAATACTACAACCGCCAGGATCTGATTTTCTGGATGAGTAACGAAAACAAAACCTTGCTAAAGTGAGTATAAGGAGAAAACCAAAGACAATGCAGATACAGTGTAGAGCAATCCAGAACAAGCAGAATTGAGACTTGATTGAGTAATTTAAGTTATTACAAGCATGCCTTATGAACAAAGACAACCTCGATGTCAAAGAGGTCATATTAGGAAATAATGCTAGAAAGAACCTCAAGAAGCCTAAAAGCACCCCTAAACAATGAACTGGAGCATATAGGGACCTTGCTTGCTTCACTACACATGCCAAGGCACCCATTATTTCTTAGATGAGTATAGATTTCTTGTCACTTCATCCCATCAAAGCAAACTTCAAATCTTGCTATTGACCGAGGCAAACAACAAATATAATGACCTTGCGTCTTCACTACATGCACCAAGGCACCCCTTATTTCTTTATCTCAATTAGATGATTGTAGATTTGTTCCTACTTCATCCTCATCTATGATTTGAAGCACGACTGAAATCTTGGCATTTACCAAGATACGCGTGAAAGTTGTGGCAACCTCAGGTTCACTCTTGGCAATTACCCTTCACTTTGAGAACCCGCTAAAGTGAATGAGAATGCCTTTCATAACTTCATGACCACATTTGTTTCTCAAGCTTGTGACTGACTGGTTTAACAGTTTCATTCATACTTGGATTATGCATGCACTTTATCGATAGAACATTACTAAGTAAGCATGTAGTAACTGTTACCTTATTATGCAGTTCATCTCTATGAGTTTGTGCATCTAAGAGGAACTAAGTTGTCATTTTCTCCCTTTAAATCAGTTGCTGTCTGTTCTTCATGTGAATTTCTTCAAGCTTGCCTGGGATAAAGAGCTTGTAGGTTTATTGCTTTGTGGGACGATCTTGCGCAGGCCACTCTTTATGGCGACTAACACTCAAGCCTGAATGGCTTGTGTTACTTTACTCAACTTTGGAAGCTATATTCTTTGTATGATCATTCATACCAAATGGTTAATAATTTGCTTGCTAAGCTGAGTTTGAACTTTGAACAGAGAGAATGCATATCATTATTTCGGCTCACTCAAGAAAACTACAATCAAAATACTAGTCAATGGAGAAACAAACCTACGAAATATTTTCAACCACAATATTCAATCTAGCAAGTCCATGGATAGGTTATAAAGGAAAACTCCTACCTGGAAGTTAAAAGCACACTCCTACCTGGAACTGCTACCCTTGAATTGGTGCACATAAGCATCAACCTTCTTATAATCAACAGGATCCTGCTCACTGCAATCAAAGCGAAAACATGTCTTTGTAATGAATTTAAATAGCATTCATACTTCAAACCAACTAATTAGAACCACAATATAAAGCCATGGAACAAAATTGCAATCCTCTAAAAAGTAGCCTTCAAAACTATAAAATGTCAAAATTATAGCACCAAGGGCTGTGCAGAAGTTTGATCAGCACAACATTTAAGATGCATGCCCCAAAGTTTCTTAATAGCATTTTTCACTAAAATTGGGAAACAGAAAACTATTAGACATTTCTTATATTTTCCATTTCTCCTTACCACCCCCCGCCCCCAAATGTAGAATACATGGCTCTGACACCATAAAGAGCCAGAAACACCAATCGACCGTGATAGCTGGACTGAGTTATGAGGAACAATGAGGCGCATGTATGAAAGGAAAAAGAAATTGGAAGAAAATAGCAAGAGAAGTGGAGCAAAAAAAGTGCCAACTCCATCCATGGCTTCACTGTGGATATACCCAAGTTGAAATATTCTTAAACCAGATAGCTTTGAATGATAAATCTTTTGCTATTTCACAAAAAAGAAATTTCATGCAACGGTTCAACAAATTCAGTATGATTTTCTTCCCTTCTGACGATTGACGGGGCAACTTACCTTTGCTGGCTTGACTTTACATGCAAATGCGTAAACCAGAATAGAAGGATTATGTGATAAGAAAGCCAAGCATCTGATGTGGAAGATTGCAACATGTTCAAGTTGTATTGGATCTGGTCAATATCCAGTAAAAAAGACACGGATTAAGTCTACCCTCAAACAAATAGCACAAAAGGCTAAACACCGCCATGATCAGGATATAATTGATCTTCAGGTCACAGGATATTATCGATCAGAATGTAACCCTTATTGGATAGCCAATACAGACAAGCGGACTTTTTTGCTAATAGGATTTTCTTGCGAGCGGCGAGAATTTTACTAAGTGCACGATGACATGAAGCCAGAAAAGAGGACTCGAGTGCTGCAAGTATTTGTAAATTCTTGAAGGAACCCCACCATGTTAACTGGATATCCAAAGAAGTTGCCACACCGGGGAGTCATAGTAGATACATCCAAAGCAACGATGGTACTATGCGGTTTCACGTCAAGAAAGGTACTTGGAACTTGAAAGAAAGCCTCCATAATCTCCTTCAGCACTAAAAGTATTTTTTCATCGGTGAGAGATGAGTTGTACATTCTGTACTTATTATCATCACACTAGACTGCAAAAACCAATGCTATTTCCATCCCCTATTTGGATACAATGGGCTTTAGAGTTTTTGGATTTTGTACTAACTTGTTGCCCTTAACTTGACTCTTTACTTGGAACATGGGGCTAAATTGAGATATTTTCTCCATGTAAGGCCAGGGGTCAGGGTCAATGGAAAGAAGAGATTCTCTTACATTCCTTATGCCTACCAGCTGATCAAATCTACATCAGGTTGAGTGCCTTGTATGTACAGGCTACAAGCAAGTATGTGCCAAGTGTGTTGGTATTACAATTCTGCGCAATTGAAAGTAAAAAGTTTTCAGTGCAGAGACGAGAAAAAACTCACCGAACTGCCCTTGCGCCGGAAGCAAAGTTAACTTTAAAACAATATCATCGCCACACACTCCCACACCTGAGGATGATCGAATGCTCTCTTAGGTAGCACCTCACGTATAATTAACAGTCCCACTTGCAATGGGATTACAAAACCTAGGCTGCACCGAATAACATTTGCACCAACAAAGCCATATCATCTTTTCCATCGTAGTTGATAACTCGATCCATCCACAGACATTGAAGTCCATAAACGTCAATTCAAAAAGTGTATTCTTGTATCCCCGCAATGACCGACTGGCCGAGTTGAATAAGAATGGTAACTGAGTCCATAACCAGAGACATCGGCTCGAAATCCTAATTCGCGTAGAAATGGGATGGATATCTAGGAGCCTCGTGCACCAACCATGGCAAGGCATGTACATTGCATATATTGTGCACAATGCTATATAATGCATTTGCAAACAAAAAGTGCATTCTCCTAGGAAGTATTTCACTCAAGTTTTTACGTATTAGAGGGTGTCCTACAATGCCAGCCGCGGGAGACAAATCTAGACATAAGAAAATAATCGTTGACGGTTACTCCTGCTTCTATGAACGCGCATTGGATTTTCACAGAAAAAGAATAGCTTAAGTCATCTAGCTCCGTACATGATATTTATCTCCTTCATCGGGCATGTAAGATACATCTGCAATGCTGAGTTCAAAAAACTCAACCTTATCCCCCAGGTCTACAGTAACCGAGTTGGATAAGTATCCAAATTGGATAAGGATGGTTGATCCACGACACGGGCCGCAACCATGGAAGCTATGGAATAGGGCATACCTCGAAGACCATCTTGGCAAAGCCTATTTCATAGTGGAAGCCAGAGCTATCAAATACAGTTGCAACTTGCAATATACAAAAACAACAATATCCTTTACTTTAGCACTCATTTTAAACACCTCGTTTTCCAAACCTGTTGTAACCACCTGTTGTCTGGTTACATCCCCAAAGTCCTTACGTGAGAGAGGATGTATCAAGTGACATTGTTTCGCCCCTACCCAATTTTCAAACAGTTCTGTATGAGTCATTACTTGGTTAAATCTCAAATAAAACTGGCTTTCAAGTACCTGATTAATAGGATTCCGAGAAGTTATTTCTAACAAGAGGACTAAGTTGAATCACATAAATAGCTAGAGCCCTATAGCTTCTTGCTGTTACAAACATGTAAACGGTAAACCCCACTCGAAGCTAGAGCAGAGCACCGATGCGAAGGAAAAGAAGTACTGCACTCTGAAAAGTCCAACAATGGAATTTGCAGCCATAACAAAAAACTTCTTATCTAGAACAATGGCCATTAAGAAATAATACAGCTTCACAGAATGTTATATTCTATTTGGGAAACTCAAAGGTTTACGTAGTTTGTAGTAGATATTCTAGAATGCATATCTTAAGCATCCATATAGATGTAACTCATCATGTCTATATGTCAAGAAAGCATGGAAAATATAGCAGACCGTGGTGCAAAAAACTTCAACACGTACAGAGATCTCGTTAATTCAGAGATTAAATTTCAACACGTACAGAGATCTCGTTAATTCATCTAACAGCTTCTCTGAATCCTCGAAAAAGAGGCTGACAACTTCTGCCACGAAGTCTGGATTGTTTGGATCTTGTAACAGTTGCAATTGAGTAAATTGCTCGTCCAGCAGGCCCTGCACATAATAAACCATCCTATCTCATCTCTTCCAATACATCACCCTTTCCCAAAAATTATGCACACTGCATGATAATCCGTCCTCATCTGTGACACACAAACGCGACAATCACGTATTCCATTTAATATTATAAGTTACTACGTGTTGGAATACGAGAAAATATGCCAACCTCCTTAAACAAAGCCTGGGTAAGCTCGGTGCGCTGCCGCTGCAGCCTGCCAATTACATCCATCTTATCTGTCTACCACCTCTTGCCTTCGCTCCTATTTCCTAACGTAACAATTTCATTTCACATTTAAATCCTGATGAAGGAAGCAATCTTTATCTACATGCTTTACCACCTCGCTTTCAATATCGATCCACCGCAAAAACACCAATCATACAAAAACTGAGCCAGCAGAGGCCACGACTTGAAGGCAAATTAACCTCACACGTCAACCAGCTGCAGGTTCGCAACAGATCTTAATAAATTCTACTTCCTTCGCATGACAGCTCCAATGAGCTCCATAATTAGACGAAGTTTATTTCATCCAACAACCTGCCAGGCAAACAGCGCCAAACACTGAAACAGCCTAAAAGCAAAAGGCATGTAAGGCATCAAAACTGCATCAATGCATTGAGAAAGATAACAGACAAGCTAATAATGATTCAACCACTGCCTAGCATTATCATAATGCATATATTATCAGACAAGCTAATGATGATTCAACGACTGCCTAGTATGATCATAATGCATATATTATCAATAAGCAGCTAAGATCCATTAATAATTACGCTGCTCCTGCTGCTGCTGCTGCTGCTCCTGCTGCTGCTGCAATGCTACCTAATCTAGATCCCATAATTTTGAGCCTTCTGTCCGATTGTCCGAAGCAAATCGAAGCAGCGCAAAGCGGCCGATCCACCACGATCCATCCTTTTGACAGCCAAACGTAACACTAAATTTCTTCGTCTATTTAGCCGGGGGAGGAACCGAATATCCAGAGCCTCCAGCATCTCGACCCGCACACTTAGATTTCCGCCACGTGTAGATCCGCCACGTGTCAGCTCCCGATCGAGCGTCCTCGGCCACGTGGCAGCATCCAACCTCCTGTCGGTTATCCGACGGTGGGGGGATAAAACCGCGGCGCTCCGTTAACCTCCACGACAAAAAAGGACAAGAAAGAAGAATTTCAGACCGCCAGCCGCGCCCCCCCCCCCCCCCCCCTCCCAGGGCCTTTATGTACACCCCTAGAATCTCAACCCGCATCGCTGGATGTCTGCCACTTTCCGATCCTGCCACATGGCAGATCGTCACTCACTCCTCCACGACACGTGGCAATATATAGACATGATCTGAAATATGCGACGACGGCGTGATGAAACGATAGCGTTCCAAACACTCTGAAGAGACCGGCGAGACCGTCCGTTGTCTCGGCTAAAGCTGAGATTAGGAGGTGGTACTCTACGGACATAGGCCTAGCTGTCAGGACACGCGTCGCATAGGGAGTGGCCTGTAAATAGGACTTGCAATCGTGTACTGAATACTATTCGTTAATAATAATAGTAACAAATGGATAATCATAGGCCAACAGATCTTTGCATTATCTCTGAATATATATATATATATATATATATATCAGCAAATTGGCCAAAGCATGTCCTTAAACTCTAGTATTAAGGACATATTAGAGTTTGGGATCCCAATAAATCTAAGGATAGGACCCCGCGCGCACATTCGAATTTATCTAGCCAATCGTCCACAAAGGTGCAGGCTTGAATCCCGAGCTGCTACATATGAAATTGGGATAGATTGATATTGATAATTGGGCTTGATGCTAGAGTCTTTTGATTTGAATTTTGGACAAGGATGGCATTGTATCCAAGAAGTCTCGTGCTCAAATCACGTGATAGGTCAAATCTCCCACTCCAACCTTGGCAAAGCCTAATAATTCCTGAATATGACATGTTGTACATATACTGCTATAAAAAAACGTTGCACTATCGTAAATTTTTTATACTACATTGGTGGACTTTTTATTTGATCTCTTTGATTTCTTATTTTTGTAAAGTATTAAGTGATCTTTTAGGCGGCTAGTGGTCAATATATACTTAGACCAAACCAATTTCCTAGATTTTGGATCTTGGTTTTTCTTTTATTGACTATATCTGAAACAAAGTTTACAATGTTTATGATACTAGAAGATGGCTACAAAAGAAGAGGCTGGTTGAGTTGGCCCAGAAACTGGAATTTGACTTGCCACCTCGTGGAAATCTGCTACCTTTATTACGAAAATGGGATTCCCGACCTTACACAAGGTGGTCCCTTTTACAAGTGCGTATTGAGTCCCTACATGAGGGAGTCTTTTGCTGGGACCGTAGAAGAGGACTCCATATGCGAGAGCTACTACAAATCTGACTAGGCGCGCCCCAACGCAGTTGGGTAGCTCGACCCTTGGTTTCAAGGATGTGCACTTCATGGTGGGAACTTGGTCACTAGATGGCTCACCCCTGTTTGGGCAAGGGGGTTCAAATCCCCCTGACCAATTAAGGATTGTGAGCCTTCTATCCTTCGTTGTTTGACCCTGTCCCTTTGCTCTGTTCGTTGTGCTTGGTCAGGACTGGAGGGTGAACTAGACCTCTTTCTCTTGGCGCTCCTTGGATCCTTTGGGGGTGAGTCTTGGTCCTTGTGGTCCTCCACAGCCTGGCTGTGTCTGTTTGGTGCTTGTCCACGGCGCTTGTTCCTTTGCGCTATTGCTCACCTCGGCATATATAAGTCTTCTAATTTTGCCCACCGACCTCAGGCTCAGATTCTTTGAGTTGACTATATCAAGCACTTTTAAGAGCAAGTCGGACGGAGTGTTTTTAGATGAGCTAGGTGAATCCCTAAATGCAGCTTGGGTGCATGCATTAGTGATCACATTGAGGAGGTCCGTGGGACTATGGTGGCTCCCGAAAGCAAAGGCGATGTGGGTTTGCGAAATAGCTTCAAGAGCGCACGCCCGCAGCACTTGCCATGCCGCTGATTGGTCTTTGGGTAGACTTGTGTTCCTTCCAAAAATCATGCATTGCATATTCATCTTGGGTCTTGTTTCGAAGGTGAGCTCCCACAAGAGTGCGAGCGTCTCCCAACCTTGCCAGGAGCAGGTGCAGCTCCAGAATGCATGCTTGATGGTATCCGAAGAGCATCTGTCACAGGCCCATGTCCCCTTTCCTATTCGCTGTTGCCAGATCTTTGTGTAGAGAGCACCTTGGTAGATGCGCCATATCAAATACTTGGATTTGTCGTTGATTGGGTCCACCCATAACCGCTTGAAGTTTTGGGACCACCACTCCGGTGCCATTTGTAGGTCCCATACTTTGTTGAGTTTGCCATGCCATGATGTGCCTTTTCGAATGGTCAGATATCTTTGGTGCGCTGACAACCGGGTTAGTTGCTTGCCATCTGTTGTTTCGATCGCTTTGAGGCTTGATTTGAAGGACTTGGTAGTCCTGCTCCAACTCCTCATGTTTTCAGTGACCTGCACTAGTAACTCTTTACTCTTCTTGACTTGGGTTGGGATTTTGCTGAGGGCATGTTCTGGGGTGATCCAGCTGCCGTGACTTCAGAAGTCCTTGACCGCTTTGAACCCCTTGCATTGAATTGCCCAAGGCCCATTGTCGCCAGTTTCGCCCCACATCTTATTAGGAGCTGGGCCTTCTAGGTTCCACCAGATCGATGCTCTCTCCCATGCCTTGGACTTGGGACCTTTGTTGTATTGGAGGTGGGCTCTAAACTCGTCCCAGGCCTTCCACAGGAGCTCACCATGGGAAGTGGGAAGTGAGTTAGCTTAACTCTGGAAAGCAGTCGGCAGCGCCAGTCCAGTGGAGGCCAGCCTCGCCTCCAGCTATGCCTTGCATGTTGGATTGAGTACTTAAGGAGAGATGTCCAAGGTGCCTTGGCGCCCATGAGTAATCTGATCCACCCCTTGCTGAGCAAGCTAATGGAGCGGCTTTTCATGTCCATGACTCCCAGTCCGCCTTGGGCTTTTGGTAGACAACACGTGTCCCAACTGGTTAGGCATAACTTCTTACCCCCTGCCTGGCGGGCCCAAAGAAGGTCCCGAGCCAGCTTATTCATGCTGGTCAGGGAGGTGGCATCGATCAGCAGGCAGGAAGCTACATATGTTGCCATTGGAAATAGAATGTGCTTTAGGGCTAGTGCTCGTCCCGCAAAAGGAAGCCACTTAGTTTGCAGGCTCTGAACTTTCTCTTGCATCTTTTTGAGCAGCAGAGATAGCCTATCCTTAGCGCTGATGTTGATCCCAATTTGTATTCCGAGGTATCTGATGGACTGGTTAGGCTCGATGATTTTCCAGCCTTTTTGAGAAAGGAAGTCCAAGTCCCGGGGCCCTATGTAGAGCACCTTCGTCTTCTCCTTGTTGAGCTTTGCCCTTGACGCTTGGCAGAATTGGTCCAAGCACGTTGAGACATGCTCCACTTCAAAAGGGCTGTGTGTTGTGAAAATTCATGTGTCATCAGCAAACATGATCGTAGACATTGTTTGTCCGCCCGGGAGGCTGAGGCCTTTGATCAATTGTTTGAACACCAGATTTCTTAATGCTCTCCAAGAGGGGTTGGGTCGAGAGAGAGAAGAGCAGGGGTGCCAGGGGACAGCCTTGCCTTACTCCGCGATGAATAAGAAACTCGTTTGAAAATGATCCATTAAGGAGCAGTCTCCCAGAACCTTCTCCCATGAGGCCACTTACAACCTTTCTGAACTGTGGTCCGAAGTTCATCTGCTTGAGAGTGGAATTCAAAAAGTTGAGATCCAGCTTGTCATAGGCTTTTTCGAAGTCAAGCTTGATGAAGAGGACATCTTGCTTCAAGTGCTCCGCATATTCTAGCCCTCCCCAAACGGTTAGCAGGTTGTCAAGAATTAGCCTGCCTTTGATGAAGCCTGACTGCTCTTCGTGCACCAAAGAGGGCATTAGCGGCTGAAGTCTGTTGCTAATTGCTTTCGCAATTATCTTGTAGGCCACAGTGAGGAGTGAGATGGGTCTCCAGTCTCCTACACGGATCCTTGATGGCTTTTTGGGGATGAGCTTTACCACCAATCGTGACATCCTTCCCTAGGTGCCGCCATCCTGCCACACTTCCTTGGCCAGCTCTATGAAATCTTTTTCGATAGAGTCCCAAAAGGCTTGATAGAATTCTGTCGAGAGCTCGTCCTCTCCCAGGGATTTTTCGGTGCCCATTGATTTAACGACCCTTTTGAGCTCGGCGGCTGAGAGGGGGGTTTCTAACTTAGCGTGTGCTAGGTTGTCCACGTTAGTGGAAGTTTGGGAGAACGCCTACTGTTGCTGCCTTTCGGCTGACCCAAGCACCCTTGGCTGATATAGCTCGTTGAAATGAGAGGTAAATACGTGTCTTGGTTGGAGCTCCAGCTGGTGTAGGAGGTCTAGCTTTCGTGACAGTTGGGAGCGTCGTTGGCGTTTAGCAGCGGCTTTCGCCTTGCCTGCATCTCGGAAGAAGATGATTGTCAATTCCGTCACGTGCTCCCAGAATTCTTTTGCTGATCTGTTGTGTGGGATGTCTTTCCACATGCCTCTGAACTTCTCTGTAACACTCTTATCCAACTTGGCTATTGTGGGGGAATCTTGTTGATCTCTTAACTATTCAACTAGGTACATCCCTATCACGTTGTTATTGATGGACCTCACCTTCACTATATCATTATAGTCAAGACCAACTTCCAAAAACTTGTCCTTTTCAAAATTTAATGACATATAATTATTGATTATATTCAACAGGCCTATCCCCAACTAGTTCTATTGTTGGAAAACATGCACATGAAGACCATATATTGGGATGAGTACAACAAGACTACGAGTTTGTTGCTTCATATTATACTCAAAAGGGAATTGGAAATATCTCATAGCCTGTGGTAATATATCATTTTTAGTCTTTGTGAGAAAAAAAAAAGGGGGGGTGGGAGATGATTGTTTGGGGATAACCAACAAATATTCTACTTTCTAATTAGGATAAAAAATTAGGGCAAAACAAGAGTAGATTATCCCATGCTCTCCAGGCATTGGGACTTCTACATGGCCTTTCGTGGTCATTGGTTCTACTTCCAATTATTTGTTGCTAGCTTTTGTCTGTAGTTGTTAGCTTCGTCTTATAGGAGTCCCTTGGCAATGCTTTGGAACATGGGATCATTATACAAAGACTAGAACATTTGTTGAGGGAGCTCATTGAAAGCCAACCTAGAAAGACTACAAAAAGGTCAAGTTCTTTATAGAGAGCAAAGAATGATGATGGCATGAAGATCAAGCCATTTTCATGATGAAACATTTTCTTTTCTTGTGGTTTGATCAATGAATATTAGAATATGAGCCATATATAGTAACTTAAAGTTTTATGCAATGGGTGTTGATGCAATTTCAACAACTAGGCAAAAGGCTCTCCAAATTTCAGCATAAAACACCACATATTTGGGCATAGTGCGCTCATGACTACCATTTTACGACATGGTATCAGAGCGGACATTTTAGTAATTTGCATTTATACTGTGGATTATAGTGTTTCGAGTCACCTCAACACCTTCAAGAATCTTATGGAGCAGATAATTGCAATTGGCTCAGTCATAGAAGATTCCGATGCACTCATGACTTTATTATCGAGTCTACCTAAAGCCTACGAAAATGGGATAATGGCAATTTCTACCCAAGAGCACCTCACTCTATCAAGAGTAATTTCGTTGTTCCTACAAGAGGAGATCAGAAGATCAGCATCCTCCTCATGCTCAGGATTGGATCCTCAAGCTCTGTATTCAAAAAATCAGAAGTTTAGATCTAAGAGATCTACAAAGTCAGGCTATACTGACAAGAGCAACATGCAGTCTGGACCAAATTTCGGTCCAGGATCGAATTCAAACTCTTCATCATTCCAACCTGTGTAGAAACTACTCTGCAGATACTGTAAGAGGACTGGCCATGAAATCAAGGACTGCCGAACTTTGAAGTACAACAACGAAAAGAATAAGCAGTTCCAACAACAAGCACATACTGCTATAGCCAGTCACTCAAATCAGCAACAAGAAGAAGAAGATGAAGCAACTTTCATGACCAAAGTCGGAGAACAATAGGATATCGACTCCTGGTATCTAGATTTGGGAGCAACTCAACACATGACTCACCATCGCGACTGGTTCAAATACTACAAGTCATTCACCCACTCAGTTGTGCAACTTGGAGACAACTTATCACATTCAATCGAAGGTGAAGGAACAATCAGAGCTGAATTCAAAAGAGGTGAGGCCAAGTTGCTGTCCAACGTTCTCCATGTTCCAAATCTGACCAAGAATCTGCTCTCAGTTAGCAGAATTACCGATTCAGGTTGGAGGGTCGAATTCGATACAGAAGGCTGCACAATCCTTGACAAATCCTGGAAGGTTTTAGCCTATGGAATAAGAAGCGACTATCTTTACAAACTCAGCCATTACTATTCTTCCGTCTACTTCTCTCCTTTGCAGCCATAGCAGATTTCAAAGTCCACCAGATGGATATCCAAACCGCTTTCCTCAATGGAACCATCGAAGAGGAAATCTATATGACACAGCCAGAGGGATACGAACTCAATGGCAAGCAACAACACCTTGTATGTAGAATTCACAAGGCGCTCTACGGGCTGAAACAGTCACCCAGAGCCTGGTTCTAGAAGATCAACACATTTCTGATAGAGAATGGTTTTATTTTAAACTCAACAGACTCGAGTGTTTACTTCAATTTTGTATCAGAATACTTCATCATCATCACTCTCTATGTTGATGATACACTCTTATTCAGTAATAATATGACTCTGATGAAGGATACAAAATGCATGCTGGCCCAAGAATACAAGATGACTGACATGGGTCCACAGCCCACTATTGTCTCAGAATCCAAATTCAACAAGATCGACCCAGCAGACTAATCTTTATCAGTCAGCAATGATATCTCAACAACGTGCTAAAAAAGTATGGAATGACCAACTGCAAACACAGTCACTTTCCACTCGACCCTGCACTAAAGCTATCAAAGGAACACTCTCCTTAAACTGAGGCAGAAAAGGAGGAAATGAAGCGCTACCCATTTCAATCCATCATCGGCTCACTGATGTATGCAATGATTTGCACGCGACCAGACCTTGCATATTCGATCAGTACACTCAGTCAGTTCCTGTCAAATCCAGGCGTAGTTCATTGGAAAGCACTAACAAAGGTCATGAAGTACATCCAAGCAACGAAAACTCTTAGCATCTGTTATGGAGGCAGCCAAACTGCCAACATCCTTGAAGGCTACATAAATGCGGATTGGGCAGGAGATGTCAACACCAGAAAATCAACTTCAGGATTTGTATTTTTATACAACCAAGGCCCAATCTCATGGAACGGCCAGAAGCTTAAGCAGACCTCAGTTGCATTATCATCAACGGAATTTGAATACATAGCTGCCACAAATGCAACCAAAGAGGCGATCTGGCTAAGACAACTTCTTGCAGACCTCAATCTTACACAAACACTTCCTACAACAATCTATTGTGACAATCAAAGCACAATAGCACTTTCTTACTATCCGAGATTTCACTCTCGAAGCAAACATATAGAAATCACGTATCATTACCTTAGAGAGAAAGTGCACAGCAAGAAGTAGAATTAATTCTTTACAGAACAAACTACATGGCAGCAGATTAATTTACAAAAGCTCTATCAAAAGAGAAACATCTCAGATTTAACAATATGTTAAATTTGAAGATCAAAGTTTTTCAGGATCCACATTAAGGGGGAGTGTT
The DNA here is from genome assembly GCA_029204225.1 of Diphasiastrum complanatum. Classification (NCBI taxonomy): domain Eukaryota; kingdom Viridiplantae; phylum Streptophyta; class Lycopodiopsida; order Lycopodiales; family Lycopodiaceae; genus Diphasiastrum; species Diphasiastrum complanatum. The sequence goes on along the minus strand of CM055092.1, from coordinate 5,346,434 downwards.
AGTTCTTATGCTCAGCCTTAAACAAATTGTTCAAGTAATGAGCATTCTGAAAACCGAAGGCCGACTAACATGTGTTTTCGACCTTCACATTTTTTTCCCTTTTCAAAGGTTTTTTCTTTTTTCCTTAACCATTCTTTAGGCACCTTGGCCTTTTTCGCACTTCGCGAAAATGCGACACTGGCCAAGTGGCCATAATGCGACACAGGCCAAGTGGCCAAAGTCACCAGAATGCCTTAGAAATCATTTCTAAAGCACCTTCGGCTTTCGCCTTTTCGGCTTCAGCCCTCTTCGGCTTTTTGCCCTTCAGCCTTTCGGCTTTTTGCTACCTTTAAACTAAAGGGCACCTTTAGGAGTTGCATACCTTCAGTTTAAAGGCACCTTCGGGTTTTTCGGGTTTTTCGCATTTTTCTACATTGGCAAACTGACGTCGCCAAACGTATCAGCAACCCTAAAAATAGCTGGACAACTAAAAATCTCAAAGGCGATGAAGTGGTTACCAACTTTGTACATATGCAAAGACTGGCATAAATAGCCTTAAAGGCTTGTAAGATGTTTTCTCTCGACACTTGTAAATCTCTATATTAGCTGAATCAAACTATGTAAGTGTTAATCGAATTTCTTTTTTAATTAGAGTTATCTGTAGCCAGCGTTATCACTCTCAGCAAGCTGAAGTTATTACTTCAAGCCATTGTACTCACTGTTTATATTTTTTATCAGAATTTTTGTCTCACTACTGCATCGTTCATTTGTGCAATTTGTATGAATTCTTCTACTTGAATAATTCTACTGCTAACTGTTGCGTTTCCGTTCCTACACGCCTACGCTTTGAGCAACCGAGCTTCCGCTGCGCTCACGACCACCGTTTTACGACGCATCTACTTAAATTCACTCTACAAGACCTCTAGTAGGATGATGGCTATCCACACTTGTCATCATGATGGTCCCACATTAACAAGAAATGCTAAAAACCATGAATGTTTTCGAAGGTTCACTTTGTGAAGGATATGGAATATCATGAGTGACACCAACATAAAAGCCAATCCAAAAAATAAGGAAAGGGAAAGAAAGAGCCACTATATATCCCATGAAGATCTTATAAATAACATTCCTTGACTTGTCCATATGCAAAGTTTAAGCACATAGGATTCAAGAGTATGTCCCTCTATGGAACTAATTGTGGAGTTTTCTTTTGTTTAAATCTCATAACAAATGGATTACATGGAGGTTGTCCCCGTAAGTATGGTTATTAGTAGCACTACTTGGGCTCAGGCTCCCATTCTTTAAATTTTGTAATTGAGCATAATATAAAGACTATGTACAACAATTCAAACTAATAATCACAAATGCACAGCGCTTATTTTCCTATAGAACAACTTGAATGTTCATTCAACTCTAGTATGTATATACATTGATTTACAATGACATAAACAACAAATTCATGCACACCTTGATGTACCACCCAAGAAAAACAAGAACATGTTAGGATTCTACATAAACTCTGTATTAACAGTGATTGTGACGTACTAGCATGTGGGTAGTTCTCTCGTTTCACCCCATGGCTTGGAATTGGTCTCCAACAAGGGTACTTGGACATTATAGACAAGCTCGGTTGCTCAAAGCGTGGCATGTAGGAACGGAAACGCAACAGTTAGCAGTAGAATTATTCAAGTAGAAGAATTCATACAGATTGCACAAATGAACAACACAGTGGTGAGACAAAAATTGCACTCTAATAAAAAAATATAAACAGTGAGTACAATGGCTTGAAGTAATAACTTTAGCTTGCATAGCGTGATAACGCTAGCTACAGATAACTCTAATTAAAAAAGAAATTCAATTAACACTTACATAGCTGGATTCAACTAATATAGAGATTTACAAGTGTCGAGAGAAAAAATCTTACAAGCCTTTAAGGCTATTTATGCCAGTCTTTGCATATGTACAAAGTTGGTAACCGCTTCACCGCCTTTGAGATCTTTAGTTGTCCAGCTGTTTTTAGGGTTGCTGATACGTTTGGCAACATTGGTTTGCCAATGTAGAAAAATGCAAAAAAGCCGAAAAACTTGAAGGTGCCTTTAGACTGAAGGTATGCAACTCCTGAAGGTCCCTTTAGTTTAAAGGTAGCAAAAAGCCGAAAGGCTGAAGGGCAAAAAGCCGAAGGCGGCTGAAGCCGAAAAGGCGAAAGCCGAAGGTGCTTTAGAAATGATTTCTAAGGTAGGTGACTTTGGCCACTTGGCCGCTGTGTCGCATTCTGGCCACTTGACCAGTGTGTCGCATTTTTGCGAAGTGCGAAAAAGGCGAAGCTGCCTAAAGAATGGTTAAGGGAAAAAGAAGAAACCTTTGAAAAGGAAAAAAAAATGTGAAGGTCAAAAACACATGTTAGTCGGCCTTCGGTTTTCAGGATGCTCGTTACTTGAATGATTTGTTTAAGGCTGAACATAAGAAATCTAACAAAATGGATATACCTAATCTTGAGACTATTATATTACAGGTAGATCGAATCCATATAAGTCCTACAATGGGCTCCTAGTTAAAGGGTGAACAAATTTGATATGGAACTTAAAGTAGCTAGGATAGCTCCTTCGATATCAACATAACATTACAATGGTGGATGAAGCTTCCTTCATGCAAAAAGATTGCATGAGTTTCGAGGATGAGATCTCTGGAGGTAAATGTTGTACCACCCCTCTTCACAGAAGGAATTCACAAATGTTGCTAGAATTGGCCACACTCCAAGATAGATTCTAGAACTCCATGTCTACTTCTCACCACTAGCAGCTTCCATGACAATGGTGATTTTATACTTGCATTGCCACATACACTACAGTGTTTGGTAGTTGCATTGTCACATATTGGTAGTTGCATTGTCACATATACTACATGGTTTGCTTTACGCGAGAAAGGCAGAATGGCTGTGAAAGATTCACATGATACAGTGGCGCATGATATTAAACAAATCCTTTTCTATATAAGAACGATTGTATAGATAATTTTTTATTCTACAATATACGTATTTGTTTGACTTACGGTTCCAACCTTGGTCCATAAGATCTGATAAATTGTTATTCAAGAAATCTTTACAAACAAATAGAGTGGTTGTTTTGTACTCACAGAAAAACAACAAACAATTTAAAAGATAGAAATTAATCTAGCCAAATTATTGTTCATTCATCATTTACTAAATTCCATTGAATTCTATTAAAAAAACTTGTTTCCACATAACCTTAGACTGAGTAGATTTATTAAAAAATATTTTTGGATTGATAAAATTCATTGCCGCTCTTCCCTTATATTATGATTTTTCCGTCTCTAAGTAAATTGCATCCAATATACTTGCAAGTGAGATTGTGTTGGCTCTTTTGATGGGTATCAAAAGAGCCAACAGTCGCTAAAGTCACAAAGGGAGTTCTAGAATCAGGCTAGAGTCAATGGGAAAATCAATAGACTATTCAAAGGCTAGGACATAATTTTTCCTAGATTGAAATGGTTCACTAATAAGCACACAATTGGCTTCAAACGGAAAAAAGCAATTTTGACTATGTAAAAGCCTTTAATATTTGATCCAAACCTAGCAACTTCGATGTTTAACCTTTTCCACTAGCTATTAATAAGCTTTTGGAAGAGATTGTCCAACCCATAAAATAGAGAACAATAGTCTGAGCATGAAATGTTTGAATAAAAGCATAAAAACTCTTTGACTTCATAGTTGAGAGTCAACTTTACTTCTTCATTTGTTTCCTTAGTAGTTCCATTAAGTATGTCACCTATTTTATTGTTGTGCTCCATACTCTTTTGCACATGGTTGGTTCACTACTAGTGGTTGGGTCCATCAGTTGAAGTCCTAAAGATATTTTCTCCAAAGAAGGCTCATTGCTCTATCATAGGCATCTTCAAATTTGAATCGAGGACATCTAGATAAGAACTTCTTTGACTGCACATTGGGATTCAAATGTGCAAAAAGGCAAGGTCTATGGCAAACATGAATTACTTAAGTAGACAAAGACAAAGGCTACTTTAAACTAGTCAATTTGTGTGGCCTATTATATTATGAAAAAAAAATTATGTTCTATATTATATTTCCAGAACAACAATAATCTACAAATGTTTTTCAAAATTTGAAATTCAATCATTGCTACGTACTCGCAAGATATTCCATAAAAGATTGGGATAATTTGAGAAGCGTATTCACTCCCATGATTGGAAGATCTTGATGTTGATGTTCTTTGTACATTATTTGTCTCTTCCATTAACATACTAGATATATATAGTAAAATGTATGCAATCACTTTAGGACTCTAAGTTATAATAGCACATAGATGAAAAAAAAGCCAATGAGGGCATGACATTGGGCTAGATTGCTCACAAACTTCCACTTCAATGAGTTGGAGGCCCTTTTAAATCAATATCATAGAGAGCTGTAAGAAAATCAGATTGAGGAAAGGTAGCATCACCAAAGACAACCTCTAATTAGGATGATGAAGCTTCAAGAGAAGAAGTAAAAAAAGATAACCGCCTTCATTCTCCTTCACATAGTCAATGATAAAGCTACATATGTGTGACAATGTGTTGGAACCAATTCTTGTAGTAAATCTCGGAAGGTGATCATTAAGTAGGACATAACTATTCATTTATCAATTGATCATATGCCCCCTCTTAAATTCAAAATTGTGTCCTTCACCTTAATCAAGTAGTATACGTGTGGTTCATATAACATTGAAGACCTAGGATCATATTCATATATGGGCACATGGGATCGAAAACTAACAATCCATTATATGTACAATTTAAATATGGTAGTGCAGTGTACTACAGAATGTTCATTCTTGAAATTCATAATGAACTTCTTACATGTGCAATCAAATATCTTCAAAGCCAATCTCATTTCATATTAAGATGTTAATCTATTGTAAACAATTGAGCATTATTTGTTATTTGTTAGAAAAATTACACTATCCCCTTCATGAGACATACTAGAGTGTTGACTCTAAGAATACATCTTTCAAAGTTTGCACCTACTACTAATAACGTGATTATTGGTAGAGATGTCATTTTTGATGAGGGAAATATTCCAAAGGTGTCTTCAAGTGATGATTGTGAAAGATTCAACTAGTTTCATCACATTTTGCTATATTTCCATATTTGGCATATTGAGGCCAAAACTTGTTTTAGACTTAGAGGCTGACTTTTCAAAGTTCATTAGTCTAAATTTCATTTGAATAAACACTTTTTGAAAGTGTGGGAAAGTTAGAATGCGAGTTAGAGTAGATTCAAATTTGAATAGTTGAGTACATTGAATCTAGACCCAAGATTAGTAGGGTTAGCATTTTGGAGGGAAAGCCAAGTGGCCAAATAGGGTCTGGACCTATTATAAAAGGATGTAACTCCTGGAGAGAGTGACCTTCTCTCTTCTCTATCTCATTTCATGCTTATACATGGTTCTCTTGGGTTCTACTATCCATTGGTGCCCTATCTTGGTGATTGCTTGCAATTCTATGTGTAGAATGGTCTATATTTGCTATTTTTGGATCCACACGTGTGAAATACAATAGCTTGTTGGTTTTGTACGGACAACAACAATACATAATCATTTAATTCAAGTTTGATCAAGTTCTATTGGTGTTTGCATCTCAATTTGTGTGTAGATGCTGATTTTTCTACATTGGTGAGATTGATAGTGTATTTTTCTTTCTAACCAAAGATCATTCAAGTAATAGATCAAAGCTCAAGTGCTTCAGGACACTTTGCAAGTGAGTGCTACAAGATGAAGAGATATCAAGGAGACAAACAAGGTAATCTAACTCTTGATGAGGATGGTTTGGATGTTCAAGATGCAAATGATGATGCTTTTGTGATGTCTTCATGTATGCTTGCTAATGATGGAGATCTAGATCCTTGGTGGATTGATAATGGAGCAAGTTCACACATGACCTTTCACAAAGAGTACTTCACTTCTTTGTTGGCATATGGAGATGACAAGAGGGTGATCTACACGGCCAATGATGGTGAGTGTGCAATCAAAGGGATTGGCACAATTCCTATTTCTCTCTCTACAAATAGGAGTGTTCATTTGGAGGATGTCTTGTTTATTCCATCTATTACCAAGAATTTGCTTAGTGTGAGTCAAATGCTAAGTAAGGGCCTCAAGGTGGAGTTTGATGGAGATGCTTGTTTGATCAAAAGGAAGGATGTCTTGATTGGAAAAGGTAAAAGGCAAGGGAAATTGTTCAAACTAGATGCTTGTGTTATTGCTAACCAAGTTGGATGTGTTGCAAGGGAGCAAATTTCTATTCAAGAGGTTTGGCACGAAAGGATGGGTCACCTCAACTTCAAGTCATTGGAGGTAATGGCAAAGAAGAAGGTTGTGATTGGTCTTCCAAGTTCCTTAAGTAGTGTCAAGCATGTTTGTGAGTCTTGTGCTTTGTCTAAGTCACATAGACTACCTTATAATAGATCTATATCTAGATCTACAAACCTTTTCAACTTGTACATTCGGATATTCATGGATTTACTACAATAGTGGAGCTAAGATGTATGTAACATTCATTGATGATTTTAGTAGATTTTGTTGGGTCTATCTACTAAAGAGCAAGGATGAAGTGTATGATGTCTTTGTCAAGCTCAAGAATGCAAGGGAGAACCAATTTTCCACAAAGATCAAGTGCTTGAGAGGTGACAATGGTGGTGAGTACATATCTAACAAGTTCAAGGCCTTTTGTGATGAGCAATGGATCTTGAGTATCAAACTCTTACGGAGAATAGAACATGGAGATTGGTGGATTTGCTTAAGGACAAGAAAGCTATTGGATGCAAATGGATCTTCAAGGTGAAGACAAACCAAGATGGATCTATCAACAAGTACAAGACAAGGTTAGTGGCAAAAGGATATGCTCAACAACAAGGGATTGACTATGATGAGACCTTTGCACCCGTGGCGAAGATGGTAAGCATTTGAGTCATCATTTCACTTGCTATACTTTATGGATGGGATCTATGACAAATTGACATTTCAAATGCATTCTTGAATGGTGATCTTGAGGAGGAAGTGTACATGGACAAACCGAGAGCTACATTTCATCAACAAAGCCAAATCATGTGTGTCTTCTACAAAAGAGTTTGTATGGCCTTAAGCAAGCACCAAGGAGTTGGTATGCTAAGCTTAACACTTTTTTACTCTCTCAAGGCTTTGTTATGAGTGAGTATGATCATTCAATTAATTATAGGTTTGCTGGAAATGATGTTACCATTTTGCTAGTCTATGTGGATGATATCATCTTGAGTGGTGGAGACAATCAAGATGTGGAGGATATCAAGAATCCTCTCAAGAAGGAGTTTGAGGTGCATGATCTTGGTAATTTGCATTACATTTTGGGAATAGAAGTTATTAGATCGCCTCAATCTACTTTCATTTGTCAAGAGAAGTATGCTAGTTCTATTCTAGACAGATTTCATAAGTGAAACGTATAGCAGGACCCTCCATACCGAAGCTAATTAATAGTTCAAGTAGTTGGACAGAGATCTCATTGAGATTTCTTCGACTTGTACTCACACTCTATCTTCGTCAAAATTCCTCTCTAAGCTTATGATATTGTTCTAATCGGGATTCTCTATCTGACATACAACTAGGTATGGAGATGGAAATGTCAGTTTTCTTATAACTTTCCTAAGTTATCCCCGACAACGGCGCCAAAAATTGGTATATGTTGTACTATACCAACAAGGTTAATATAGATTTTATAGTAAATAATGTCAAGCCTTTAGAGGATAGCGTTTGAAAGTTATGTATTTGGTACAATTATGATTTATTTCGAGTGAAGTCGATTCAAGAGTTATTCTAGTTGTCAACAGACATTAGAAAATAACCAGTATTACTTGTGTTGGGGGTGTGTAGTGTTAATAATTCTAGAACAATAGTCTTGCCTCTATCAAATCGAATGAAATGCGTTCTACAGGTGAGATGTTATCAGAGTAGTACAACAGTACTACACTCCAATTGATTAAGGTGTCAACAAAGAGTCGAAAAATGTTCTATGTATTCATGTTTGTGCAGACAATTAGTTAATCATGTTCGCGAATTGTTCAGATCTAGACAGAAGTCCTCAACAACTTAAGTCCAAGGTTATGGCTAAAGAGCACGAATACTTTTAGAGTACGTTAGAAACTTGTATACATACAGGTTCTATCAATGATTATGCTAGACTGTACCAAATATAGTCGTTATTCGAGTGCCAAAAAGAAAGTGTTCGTGATAGATGAATAAGGTGTTTTTAAGACAGCTCTTTAGAGCTTATTTACGGACATACAACAAACGACTATAATGCGCTAGAGAGTCTGTCTGACCATAGAGTAATTCATATAATGTAGTAGAGATTGCTAGTAGACTCAGGATCACTCACACTCAACAGTGCGGAGAACAGAGATAAGAGAGAATAATCCTCAACACTCTATTCACTTCTTCAATCTCTCACAAATACACAAACTCTTCTTCTCTCAATGTTCGAGACTGAAGCAAGTGATCAATCTATGTTCTACAGAGCAAACAAACACACTTCTAAGACTACAGGTGCGTAGCTCCTGTGAAAAGGTCTAGTTAATAATTAAGTTGAATGTATGTTCAATTATACTATTTAACTAAGAGTTTAAACTACTCTAGTTTAATATGTCGATTCATATTTATTCATTTCGCGTAGACAACCTAGTAAAGGCTATCCAAGGTAGCATTTCATTTCTAGAGGTCTTGCCCTTAAATACAAGGCAAGTCTTTAGGAGATATATTCTCGAAAAATGATATAGACATTCTTCTTCAACGATGGTCCTATATCATGGAACAGTCGTAAGCAAACCTCTATTGCTCTTTCATCTACAGAAGCAGAGTATATTGCTGCCTCTCAATCTATTAAAGAGGCATTTTGGTTGAGAAATTTACTAGCAGACATTCGTTTAAACCAGTACACCCCGATAATTACATTATGTGATAATCAGAGTGCAATTGCCTTATCGGCCAATCCTAGATTTTATTCTAGGAGTAAGCACATCGAAATATGATATCACTATGTCAGGGGAAAGATTCTCGACAAAGAGGTGAACTTAACGTACTGTCGAATGTATGACATGATTGTAGATGTGTTCACAAAGGCATTGAGCATTGATGCACACAAGAAATTTTGTGCATTTCTTAGTCTGAAGATCAATTCATTCATGGATCCAGATTAAGGGGGAGTGTTGGATTTATCTCCTTACTCTCCTAAATCCCATTTTTAATCTAGTTCCATTCGTTGCTGCATCTTTATTTGCATTGTCACACAGTTCAACTACTAAAGACGAGCAAGTGAAGATGGACGACATATCAGAGTTGGCCGACTATTGAAATTGACCGACATATCGGGTAAACCCAACCTGGCCGACATATCGGGGAAGCCTGACTTATCGACCTCCTCATGCTCACTCTCTGTACTGCGCAATAGACTTGACAATGACAGCAGCCATGATCTTCCTCTTGACGGTGCAACGGCTCCACGCCTTCTCTTGTACACTCATCTGCATAAATGTATATAGCACATAGATAATTTAATGTAATAGTAATAACAACAGAGCATGTAATTGATCGATGATCAAGAACACGGACTATGAAATCCGATGAGACAGACACTGTAGATGCTTTCGTGCATTGATTCTCTTCTTCAGATGGATTGTCAGTAATAAGCTCATAGTTTTTACAGTTTGTAGCTAGCTATGTGAGCATGCGGTTTTGCCCGCTATTATCTTGTGCTCACCTGCATCACTAACTTGTATTTCGCTACAATTAATCTGAATAAAGTGTTGCCTAGTTCTGCGTTCAGATTCTGTCAGTATTTGCTATGCTTTCCACTCTCTGTCTGACTTTTTGATTGCTTTGTTTGATAGTCTGCTCTTGCTTCCACTACCACCATGCATCTAGCTCTAAACTTCAGTTCATTATTGTGTTCGCAAATTGTTACCAATAGTCCAGGCACCGAGGGAATCCATTAAATCACTTTCTCCGGCAGCTTGATCCATCGTTGGACATCGGACCATATTATCATTTATGTAAGTCATTTTTGTTAACATGCTTCATTGCTGGTACAATGAGCTAATTTATTACCACAAGTGCCATAAAAATGGAATATGATCCATCGCTGGTGGGCAACGGATCATCAATCTTTGCATACGAAGATACTGACGTAGACAAACTGCGAATCTTACCATATCTGCTGAGAAAGTAGGCACGCATATGGTACTGTCAAGTTGAACCAGGTTGTGTAGGAACCTAGTTACTACTGAAAGATGCGTTTCTGAACCATTTCAGAGAAATTGGTTATAAATCTAGAATTCTCAGACGTCTAAACAATGTTCAGAGGAAAAGTAAAGAATCCCTTCAAAAATATACATGGAAGGTCAAGAATCTTATAGGAAAATTAACCGGTGTATATCCTATTGATATGCAGATCAAATGGTTTTTGGCTTATTTACCACCAAAGATTGATCGATATTGCAGACAAGGGGACATGACTTTCTTAGCAGCAGTAATAACTAGTGCTGAGAACTTTGAGACCTCAAAACTAGCACGAAAGCGCTGAATTAAAAGATCTCGTAAGTCTAAAACTGATTCTAGTGATAGCGAAGATGATTCAGATACTGAATCAAGTTCCAGTTCTTCAAGCTCGGAGTCCGAAAACAGTGATTCATCAGAATCAGAAGTTGATAAAGGAGATAAAAAAAGTAAACGACGTTCCAAACGGAAGAGGATAAGTTGTCAACTTCTAAAGTTGAAAAGCTTTGGAAGAGTAATATGGCTGATCTTAATAAAAAGTTTAATGATTTGAAAGTGCAGATCTCTGAAGTTGCAAACAAAAGACCAAAAGCTTCTTCTTCCAACTCGGGAATGTGGTGTATGAAATGTCGAACTTCTGGACATTCTAAGGAAGACTGCACCACTATGAACGTAAAGTATATCGAGGATCCGGCCTAGGAGGTACTCTTTATTTTTCAAAATGATGCGACTACTAATTATGTCCAGGGTATTGCTGCATCAGCCTAGCAGGATAGACCAAAGTTTGCTCAGGGCTTTGATTGTCTTACCAGTCTCTTTCTCTGCGTGCTCCTTGAAGATTCTGAAGCAGTTGAAAGCTTCTGACTTCTTCTGAATAAAATATACCATAGTCCTTCTAGAAAATTCATCAAAAAAATTTATGAAGTACTTTGCATCCTTTCATGAAGGATTTTGCATTGGGTCACAGATATCTGAATGTACAACATCTAGTAATCCTTTAGTAGTATGCTGATGGCTTGATCTAAATGGTCTCCTTGTCTGCTTACTAACTAAACAGTCCTGACAGATAGGTAACTTGACTTTCTTATCAGGACAGTCGAGATCAAGAACAATGGATTGCTTAGACATTTGTTGTATAGAATCATAATTCAAATGACCAAGTCTATAATGCCAAAGTAAACTTTTATTTATTTGAATAGAAGTACTAAGTGCTTGACTAGAGGCAGAAAAGCAATGAATTAACATGTACAAGTATCCATGCCTCTTTTCGAGTGCTAGGGTCTTGCTTGTCCTATCGACTACTTTACACTAATCAGATTCAAATTCTACTTTATGTCCTAGATCTGTGATCCTGCTAACATAGAGCGGATTTGAAAGTAGCTTACATTGATCGTTGGCAAAGTTCAATTTTACTGTACCTTCACCTTTGACAGCTTGAGTGCTATTATCACCAAGGTGAACATATCGTTTGGCACTATAAGGCATATAGGACTCAAAACAGCCGATATGGCTGGTCATATGCTTTGTGGCCCAAGAAACCACTTGATGGTTTGTCATGAAGACATCATGATCTGATTCTTGAATGGGCTGCGGAACTTCTGCAGCTGCATTTGCCACTTGATTCGACTGTTCTTTGCTGCTAGTCTTTGCCTGCAGTATTCGACAATCTTGGATCTCATGGTTGGTACGTTTGTTGTATTTGCAGAATAGCTTCTTCTTTGTCGGCTGATTCGACTGCTCGTGACGATGTGTCGGTCTCTGAGATTTCTTTGATGAGTTTGGGTCTTTCTTTTTCTGCTTAGTGTATAGGACATGAGAGTCTATAGTCAAGGAACTGGAGGCTTTGTTCCTTCGAGAGTCTTCTTACAACAACATTGTGATGACTCTTGAAAGAGTCAGTTCAGGGTGTGTCATGATGATCATCACCCAGCTGTCGTATGAGCTTGGCAAGCTTGATAACAGTTGCATTACTACGTCTTGATCATCTATGATAGATCCGACAACGGCCATTTGCTTCCATAACAAATGCAAAAGTCCATAGTAGCTCGAAGATATCTCATGACTCTGATAAGAGCCTTCCAATGTATTACATCAGGATCAGTCATAAACTGACTGAGAGAGCTGACTACAAAAGCTATGTCTGGCCTGGTACAGATCATGGCGTACATAAGATATCCTATAATAGAATGGTAAGAATACTCATGCATCTGCTGCTTCTCATGAATTGTTTGGAGACATTGGTCTTTTGACAATTAGAGACCTGGTTCCATTGGTGAGAGAGCTAACTTGCAATTAATCAGATTATATCTGACTAACATGTTGTAGGCGTACCTCTGTTGTGTAATGTAAACCAATTTCTGTTTTCTGTCTCTGTGAATTTGTATACCAAGGCAGAAATGAGCTTCGCCCAGATCGGTCATGTCGAATTCGGAAGATAGCATTGTCTTGGCTTCTTTTATTAGATTGGTACTGTTGCTGAAAAGCAATGTATCATCCACGTATAAAGTGATAATGATAAAAGACTGTTGCACTACTTTGAAGTAAATGTTGAATCTGAAAAGCTAGGTGTATAGCTGCGATCAATAAGGAAAGTATTGATCCTTTGAAACCATGCTCAAGCAGATTGCTTCAAGCCATAAAGTGCCTTATGAGTTTACACACATAATTGTGTTTACCCTCGATAATATAACCTTCGGGTTGCACCATGTAAATGTCTTCTTCGATAGCTCCATTGAGATATGCTGTCTGTACATCCATTTGATGTATTTCCAGATTTGCTGCAGCGGCAAATGATAGCAAAAGTAGAATAGAAGAATGCTTGACTACTGGACTGAAGGTCTCAATGTAGTCGACGTTGTATACTTGAGAGAAACCTCTGGCGACAAGTCGTGCCTTTCTCCTGTTGATGCCTCCATCTGCATTGTACTTGACTTTAAAAATCCATTTGCAATCAACTACATTTCTACTAGCAGGTAATTCAACAATTGTCCATGTTTGGTTCTTGATAAGAGATGAGTACTCTTTATCCATAGCTTCTTTCCAAAGATCTAAATCAGGCTGATTGAGTGCCTCTTCTACAGTCGTCGGCTTCTGAACAAGATAGGCTGCAACTTGTCAATATACCTATTAGGTGGTCTGCTAGTTCTTGAAGATCTTCTGGGTTATAGAGGAAGTTGACCATCATACAATAGTTGCTGAAATGCAACATCATCATTTGATTCGCCGCTGATTTTTTGTTCGTCAGAAGTAGAAGAGCTTGGACCTTCAATGAGAATAGTCGATTGAGGAACTGGAAAGTTCAATGCGTCAGAAAAATCTGATAGGTCAGCTACATGGGGATTGCCCTTTCCTTTGAGGTCTTGAAACCGATCTTCGATGAAAGCATATTAAAAAATAAAAGCATATAAAATCAAAGATAAACTATAAGAGTACTGTAAGTTCACTTACCATGCTTGCTTGCAATCTCGCCTTTCTGCTCGAGCCCAACCTAGGATTGCCTATCCCATGCATCCTAGCGGTCACAGCATCTTTCTGAATCTTGTATTTATTTGGTGTTCATTCATCCGCTTTTACACGGTTTCAATCATTTCTTGAACACCAGGAGGGCTTGGATTGCCCGTCCCTATAAGCTCATCGTGCCATATCACGACGATGCCTAATCCATTGGAGTCCGTACTCAGACAGTGTTTCACACATGTGAAACCAGAAAGTACACCTACCTTCAGTTAATGATTGTTCTTGTTAGGATTTTGTATCTAGAATTGATCTAGATTGATCTTAATCTCAAGTAGATTGATAGATCAAGTAATCTAACAACCAATCCCTCTTGAGGATCAGATTAGAATCCACTCTTGGTCCTTTTTGTAATTTTTGCACAATTTTAGATAGTTTGTTGAAATTGATAGGGTTAATCCAAATCAAAGCCAAAATTAGTAGTTTTTTAGAAACTAGTCAAATTTTGTGTAGCGAGTTGGATTTGATAGCTATCCTCAAACATTTTGGTCCAAATCTTGTTGTGGGCTGTAGGAACCCTTTTCACATGTGTGAGGCCATACAGCTCTGGTTTTGACTGAGAAATTTCAAAAATTTGTAGAATTTCACTCGCATACCAATTTGAGTGATTTTTGGTGCAAAATCAAGTATTCTCTACAGTGAATCTAATCCCTTGATTAGTTCTTGCATTAGATTAGCAAAAAAATTAAAATTGAAGCTTGAATTAGGTGCACTAATTGATCTTCTCTGATTTTTTGAGTGTATGTTGAGGTTGAGAGAAATTGCTAAAATCATAGATTAAGGAGTGATTTTGCAAGTTTGAGACTAGAATCTAAATTTCCATCATTCTAGATTGGTTCATGAGTGATAGGATTGAGTCTATAAGCTTTCTAAATTGCTAGAAGGCTTTAGGTTCAGATCTCTTAGAGAAACCATAAGAGTTTCTAGTGCCTTTTCACATTCAAAAATGGCATCAATGGGTGGTTTTTTGCTTGAAGTTAGTGAAAGACTTACATCCACTAATTATGCTACTTGGATAGTTCGAATGGAGTCTTTGCTTGTACTTCATGATCTTTATGACATAGTACTTGAGGTGGAAGTAGAACCTCAAGGAGGAGTTGAGTTGGTTAAGTACAAAAAGAGATGTAGAGTTGCATTACATTGCATAAAAATAATGTAAGTAATGAACTTTTGAAAGAAATCTCATTTTGTACCACATCCAAAGAGGCATGGGATTCATTAAAAGCCATCTATGGATCCAAGAACACTTGAAGGATACTCATGCTTAGGAATCAAATCCTTCAAAGCATGAAAGGAAGTAGTGAAAGTGCCCAAAATTATGTCTTTAGGATCAAATCTTTGAATAAGGAGTTGTCTTCTATAGATGATAAAATCAAAGATGATGAATTAGTTCAAATCATTTTGAATGGATTAGGATATGATTATTCCAATCTTGTTCAAACCTTTGCTATTCAAGATTCACTTCTTAGTACTGAAAAACTTCAAAGTGTGCTTGTTAGTGAGGAGAGTAGAATGCTTCATATCAAAAGTAGGATGAGTTCCTTATCTTTGAATGATGGTGATGAAAAAGCTAACTTTTCTTTGAAAGGCAAGAAGAAGAAGTTTCCATCCAAGAAGACTCAAGACATGGAGATGGAGAACAAAGATGGAGCATCAAGTTCCAAAGGCAAGAGCAAGAAGGACAAGAAGAAGCTAAAGTGTTTCTTTTGTGGAAAAAAGGGACATTTTGCATCCGAGTGCTACAAGAAGAAGAATGCCCAAGAGAAGGACAATCAAGGCAATCTTGTGCTTGAGGAGGAGGAAGAAGACAATCTATCTTTGATGGTATCCTCACCACAAACATCTAATCAAGACACTTGGTGGATTAGTGGGGCAAGCTCTCACATGACTCACCAAAAAGACTACTTTTCTAATCTACTTTCTTACAATAGTTCTAAGAGATTTATCTTCACTGCAAGTGATCAAGAATGTGAGATTGTAGGTGTTGGATCCATTCCTTTATGTCTAGGATCACCTAAAAAAGTAGATCTAGACAATGTTCTTTATGTACCTTCAATCACAAAGAACTTGTTGAGTGTAGGACAACTTATGGATAGTGGATTAGATGTACATTTCAAGCATGGAGCATGTTCTATCTTGAAAGATGAAAAATGTATTGCTAGTGGTTTCAAGCAAGCGAGGTTATTCAAATTGGATGCTAATGTGATGGTTGGAAGTGTGAACATGGCAAGGGAGGAGCTCACTCAAGTGGAATTTTGGCACAAAAGGTTAGGCCATCCTAACTACAAAGCTATAGAGACCATGGTGACAAAGGAGCTAGCAAGAGGAATTCCCAAAATCATATCCAAGTGTGGCAAGCTTTGTGAAGCTTGTGGACTCTCCAAATCTCATAAGCTTTCTTTCAAGAGATCTTTGATAAGATCTAACTCTCCTCTTGACTTATACACTTGGATGTTCATTCATTTTCACATGAATCAAATGGTGGAGCTCTTATGTGTGTCACTTTTATTGATGATAAATCAAGATACTCTTGGGTTTATCTCTTGTCTAAGAAAAGTGAAGTTTTGAGTCCTTTGTAAAGTTCAAAACTCTTGTGGAAAAGCAACTTAATACTAGCTTGAAAGTATTAAGAAGTGATAATGGAGGGGAGTACATCTCCAATAGGACGAAAGAGTTTTGTGAAACTAATGGCATAAAGAGAGAGTTTACTTGTACATATACTCCACAACAAAATGGAGTAGCTGAGAGAAAGAATAGGACACTATGTGAGTGTGCTAAAGCTATGAGATTAGATGCATCTCTTCCTATTTCATTTTGGGGAGAAGCTATTTTATGTGCAAACTTTCTTTGTAATAGAATGACCACTAAAGGACTTACACCTTATGAAGTATTGTTTGGCAAAAAGCCAAATCTTATGATTTGAAAGTTTTTGGATGTACTTGTTATGTACATATTCCTTTAGAAACAAGGAAAAAGGAAGATGCCACTTCTTTCAAAGACATCTTTGTTGGTTATAGTGAAAGTAAGAAAGCTTATAGTATATATGATCCTATTACAAAAAAAAGTTGTTGCTAGTAGAGATGTACTTTTTGATGAATCTCTCCAAGCCAAAGGAAAGGTGACTTCCAACAACACTCAACTTGTCAAAGATCATGCTATGGTCGAGGAGGAGCTTCATGAAGATGAAGACCAAGTGGAACCTACTCCAAGTCCAAGGGTGCCAAGAAGATCAACAAGGACAAGGATTGACCCATCAAGGCTCACTTACAGTGACAAAGGGGAGAAAAGGGAAGATTCTTAACTACTCAACTCTTATACTTTTTTGACTACTATGCTTGAAGAACCAACTAGTTTTGAGGAAGCAAATAAGTCTCAACATTGGAGGAAAGCTATGCAAGTAGAGTTTGATGCATTAATGGAAAATCAAACTTGGAAAAAACACTGGTGCAAAGAGTTTAACACACAAAAGCTTGGTAAGCTTGAGACTGTGTGAGGATTCAGAGACAAGGGTTGTCAGTTGAATCAGAACCTCAGCAAATGGAATTTTGAAATTTCGAAGCAGGCTATTCGGTGTTTGCAGTCAGTGTGCAATCAATCGGACACCGTCTGACAAACAGTGTGAAGCTTTAGATTTCCAGTAGTAGGACGACCTCAAAGCAAATGATTTGGCCAGCCAGAGAGCTGTGAAAAGCAAGCCAAGTTCAAGGCTGTGAGAAAAACCCTAGTCTAGGATTTGGAAGCCAAAAAGCAAAGTTTTATCTCTATTTTGAACTATTTTCAGAGCTGTAACAGCACACAGGAGGGCGCCCTAGCAGTGCGAGCCTCATCAGGAGTGGCCGTGGACAACCGCGACTCAGAGAGAGAGAGATTGTTGAAAAATCCTCAAGGGAGCCATAGCTGGAAAACGTAGAAGGAGGAAGAGCCCGCAGACAGATCGCGCACGGTGGAGAGAGGTGGGTTCCTAGCGTTCCGGAGTGAGTAGTGCTTGTAGGCGCGTGGATCAATGCACAAAAGCATCTAGGACCGTAGGATGAGTCCCTATGAAGATCAATGATTAAGATCATGCTTTTGGAAAGCAGTGTGAGCCTTTGGATCGGAATAAGCCATTAGATGGCAAGTCAAGGGGCTATGAAAGTTTGAAGAGGAATTGGGCCTTGAATTTCATTAAAAATTTTCATACTGAAATGGGAGTTGAATCCCTTCACAAGTGAAGAGAGAAGTTTCTTCAAGGTGAAGAAACAGTTCAAAAACAAAGAAAATCCTTATTTTTGGGTCCTTTGCCCGTTTTGACCCAAACGAAAGGCTATAACTTCCAAACGAAGGGCACCCGGACTGTACCTACAAGTACGGTACAACAAAACAGAGTGATTGCAGCAGAAAAAGTGTTTGGAGTGCGCCAGAAGTGATTTCACCCTTCTACTGGGCACGAAGTTGGGAGTTGACGACTGACATTTCGGAAGGCGACGCCGATTTGGCTTTCAAATTGGTGGAAAAGCGGCGAGTGGCCTGGTAAGGAAAAAAGTGTAGGTCATTATTTTCAACTTCTGACATCACTATTGGCCTCGGCATACTGTTTTTAGCCTACGGCAAAAGTTTCAAGTAGTTTTGCGATGGCAAACATGGGAGAGTCCATTTTGAGTGAAAGTAGCAAAGTGGACGGGATTTCCAACTATGCAGTGTGGAAATTTGAAATGAAAAACATACTAATGGAGAAAGACGTGTGGGAAGTCGTCATAGGTGATGAGAGAAGGCCGCCAAATGAAGGGGATATTAAAGTGTTCGACAAAAAGATGAGGAAAGCTTTGACCTTCATTAACTTGTCAGTGAAGTATCACATCATTACCCACATATGTGATGTTGTGACATCTAGACAGCATGGGATGTGCTAAAGGAGCAATTCGAGATGTCAAATCCGTCAAGAATCATGTTTCTGAAGTCAAAGTTGAATAGTGCCCGCATGGAACAAGGAGAGCACATTCAGACGTAAATGACCAGAATCAAGACAATGAGGGATGAACTGCATTCTATTGGTGAGCGCATACCTGATGTGGAGCTGGTGCACAATGTATTGTGCGGCATTGCAGAACCCTATCAGATGTTTGTGAGCGGAATAGCATCAAGAGAAAGGTTACCAACCTTTGACGAGCTCATAGGAATCTTGATGCATGAAGACAGAACTTAGTACAAGATTTACCTTTCATTAGCAAATCCGATACTCCATGTAAAAGCTGTATTTCCAACAAGCATGTTAGAAGTTCAATCATTTCAAATTTAAAATGTACTTCTAAAAATTTGCTAGATCTCGTACACATGGACATTTGTGGTCCTATGCAGACTATTTCCATAGGGGGAGCTATCTACTTGCTGACTATTATTGGTGACTTCTCTCGGAGGACTACAACATATTTCTTGAAGAACAAATCTGATACTCTCAAGTTCTTCATGCAATTCAAAGCATCATTAGAAAAATTGACTCAGAGAAGAATCAAAGCTCTACGCTTTGATGCAGGGGGGTATTTATCTCCAACAATTTCAAAGACTTCTATGAGGCAACCGGAATACAACAACATCTTACAACAAGCTCAACTCAGTCCAATGGTGTAGCTAAATGGAAGACTCAGTCACTCATTGAAAGTGCAAGGAGCATGTTGGCCCATGCATCTCTTCCAAAGAAATTTTGGGCAGAAACTGTTACTACAACAACCTACCTTCAAAATTGATCCATTTCAGAGGCCCTGAATGGCAAGACACCTTATAAAGTGTGGACAGGATCGAAGCCATCACTCACAAATATCAGAGTGTTTGGATGTTTTGCTTTTATTCAGATCACTGCTGATCTCCAGAAAAATCTGACCCAAGGATCAAATAGTAGATCAAAAAATCCAAAATACGACCCAAGGGTCAAACAGCAACAGATCGATTTTTATTGGCTATTCCTCAGATCACCAGACATACAAGCTCTTCAATATGGACACTAAGAAGTCATTCATGAGCAGAGATGTCACTTTTGTAGAAGATCAGTTTTTCGGCCACAAGGGAAAAGCTACAACAAAATCCGACCCAAGGGTCAAAATTCCAAAATCTGATACTGACTCAAAAAATGAATCAGAACCTCCACATATCGAACAACCAATTCCATTACGTAATTAGCATCCTGGAAAATTCTTGTTTATATCTATCCTTGAAAAACAACAAAAAAGAAGCAAGGAAGAAGGCTCAAATTTTTGTATAAAAGATCAAAAAATTCAAGATAAAATTTTTTCGACCCAAGCCTTTTTTGACCCAATGTTAATCCCATCAAAGAAAGATTTTCCGACCCTAGATCGGATCGGATTGAGCGGAAAATATTCGGACATCTTCGACCCTGGATCGGATTGGATCAGATCAGGTCTAATTATTCGACCCTAGTTCACAGCGTATAGATCCGACCCTTTGTATATTTTCCAACCCTTTATACTATCAACTCAAAAATCCGACCCGCGTCATGATGTTGATAGTCCGCCTACTCCTGTACATACATTCATTGTAAAATTAGCGGCTAATGTAGTTAATTAAGTAGGTTACTGTCAACTTTCATGTACTGATCATCTGACTTCCAATCATCAAGGAAGATCGGCATTGAAGTCAACATACTGATCAGGTTATCATGCTATAGGTGTTATGTTGTAAATATAGTCAAGTATAGTCTTTGAGTTTCTTAAGTTTTTGAATCATCATCAATGAACTCAGCTGAAGTCTATTTTTGCGCCTACTGATTTGCACCAGCTTCACTCTTGTACTCACATTTTGATAATTATCAACATAAGTGAACTTTACCATATTTAACGTGAGGAGAGCGAGAGTGCTGATAATTGAAGATGATCAAAAAATTGTAATTCACTCGCAAAATCACAGATTGCAATAGAAAGCAAGAGGGAAATTGAAATCACGTGAATCTATGGTGGAGGCCACCTCTACTTATAAGGGATTTGGGGAGTAGAAGTAAAATATCGCTTATGGGATAAATTGGTATTGACACGTGTCGTTTACAGAACCATCAGACTTTTCTTTTTTATATGTGTGTTTATGATGGGTGGAGATGCATCAAAACACTTCATTTTGTTTTGTCCTGATGGGTCTCCACTCGTGCGGCTACCTACATGACCTCGAATGGTATTGACACATGTCATTTACAGACCCCATCAGACTTTTCTTAATTAATTTTGTTTTTCTGATGGCTGGAGATGCATCAAAATATTTTATTTTGAAGTTATTCAAAATGTGACCTCAAAAGTGCCAGAATCTTCAGGACGTTCCCGACCATGAATGTTCAAGAAAGAATGTGATCTCGAATGGATATAGAGAGAGAAGAACAGCAATGGTCAAGAGAGAGAGAGAGAGACATCAGAAAAACTTCATTTTTATTTTTTTGTTCTTGATGAGTCTCCACCCACAGCGGCCTACGCGACCTTAGTGACCTTGAAAGTGCCAGAATCTTCGGGAGCTTTTATGGCCTCGAAAGTGCCAGAATCTTTGAGACCTTTCACGACCTCAAAAGTTCCAGAATCTTCGAGACCTCAACCTCGAATGCTCGAGAGAGAGAATGCGACCTCGAATGGATATATATATCTATATATAGATAGATAGATAGATAGAGAGAGAGAGAGAGAGAGAGAGAGAGAGAGAGAGAGAGAGAGAGAGAGAGAGAGGCCTATCAGAACATTTTTTTTTGGATGGGTCTCCACCTGCGGCAGCCTAGCCTTTGCGACCTTCATGACCTTTCGTGACCTTGAAAGTGCTAGAAACTTTGGGACCTTTTGCGACCTCGAAAGTTCCATAATCCTTCGCGACCTTGAATGCTCAAGAGAGAACGCAACCTCAAACGGACATATATATATATATATATATATATATATATAGAGAGAGAGAGAGAGAGAGAGAGAGAGAGAGAGAGAGAGAGGGACCGATCAGAACATTTTTTTCTGGATGGGTCTCCACCTGCGGCAGCCTTCGGGACCTTCTAAATTTCTGGAATCTTTGGGAAGGCGCTCTTCACATTGCGATGTCTCTTCCAAGCATGTGATGAGGGGGTTGCTTATTCCCTCCTCATGTGCGAAGTTTTGCATCTTAACCCTCTCTGAATTCTTCTTTTTCACCCTTATTGTCGGCTACTCTTTGCGCTCTTCCTCCTTTACCTTTTGCTGATCTTTGTGCTCTTCCTCCTGCTTTGGTTCTAGATCACGCAGTTCCGCATTGGCTGGCTGCTTGCGCCTAGCTATTCCTCAGCCCTCTGACATCGCTTTCAGTGGAAAAGATGGTGGGAAGGATCTTCAAGCCACCTCCACTTCCTTCCTCTGCCCAATCCTTAGTCACGATGGTGGATTTGAGTTTAACAGTCCAAGATTTATTGTAGGAGCCCACCAGTTCAACAACAACCTACAAGAAAACCAGGGACATGAAGAAGCACTTGTTGGGGCCCCGCCGGATCCTCCCTCTCAGGTCTGCTCGCCTCCGCAAGACAACTCCGTTTGTCACCATCCACCTTCGCAAGCACAAATCTGCAGTGCCAGCTCAACAACTCCCTCATTTTTGCATGCACAAAGTGTACCAAAAACTGATCGACCAAGCTACACTGCACTCTACTCAGTCTCCATAGCTGCTCCCTCTCCTGCATAAGATAGCCCAGATGGTAGATTTGCTGGCCGACATGATCCCCCTGCTGCATCGTCTGCTTTGAAGGTTCGTTCCTTTCAAGTGGCCCTTTTTCTTTTCGGTGGTTATCATTCTTTGCTGGCTAGCACCACTGTGGTTGATTACTTCATGGGCTTCTCAGTTGCAGATTCTCAGTTGGCTTCCCCCTTACTCGTTGCTCTGATCTCACCTTTTGGCATGTCTGCAGGTTAGTGGTTTCTTGGAAAATATGGACAATTGAGAATTTGCGGGTTTTTGAGGGCTCAGCCCCATCTGTTACTGCAATCCTGTGTGGAGTGCGCTATTGTATAGTCTGCATTTTTGGGCAATACACTGAATGCGGGCCTGGAGTTGCCTACTTTTCTTTTTGTACTTGGTACATTTGAAATATGTTCTGACGGGTCTCTCTCTCTCTCTCTCTCTCTCTCTCTCACACACACACACACACACACACACACACACATGCACGATGCTCTAGGCTATATAACTTTACCATGTCAGTGTGTTTATGACCATGATAAATGAATTTATTAGGTACCATACAATGTATATGGTTTTTTTTTTGACAAAAGTTCAAAATTCAGATATATACTTTCCCTCCAATTTTCACTCCATCAAAAGTCTATATAAGAGATACATCACTACCAAAACCCCAACTTTGCTTCTCTTTTCTTCTCCTTCTTCCTTATGCTGACTCACTCTCAGTGGCGCCCATCTACGGCTCTCAGATTGTCACAAGCATAGAGACTGGTATGCTTTTTTATCTAATACTTCTTTGTTTTGATAGCATAAACAAGAATTGCTTTTACTTGCTTTGTTGAGTGAATAAACTATGGTAGAAGGAGGGCGCTGGATCGCCATCCAGCACCCTCTGAGAAAACCATACATATTATGCATGTTTGCCACTTTGATAATTGTGCTTGACTTTGACCCTAAACCCTAAGCCCTAAACCGAGAGATAAAAACACAAGAGTTTAAGTATACCATTATAAGTTGAGCCATTACCATCTGTCATAACCAATCCTACACGTGAATGTTTCTAATTTTGTACTCCATTACCTTTTTCGTAAACCAACATACGAGGCAAAGTTTTGCAATACTAACCTGAATAGAGGTTGTGTAAGAGTCTTGTGAAGAAGCCACATTTGTTTACAAACGATATTCTCAAAGTCGAGCACAATCATCAGATCCACAATCGAAAAAGAAGCTGTTTTGTAGGTATTGCAAGCACAATAACCATGAGATCAAGGATTGTCGAATTCTCCAAGCGAAGAACGCAGCCAAGCAACCTGATCAACAAGCAAACACAGGTTCATCATCTCCCCAGGTCGAAGTGGACGAAGGCGCATTCATGGTCAAAGATCAAAGCGCATTTTTGGATGGTTCATGGTTTCTGGATTTTGGAGCAACTCAACAGATGACCAATTAACATGAGATCTTCAACTCCTACACACTTTACAGCATGAAGAAATTTGTTCATCTTGGTGACATTAGTACTCACACTATTGAAGGTGAAGGTACTATAAGATTACGATTTCAGCATGATCAATTCAAACTACTATCAAAGGTCTTATATGTTCCTAAACTCTCTACAAATCTATTATTAGTAAGTAGAATTACAGATTTAGGTCATAAGGTAGAATTCAAATCTAATCAGTGCAAAATTATTGATAGGAGTAATAAGATCCTTGCACTCGGCAAGAGGCAAGGTTACTTATATAGATTCGTGCATTGTTATTCGGAGTCTAGTCAAGCCTTGAAAACCTCTGTTCAAGTCAATAAAGCATTACTATGGAATCATCGCTTAGGGCACTTGAATTATGCATATGTTTCGAACATGTCCAGACAATCCATGGTTCTTAATCTCGACTATTCTTGTGGTAAGGTCGATCTCCCTGTCTGCCATAGCTGCATCTTTGGAAAGTAGGCTAGGATTTCTTTTAGATCAAACCATAGGCATGCAGCAAAAGATCTGTTAGATGTTGTTCATACACATATATGTGGACCTATGCCAACTCCTTCATTACTAGATGCAAAGTATCTCCTCACTTTCATTGACGAGTTCTCAGAAGAACGGCTATTTATTTCATTAAACAAAAATCAGAGGCTTTCATCAAATTCATACATTTCAAAGAGCATGCTGAGAATAAAACTGGCATACGAATCAAAGCACTGAGGTCAGGTAACGGGGGAGAATATATCTCCACTGAATTCAAGGAGTATTGCCTTAGCAACGACATTGAGCAACAATACCTTACCTCCTATTCGCCTCAGTCAAATGGTCTTGTTGAGAGAGAGAACAGAAACTTAGTCGAATCAACAAAGTGCATGTTATCACATGCGACTCTTCCGAAGTGCTTCTGGGCTGAAGCTGTTTCAACAGCAACCTATATTCAAAACATATGTCCTACTAAAGACCTCTCAGACAAGACACCATTCGAAGTTTGGACAGGTACCAAACCTTCTTTATCAAACCTACGAGTTTTTGGATGTACTGCTTTTGCGTAGATACCTCGTGATCTCAGGAAGAAGCTTGACTTCCAGAGTATCAAATGTGTTTTCATCAGCTACACTACTTCAGATCAAGCCTACAAGTTGTTCGACCCCATCGAGTTGAAGATATTCACTAGCCGGGATGTCTTTTCCATGCCATAAGGCATATAAGGCAAAAGAAGTACATTTAAATAAGATGGTAACTAGACGGAACAATGTTGTCAAAACAAGCTTTAAAGCACCAATTTTGTAATACATAAATTCATATTATGAAAAATATTATTATTGCAAATGATCGTGCTATATTGCCATTGCCTTTATATGTGCAATGTTTTTTTTTCAAAAATTGCAATGTCAAATTTAGAGATGTGGATTGACGTAATAACTAACTAAGAAATCAAAACCATGTGCAATGTCGGATTTCAAAACAACAATCAATATCATATATAAAAATCTAAATGAAATTTATGATGTGCACAAAGCAATGCAATAAAGTATTGTCATTCATAATGGACATGAAGTAATGCAATAAAATATAAAATGAAAAGTAGTTTATGAATGAAAAGTACCTCATGCTTAATTTGTTGTTTGATCCAAATGTTGAATGCAACTCAAAAATATTGTTTAAAAACAATTCACGAACATCGTTTCTCCAAGAACTCTACTCCAAGAACATCCCGATAAAAATGTACGCGCTGTTTTTTACGCATTTTTTATTTTTATTTTACCTAATTTGGGACGTCGGATTCCGATGTCCCAACACGTCGGATAGACGTCGGATGAACGTCGGACACACGTCGGACATTTTTTTTGAGCATTCTATTAACAGACGTCGGACTCCGACAACTATGTGGGACGTCGGAATCCGACGTCTAACTATACATTGGATGGACGTCGAATGGGCGTCGGACATCCGTCGGAGAGATTTTAACATCATTCTGTGTTTACAGACGTCGGAATTCGACTGGGTTCTGAGACGTCGCAATGCGACGGCCACATCACTTCATTTGCGATGTATTTGGACGGCGCATTGCAACGTCCACGTCGGACATCAGAATGCGACATCCATGTCAGCGTCGCATTGCGACGTCCATGTCATCACGTTTTTCCGTCATCGAGATTATTTTCATCGGAATCCGGCAGTTTATGCCTGTCGGATTGCGACGCATTTTAATGTCGTCGGATTTCGATGACCTTATAGCGACGTGTTTTTCCAACGTCCGCGACGAATTAAAAAAAAATAAGCTCGTGATTCACTCGCAAAACACGTCACAAATTGCGGCGGGTGTTGTTGTGCCCATGCCCTGAAGTAGTGTCGGTCCCTCGGCACTATGCTGGTTGAGTAGAGGCTCTTCTTTGTGCATCTTTGGTGGATGAGGTAGCTGGTGATGTCTTTGATAAACGTTATTCTTTTGGTATTTTTCAAGTCCTTTGGAGTGAAAAGGGACTTGTGAACTCTTGTTAACCAAAATTGGTTGACCCAGGCTTGAAATCTTTGTGTCCAGGGATCGCCAAGGAGTGTTGCTTGATAGTATATGCCTCATAAGCAAAAAAACAATGTACTTGATGAGAAATGCTTGTGAGATCCATAGGACTCAATAAAAAACTGGAGTAAAGATATTCAGATGTCCAAAACACAGATCTAAACTCATTATGTGTCTTACAAGCAATACACAAAAAACAAACAGTTTTCGATGAATTCTCTTCACACTGTTCATTTTACCAATTAACTTCCATTGGAGCAAATAAACTACTCAAGTTAATGGCCCATGATTTAGAAATCTTAAATGTTTAGGTGCATATCTTAATTGTACTACACAAAACCACAATTAGATCCATATACAAATCACTCTTAAGTTAACCAATAAGTCTTTCACATAAAGATCCGTTAACTCTGCAAGTATCTGTTTCAACAATACTTGATCATATGTCTATGTTCACCGACTAGGTTAAGTGCACCAGATAACCTTAGTAACCAGGAATACATAGTAGATCCAAACAAGATTAAATGTGCACATATGAGAATAATCTCACTATGATCCAGTACATAAACATATATGTCATTATTTGGCAGATTCCTCCAAAATTTACATATGTTAAATACCTCACTGAAAATCCTGTAACTCAACTACTAAAGAATTCTATTTCTCTTGAGTAAATAACATATCTGGGAAATTGAGACTAAGAACACATTTTCTCTCACGATTTTTCCAACCCTCAAACAAACCCTAAAGGTTTCACAAACCATCACACACATTGCAGTTGCTTTCATGACAGCTACAATGCGACAACTGCTCAGCTCTCTACATAGCTCTTGTAGCCGCCTCTCCTCTTGATCAACAGGCCCTAAACGGGACCTTCAGAGAGAGAGAGAGATGTTTGTAATCCAGTCTCAAAACTATCACAGAGAATACGATGCATTACCCTGCTCCATCACAGCTTCAAAAACAAGCTACTCCTGATCCTACTAGCGACTTCCATGCTCACAGAGTCGACTAACAATCCACACTGCCCCAACTGCCAATCAGGGCTTCAAAAGCACGTTCTAGTTACACCTTCTGGCACCTCTACTTGCGATCTTAATTGGGAAACGGGTCTGTTTCCAGGCTGCAACAAAATCTGATGCTTTTGGTAGAGTAACTCGCATTTACCCATCTCAGCAAACTGCTCAATACTCAAGTACAAGAGTAATGAGCTCATACTCTTTCACACAAGCTTCCAAATGTTCAACACATCATCTGTAACATGCATGCAAGCGACATGCAATCAGTGCATGTAACATGCAAAGTGGGTTCTTTGATCTTTACATGTTTATGATTGTTGTAGGTTAATTCACACAATATGGATATAACTTCCAAAGAAGTCCTAGTTTACTAACATCCTTTAACGGTTGTCCAAAGATCACAGAAGATTAAGAATGAGTCTGGAAGGAGGTTTTAAGGCTTGTTTCTTAGGATTCAAAACACAGAGTTACATCTCTTCTACAAAAGACTCGATTGCAGAATTTGACAACCATTTGGTGTTCTTCACAAGTTCCAACTTAGTGACTATGCATGATCCCATGCAAGTCAACTATAAATAGGTCACAACTCTTCATGCATTCCTCCAGCCTCTATCCATCACCCGTACATGCACTACTCCATATGTCTCAATTAGAGTGACTGGAGGGCCGGTCTACCATATTAGGACTATTCTATGTCCTTAGCTAAATATGGCCATAACAGGTAATCTCTCTCATGCCTCTTTTATCTCCTTTGATAAGCCTTCTTGTTTGCAAGATGCATTAGAATCAAAGGTTTGACATGATGCGATGTCTTTGGAGTTTGATGTTTTATTTTCAAATCATACTTGGGAATTGGTTGATCTCCCACCTAGCAAAAAGACAATAGGATGTAAATGAGTGTTTAAAGTTGAGTACAATCAAGACAGTTCAATCAACAAGCATAAGGCTAGGCTATGTGCAAAGGGGTATGCTCAAGTTAAAGGTCTATATTATGAAGAAACCTTTGCTCCAATGGCAAAGATGGATACCATCAGGATCTTGGCATCTTCTTTCAATTGGTTCATGTATCAAGTGGATGTGACTAATGCTTTTCTCAATGGCTATCTTGAGGAGGAGATCTACATGTACCAACCCAAGGGATTCATCATGGAAGGCCAAGAGGATAAGGTTTGCTTACTCTTCAGAACTTTGTATGGCCTCAAGCAAGCTCCAAGGTATTGGCATTCTCGACTTTGCATATTCCCTCTCTAGTCGAGAACTCATACTTTTTCTCTCTACTCGAGAGTTGGATTATTTTCTCTCTCTGGAGGCTCGAGTAACACTTAGTTTTTTCATTCACATGTAAAAAATGACTTGTCTTTGATTTATGATCACTTTTTGTCTACAAGAGCTCTTGCTAAGATCCAAATCTTGTTTGATAGCATTCTAAAATGTGAGTTGATCAAGATTGATTTGGTAGTATGAAATCTCTCATGCATGTAGATCATAGTAGAACATTTCAAGATCCTTAAATGCTACTTCATTTAACAACATAGATAAGGTAATATTATTTTATCTAATTTGATGTTGACATAGTGGCTCATTTAATTATTTTTAATTTTTATCTATCTAGGATAATGTTTATGAAATTGCTAATCCATCGTGTTGGCAATGATAATTCACTCTTGATCGAGACAACCCTAATGAAGCGTATAAAGTGAAAATAGTTGATCAAGGTTTTTGTCTCTAATTGCATAATAATTGTTCCAGAAATTGAGAGTGTGAAAGGTTTGGAAAAGAACTCTACTCCTGTTCTAACTACCTTTCAGGTTGCTCAAGATGCAGACATTATAATATACAAACAATAGGGTATTGAAATCCTTTTAAATGAGGAGGAAGGAAAAATAACAAGAAAATAGTCTATTGTATACCAACCTCCTAATACTAAAAAAGCATAGGAGCAAGCAAAATTTTTAAATTGTTCTCCTAGTTTAGAAAAAGAAAAAGAAATATATCTAAATAGAATTTCTGATTTGATATATAATGATTAAAAGATAGATACAATCATACATGTAGAGAATCCCATTTGGGATTTTCATTGATATATGGATTGTTACAATCAAACTGTGTCTTGTAAAAAGTATCGTGTTGCAATATCTACATTAACATAAAATAAAGACCTTGTTTTCGATTCCATATTGATCATAGACTTGCAATACTTTGATAATGAATTCCAGTGTTCTTGTTAGAATAAATAAGTCCAGTTTATCTGAACACTTGACTAGTGTTACCATTTTTAGTAAAATGGTATACATTTTACTTGTATTGTGTACGTCATTAAGTGGATAGAGAGTCGGGACATGCGTCCCATAACGGGACCAGACTGCCATGCAGCGGTAGCGATAACCCGCCAAAAAAAGATGAGAATATATATATATATATATATATATATCCTTATTTCTTTGATGAATATAGTTTGTGAAATATTCTTTGGGTCTCTCCTTCAGTTGATGAAGGTATCTGATGTGTTGCTTGCCAAAGTAACTAGCTATTATTGCAAGTAAGATCCTTGACATGGTATCAGAGCCTGGGAGTGGAGTAGTTTAATGTTAGCTTGGAGCCAAATTCTTGGAGAGTTCGAAAAACTGTTATTTGGTTAATTGAGTGGGCAAGCAGCTCAAAGGATTAGTAAAGCATAGAGCTTTACTTTTGCCCTTATCGGAGAAGCAGGGAGTTTTATGGTCATAGGCTTGCTAAAATTTGAGAAATTTGCAAGCTTTTTTCGACCTTTTGCAAGCAAAAAAGGGGGTTTTCTCAACGGAAATGCAGACTGCTTGCTATTAATATAGTAGCAAATGATATACGGTCAATCCTAAACAGGTGGTTATTTCCAGTTGAAACCACAGAAAGAAGCTGAAAAAGCTCAAGGAGTTTTGTTCATGTATTAGCTAGGGTTTATAGCCCAAAACCTCAAGATCTTGAGCTACAGAGGTCGAATTTTATTGCTGTAAAGCCGTAGGAAGGGGCGCCCTAGTGAATCTAATCCGGTATTAGATGGCCGCGGATTGCCATAGAACAATATGGGAGCAAGATTGATTCTTTCAAGGTAGTAAAACCCTTCACCATAGCTGGTGAAAGCAAAAAGGGTCACGCGTCTCTCCGCGCGCCCAAATCAAGTGGTCTGTCTGTGTGTAAAGTGAATCGTGCCTCCAGGGCAGCGGGTCAATGCCCCAGTCACATTTGGATCGTCGGATTTTTGAAAAGAAAGATCTAAGGCCTATATCAAGTTGATCTAGACCGTGGATAAGAAGAAGACCGTTGGATTTCTCTAGAAGCCAACTTATCCTTCAGTTGAAGGGCCTGAAGGGCAGAGGGAAATTCAACTTCATTAAAAAAAATTTAAGGTGAAAGGGACCCTGAAATTCAAATTCACTTGAAGAGTGGGTTTTCTTCAAGGTGAAGAAACAGTGTACTTTCTTTGGAGGCCCATAACTTTTGGCCTATTACTTCGTTTGAGGCCGTCCAAAAGCAAAAAACCTCCAAATTAAGAGCAGGAAAGGATTGTACCTTGCAAGTACAACTTCTCCCAGATAGAGAGCGTGTTGTCGTATCGCAAGGAGAAATCCTTTTTGAGTACTATTTGGACCATTTCAAAATAAGGAAGTTGGTAACGAGGTGCTGTGTGGACTAATTTTTGCAATTTGGAGGAGATTTGGTGACTTGTGCTAAATTCAGTGGAAGGGGGTCCCTCGAAAAAGTGGTCAAATCTGTGTTGACCAAAAAGTGTCACAAACGCCTTGGAACTAGCTCATTGGTCTTCCACGAGGTGTTAAAGCATAGTCCTTTGACATCATGCATGATCCGTGCTTGGGGAAGCGAGCAAATTGAACGGAGTGTCCAATTATAGCATATGGCGATTCAAAATGAAGAGCATCCAGCTGGAGAAAAAAATTTGGAACGTGATCACATGGGTGGAGTTGAGGCCCAATACGACTCATGCAGACATGAGAGCATTTGACAAGAAGTGTCAAAAGGCACTTTCGTTGATAAACTTATATGTGAAGGACCATGTCATTACTCACATTAGTGAGGCTACTACACCAAGGCAAGCATGGGATGCACTTCATACTCAGTTTCAGATGGCAAATATGTCACAGATGATGTATTTGAGGACTAAGCTAAATACTATTTGCATGGAGTAAAATGAGACTGTAAGTTCATTTTGTACGAAGATCAAGGAACTTAGATAGACCAATTGTGTAAAGACCACCATGAAAGCTACTAAGATGAGGATAGGATCAACACAAATAGAGACTAATGGGAGCCAAACCACCCATCCAATTGAGATGTATCTAAACATCTCACCCCCGAGCCATGGCAAGTAAATACCTGAGCACAGGAGAGAAATTAGCAACCAAGCCAAAACTTAGAATGGATGAGGGTGTGTCCCTACCCATATACATAGGAGTAGGAAGCATGTGCATGCACCCATGCAACCTTCCATGTAGTCCATCTAAACATAGGTCACATATCCCATGCTATCCTCATGCATACAACCATCACAAGCCATGCACTGCTCCACATGCTTCAATAGGAGTGTCTAGGTCCTCTCAAGGTCAGTAGTCACAAACTGGCCTTGGCATTTAAATCAAGGCATAACCAACAATCTCGAATACCAGAGGGTCGATCTACCATATTAGGACTATTCCAAATCCTTAACTGAATATGGCCATAACAAGTTGACTGCGATCGGGACAAGCAAGTGCATGATGTGGAGCTGGTTCATAATGCCTTAAGTGGCCTTACTTTCAAATGTTTGGAAGCAGCATTGTGTCTAGGGAGAGATTACCTTGCTTTGTGGACCTCTATGGTATTGTCTATTTGGTGGATGCTACGTTATTTTGGCAACTGGTTGGTTGTTTAATTTATCTTACCCATAAGTTATGCAATTAGCTGAGTAAGCCAATTCATGGTGACACCTAGGGATGTGCATTGGAAAGCAACAAAATGAATACTTCACTATGTCAAAGGCACAACAACTTATGGACTATTTTATGAGAAAAGACAAGCTTTACCAACTTTACAAGGCTATGTTGATTCAAACTGGGCAAGTTGTGTGACATGAAATCCACCACAGGCTACATCTTTCATTTGGGTAATGGACTAGGTGCATTTTCTTGGTCTACCAAGAAGCAAGAGACAATCGCTTTATCTACAACATAAGCTGAATATAAAGTACTATGCTCAGTCACACATGAGTTGATATGGTTGAGAAGAATGTTAGAAGACATTGGCATCCCACAAAGAAATCCCACTACGATCAGATGTGACAGTTAGAGCACCATCCAGCTAGCTAAGAATCATCTATTAAAAAAAACACATAGAAATTAAATATCATTTCATTAGTAAAAACCTGCTATCTAATGAAATAGGTGTGGTGCATTGCAAGATAGAAGACCAGCTAGCAGACATATTTACTAAGCCATTAAATGTTGATAAGTTTGAGCTTTCCAGAGAAAAGCTAAAGGCCCTCTATAGTGAGAGATTTACAATTCCCCAGCTATAAACCCTTGCTAGCTGTTTACAGGCTCTCTTGTGTTTGAGACTTTGGTAGCAAATTTCTACTCCCCGTAGGTTGCCCTACTGCTAGCTTGGTGGTGGAGCTTACAGGAAGCTGATTGGTGGAATAATGACATCAAACGGTCGGGGGCAACATCATCATTCTTTGTTTTACAGAACCATGTATGATTATGATCTAATGTGGCCCTACGTTCTTGCACCTTATTCACAAACATTCTTTACCATGTATGATTAAAATCTAAAAGGGCCCTACGTTCCTGCACCTTATTCACAAAACATTCTTTACCATCACTTGATGGTGTGTTCTCGCCTCACTTGACCTTTGATTTTCTAGTTTTTGTAGTCCTTAAAGCAACATTAAGAAAAATCCCTTGTTCACCAAGTAAATACATGTTTACAATGTCATGAAGATCCCTCAACTCTAAACTTTTGATGGGTGCTTGAGCATAGATGCTCCTTTCAAGGCATGCTCATCATTATCCTTTCTAGGTCTTGACTCCTTAGAAACAAGTTATATAAAAAATGGGTGTGTTAGAAACAAAGTTATAAAAATGGCTCTGTTTGTGCCTCTCATCAAGAGGACATTGATACACATTATCCTAAACAAAGATATAGTGAGGCTCTTGAAAATCTCACAATTGTGTGACAAGGCTTTGCCAGCCCTTCTTTTCTAGTCCTGCAAGCACATCGAGTGTGTATGTGTGTGTGTGTTGAGTGAGAGAGAGAGTGAGTGAGAGAGAGAGATCGAGAGATCATAGGAGGGCCTTTCTTTTTCTGTTTTGACTTGAAGGGGGAAGCTCATGCTCTGTATCAATGTCATGACAATATTATTCTGATCCAAATCTATCAGAAAGCTCCACCACTGAATACTTGCAGCTGAGCAATCTCATGTTCTGCCCTTCTTCTGACTCTTCACTTTCTACTGGCTTCGTGCTCATCTCAGAGGCTGTATCATACGAAGCATGCAACCCAAACAAAAGGTAGTAAACAAGCATAGCACAGGTCCACAATCCAAATCTGATGAAGGAAGCCCTGTCCATTGATCCTAGAAGAAAGATGTTGGTAGCAATCGCCAGTGCAGGAAGCCATGGTACGAATGGCACTCCCCATATCTGTGGGCTGCGAACTCTGGGAACATAGCGAGATAGGCATGCAGTGGAAAGCAGCCATACAGGAAGCAGGATCAGATATCCGATCCACCCGTCGCTGACAGCCCAGAACACAGCGATTCCAATTGATGAGAAGATAATTAGAAGAATGAATAGGATGAGTAGGTTCAAGTGGCGGGGAGAGGTTTGTCCAGCTATGTAGTGACGCCTCACTAGCAATGCAACTGCTACAAGCATGAATATAAAGAGAGTGCTGATGGAGAGCAGGTTGGAGAGGACTTGGAGGCTGGAAAAGAAGGCTATGATGCAGCTTGCGAGCACCATCACCACTGTTGCATTCACCGGAGTCCCTGTGGACTTGCTGACAAGTGCAAACCAGGGAGGAATCATGTGTGTCCGAGCTATGTGCGTGACGTAGCGAGCTTGCCCGACTGCGCCCACCAGCAAAACTGTAGTCATCCCTTTCAGAGCTCCCAGTGCCACCAAATATTGCGCCCATTGCCATCCTACACTGCGAAATGCAGAAGAGAAGGGAGCATCGTCGTTGATGTCTGTGTATTTCTGCAGAAGGCACAAAGTGACGGCCATGAGGCAGTAGAGTACAGTAGCAATCGACATCGATCCTAACAAACCGATGGGGATGTCTCGTCCTGGATTCTTTGTTTCTTCTGCCATCGTCGCAACTGTATCGAATCCCAGGTATGCGAAGAAAAGCACAGATGCAGCGTTGAAGATCCCCCTTACTCCATAAGGAACAAATGGGGTGAAGTTGGATGCCTTTGCCTTCGTAAGGCCTGCGATCACTGTAAACAAGATGACCGCCACATGTAAGAGGGATGTGATCCAGTTCAGGCTGGATGTGTGACGAGTGCTATACACCGCCATAGCTCCAGTGATGAGTAGAATCAATACTGCGATCGGATCCAGTTGGTTGAAATTGTGAGCAAGGTGCGGCACATGGATGCGAAACTGGTTGGGTTGATGATTAAACAATGTTGCGAAATAGCCTGTCCATGATCTCGCCACAGCTGCTCCTCCTATGACTGATTCAAGGATGATGTTTCCAGCAGCCACAAAAGCCATAAAATCCCCCAACTCTACTCTCAAATAAGCAAACGATCCACCTGCACAATGCACATACAAACACCAACTATCGTCTTCCTCAACAAAAACGCACTCAAACTCTAAGCCCATTCTCAGAAGTAGAAAAATGCATCTGAGAAGTTGCTTTCATGCCGCTGCAGCGACGGGTCGCATGGAATTGCTGAATACAAAAAATTTGATGGTCTCTCCTGGAAAATCAAGCATAGATTACCTGCAACTGGAATCTCCACGGCAAATTCTGTGTAGCAGAAGACAGAGAGCATGGCTGTGAATCCAGCGGCAGCATATGACAACACAATGGCAGGACCAGCTGCCCGATGCGCCTCCTGTCCAGTGAGCACGAAGATGCCCGCGCCCACTACCGATCCGATGCCAAACCAGATGAGGTCCCACCAGTTCAGTGTCCTCTTCATCTCGTTCTGGCTGCGAGCCTTCATCTCCACAACCTCGTCATAATCCGAAGATCTTGCACGCAAGCGGTTCCAGAATCGGGGCCAGGTTTGCGAAAGAGCAATCCCATAGCTTTGCCAGCTTAGAAAGGACTCCTCAGGCAGAAACTGAGCCTTAATCAATCCGCGCAATGGCGCCTCATGTTTGATCGGGTCGCCCATCCTCACAACAAGACCCTAGCAACTTATATCACACACCATAACCCTGATCAAACCCATTTCTGCAACATCTCACAAGTCACGCCTACACTCACTCTAGCATCTAAAGATCAACACAGATATCCCTATCTTGCTTCTGTAGATCAGAATCGATCTCCTTCAAACTGTTGTTTCTGCTAATCAAAATTGATCCCTTATAAAAATCAGGAGATATCAGAGTATCGCATCTGCTGCTTGATTGAATGATTTGATGGCTGCTTGCCTGAATCTATCTGTATTTCTGGAGATCATAAGGTGGGCGCTAGCCCTGGCTGCCAGAAAGAAGTAGCATCATCTGATGCTCCCACTAAGAAAACTTTGATGTGGAAATTTTACTCTCCTTCAGTGCTTACATTCTTTCCATCCCAAATTTTAGCTGACCTTTGACCTTTCAACTTTGAATCTTTGACTGAAAAAGATACGAGACTTTGGGGCTGAGTCGTGAAGGTGAAGCCAGGTAGAGTTGACCTGGAAAAATGGCTGATCTAAAGGCTGTCCACTACCACGTCTTCAAGTGGAAAGTGTTACACCCTCTTAGGGAGATTTCAAGCATATGGGGCCAATAGTGATTCTGAATCACACTTTTACCTCATGCTTTGCCCACATATTGAGTCACGTTGAGATTTCACACACACATGCGCATGCGCATACCGAACCTTTATTCTCTCCTTTCTATTTTATAGCAACCTACACGATGTTCTATTGCCTAAAAAGTTCAAATCTACGTCTATTAAGAAAAAGAGCCCTACTGTAGTGCATACGTTGGGGTCTTGGGGCAGTGCTTGGCATGTTCACTTATCCCAAGTCAGCATTTCTTATGCTAAGTCATCTACCATAAGGGGGCCCTCTTTCTATGTAAAATAGGGTTATGGCCGCCTTGTTTTTTCTCTCCAATCAACATTGAGTTTTTTGACAAATAGACATGCCCTTGGCAATGCATGTGAAAACACCTTAGAGGCTAGGCTAGGCTAGTGTAGATTGAACCGACGGACAATTTCAAATAGTGAGTACTAAAATATTGACTCCTCTAAACCTTGCATTTCTTAAAAAATTTGCAATATCCATATACGACGTATGAAAAATTGCTCATACCCCGTCAATACTTGCCCCAAAATCAATAATTGGATGCATACTTGGAGCTTGGCATTTGTTCTCTCAACAATACTCGTATTTGTCAACCATTAGGGAGTAGGACTTAAGGCTTCTTCCTTTTCTCCATATTCTCTCCTCCTTGCTTTCTATCTTCTATGTCTCTTCTCTAATCTATTCTTCCTCTCAAATTTCCTTTTGTACAAGTCGGAGACATCTTTTGATATCAAAGTAAATGATCTTAACTTGATGTAAGATTTAGTATGCCTTGGTGAATGAATTGGAACCTAATTCAACATTTACCTATCCCTACAACTAGTGCAGATTCAAATCAACCATCTCCATATTCTCTCCTCCTTGCTTTCTATCTTCTATGTCTCTTCTCTAATCTATTATTCCTCTCAAATTTCCTTTTGTACAAGTCCAAGATATCTTTTGGTATCAAAGCAAAAGATCTTAACATGATGTAAGATTTAGTATGCCTTCATGAATGAATTGGAACCTAATTCAACATATACCTATCCCTACAACTAGTGCAAATTTAATCAATCATCACAACTAAAAAGATTCATAAGTTGGAGAGGTTTGGGGGCCAACAATTCCATGAGTCATCAAGGGCTTTATTTTGCTACCAAAAATTGGCCTATATTAGCCTTCTTGTTATCACTACAGATTAGTAGATTAATGTTGCCTACATGGAGCTTGATAAGTTCAATGTATTAGCACTACTATGACATACAATAGTTGGCCAAAGAATAAAGCTCAAAGCTAAAACATAACCATGAAGGGAAATACTTGTCTACATAATGCACAACTTTAATTTGAAAATCAAAACCACTCCTATAGCGCCCAACCTATTTAAATGATCTTGAAATCGATTAACACTTGTTCCTCTTTGAATTATGTATTTTAATCAGACAAGAATTAAGTTCAATGAACCTTTTCTATTGCACATTTGAGACCTTTTTCTACGTGCTTTCTTTGAATAATTTCAAATACACACCACACTAACCGTGTAGCACAAAGAATGAACTTCAAAAAATTTAAACCAATTTATGTCTCAATTCTTTGAGAAATGTATCTCTTGGGGTCCTCACGATTTTGATGAGATATTATCCTAGACCTCCTTGCATAGATGGAGCCACTTGATCTCCCACTTGAAAATATTTTATCAAACAAACTTAAAAAGATAGAGATGAGAAGCCTGAAAAGATTAAACTAACAAGAACTTGAAAAGATTAGCCTAACAAAAGAGAGAGAGAGAGAGAGAGAGAGAGAGAGAGAGAGAGAGAGAGAGAGAGAGAGAGAGAGAGAGAGAGAGAGAGAGAGAGAGAGAGAGTATTGGAAAAAGCAAGATAGAGTAAGGGCGAATGGGAGATTGGAATTGTGGGAGAGTATTGGAGGAAGCAGGGAAGAGCACATGAAAGCAATGGAGAAAATGGAAGAGCAGGACAAGCAAAATGCCCATTTGTCTCCTTTCAAGTCTCATGTGGATTATCCATGCTCACACTATCCACACATAGGGTCGTGGAAAGGTTTTCCTCCTTGGCTTACATGTTTGAAATGTCATGTAAGTCTATTTTTGAGCTTGTCAATGATTTTTTGTGATTGTTTTCATGAGATTTGATATAAAAAATAAAACTATGAGATATAATGATAGTACATAATTTTACAAAAACAACTAGTTTTCACAAATTCTTGAATTTGTAGAAATAATTTTGATAAGTTCAGACATAAACAATAAAATCATGAAACAAAATGATCATAGTACATAATTAAATCTTTGAAAATTTATGACACAATCTTATGTCAAATCCATGAAAATTATATGTTAAAGAGGTGTTGGAAGCTTTTTCAATCTTTACTTGAAATAAGGATTTTCTACTAGATGTCTTAACTTTCTAGGTAAAGCTCTGCAGGATGTTCTCAGCCCTTACTTGTATTATGCAAGACCTTTGATTGCATTTTGCTTTGATCTTACTTCTCTCATAATGAGGATCTTCAATGATTGATCACTTAATCCATATTTTGCTATCCATAATCGATTCATTATTGCTTGATTTGATAAGTAACCCCATCCAATCTTTAGCTATCTCCATTTGAGTATTAATTCCTCAATAAAACTCGACAATCAAATGGGTGTTTGAATGGTCAATCGATCAATTGAACAATTAATTGATGGCTTGATTTTGATCACTTTGAGCAAACACTCGATCATAGGTAAAATTGTCCTTTATAAAAATCTATATGGAATCTATATTTAGGCAACGGATCCACAATCATACTTGATTGATTCTCAAGCTTGGGAGGTATCACCAAAAGAAAAATTCTCTTGGAGTTGATGTGGCTCCTCCCCACCTCCCAAAGAATTTCATCTTTACTTTCCATGTTAAATAATTTATGTACTTAGTTGAAAGATCACCTGATTTTACGATAAAGAAATTGATCAATGGTGTGCAAGTATTTCCTTTTAATACTGACATCATGACTATGTCAATGATAAAGAATCAAATTATAAAGAAAAGTTCCTCAAGATCCTGCTTACAAGACAAACACAATGGAAAACACACTATGGAGAAACCACCCAACCAAGTAGAAGCAACCAATCAGCTCTAGAAGCTTCACCCCCAAGCCAAGGAATAAGAAGCATGAAATTAGAGTGAGAGCCTGGCAATGAGTCAACCAAAAGGCGAGGTAGTAGGACGAGTTTGGCCTCCTTAAGTAGATCCTAAAACCCCCTGTGCATGTGGTAATGCAAGGTCCCAACTCCCCTACACATAGATTCCTCTATAATAGAGTCTCTATGCATGGATCCTCTATTCATAGATTGGTATTGATAACTCTATACATGCATACACTATCCCAAACCTTGTACTAACTTCATATAGTGTGTTTAGGGCCTTACAAGGATATTAGTTACTTTCGGGTCACGTCCAATATGACGTGGCATAGCTAACAGCTTGTTTCACTGGAGTACCATGTATCCAAGACTAGGAGTATACTAAATCCTATGTACTGGTGGTCATGGACATGATACAAATGATCGTTCACTCAATATTCAATTGCTCTTTTTTGCTTGTTCAACATCTAGATCTAGGGAAGCTTTTTCAATCTTTACTTGATCTTTCTATGCTAGACAAATAAGAGTTTCTAATTCAGTAGGAGTTCAGAGCACATGGATTGACCAATCAAAGACTCTTATTATACAAGCCCATAGTTCACAATTTGCCAATCCATATTCTAATGATTCTTGATGACTATGTAATATTCTATTTTCTATTAAATGTGACTTTGTAGGTGAGACTCTGCACTGAGTTTTGAAGGTATGTTTGTACAAATCATGAGCATCCAAATTCATGTAAATGTTTCAAGCTTAGCTTGTAACCATAAAAGGCTACAAATGTAATCTTGGAATCCACTACCTTTGTATTGGAATAATTTTACAATAACAAGCTAATGATAATGCCTTGGCCCAATAAGAAGTTGTAGTTAGACTAGGTTATCACTTCAATGATTATTTTAATATGTAATGACCTCCTTGTGTGGTGTGTTTATGTTGTAGTTTGTACTGAGATCTCCATGCGAATGATTTGATCTTCTTAGTGAAAGTTATATTGAGCTCATTAGTTAGGGTCTTCACCCACAAGTAGATAACTACTATTGCACCTATAAGTCTTTTGATATGCAATTCGTAAACAACAAAAAATTTAAGTCCCTCTATTTTTCTTGCATGCAACCCTTAGGCTCTCAACCTTTATGACACACCATAATCATCACTAGCAACAATCTCAAATATAGATGATCTATTTGCATATTTGAAAAAAACTAATTACCTTGGATACAATCTTAGACAATCACATCTTTTATTATTCAAGAAATTTGTGGCAATGCCTTTGTGGTATACCAAAATGTTCTTGTTTTATTCTGAGAAGGTATTTCATGAAAAGTTTGGCTTTCAAGAATTTGACTCTCATTCCTCACAATAGCCAAGTTGGATAAGGTGATGTTTGAAGTGTCCACGGTGCAAGGTCAATTCTCGATTGTTGTGTAGTAGGGATACCTTAGAGCGGGAATGCTTAAGGAGTGCACTGGAGGGGCACCTGCATTGCTGGCCCCACTCCATCCAATGGTGATGGATGGACTAAGGGAGAAAAAATATATCTCTCCCCTTGCGGCAAGCACTGCAGATGACTCTGCGGTGCACTCTCTAATAGAGCCCCTTATAGCCTCGTGTTACAATCTTGGAAAGGCCCATTATGTGGATGTATATTCATTACACACAATGAAAGCTACTACTATCAAATATCGTTGCAATAAATCATACTTGACACTAGTTTTGTTTTATAGGAAATGAATTCCTCAATATTAATGCCATGACTACACTCTCACTATGAGAATGAGCCAAAAGACACAAAAGTAATATAGTAGGCTATTTATAGTTCAATTCAAAAGATAACTAAAGCTTACTCGGGAGGGGGAGAGAGAGAGAGAGATAGATAGAGAGAGAGAGAGAGAGAGAGAGAGAGAGAGAGAGAGAGAGAGAGAGAGAGTTGTTGATGTTGTAGTATGTATCGAAACGTTGCCTCTTTGCACTGTGAGGTCTATGGTTGCTAGACCTTCAAGCCCTTGTACCAAGCATAGTGCCCCTCCTTCACACCCTCACATGGTGTAGACCAGTGTTGGGCGGTTCTCACATATTTATGATACCTGCCGGTTCAGGGTATTGCCCTTTTTTTTGAAACCAAGAACCGCCGGTTCAGGGTATTGGATTACATTTAAAATATTTACACCTGGCGGTTCTTAATAATATCTTATAAGATAAATCTTGCCGATTCTCAATCTTGGCGGTTCTCAATCTGCTGGTTATTACTCTATTAAGAACCGCCGGTTCCTATATCAGGTTCTCAATATATACTACTTTTAAAAAAATTAGTAAATCACTTCGAAAATTATTATTGCATACTATGTTAAAATTCCCTTGCGTTATTTATCAAAAGACACGTGGAAGCCACGTAAAAAAAGTGTTAGTGCACAAAATTTGGGCATTTCTCCACTTATCAATTACTCAGAGAAATCTCACACTCTTCAATGCCTATGATATTTCAATTGTGCAAAAAAAATCACACTTAACAGCTAAACAACTCAAATAAATAAACACTCTAAAAATATGACTTATATAAAAGCCACTCAAAAAAAGTCTTGTTGCACAATGAACATTCCACTTATCAACTAACTACCCATCAACAAAAATGACAGCCGTGAAAAAGTCTTGTTACAATGTCTATCTTGACATTCTCTTACTCATCCTAGTCATGAAAAAATCCATACTCGTCAATGAGGTCTACATTCTCATCTATCATGATGTCCTCACTTGCTAAAAGCCCTTAATAAATGTTAGGTTCTGTAGGGTGAATTGATACTCGGGCTATACCCCCCTTTAAATGACGGTCCGGTTCTCAACCTCAATCCGAGGCTCAAAGGGACCCGACGGTTCTCAACCATGGCCGGTTCCTACAAAAGCACATACCCACGCCGGTTCTACATAGAAGCCGGTTCTTGAGAAATAGTGTACCCGCCGGTTAGAGTCTTTAGAACCAGGTTGATAGCCGAGTTGAGAACCGAAAAAAAATCAATAACCGGCCAACACTGGTGTAGACTCATAGTTGAGTTAATCCCTTCACCTTGTCAACATGGAAGAAAATGATATAGCTAATTATTTAATAATCATAAATTTTAAGCTTAGTTTTTAGTGATGCAATAATACTATTGATTGATATAACATCATTAAAATCATATGAATATATTGTCCATGGCATCTAGAAAGCTAAACATTAGAACATGTTTTGAAATGGGTTGGGCTTGGTCCATTATGGTGGGTACGGGCTAGGGAGGGAGGAATCGGTAAAGGCTTCAACCCAAGAATGGGAATGAATGAGGCCCACCAATCCATTTTATTGCACTGATGACAAGCTCTTGCGTCTCATACAAAAGTGTGCCCATTATGCAACACACTATTCATTTTGCAAGCAAAATGGACCCATTATTTTAATTCCGCTCTATTTAAACACATTTGCCCACATAAAGCCTATGGAAAGTCATCAAAATAGGCCCTTAAAACGTGGGGTAAACCTTGGGGGAAGTGCTTTGGGTAACAAATGCCATGCACTCTTTCCTAGGTGCTTTAGGCTTGTGAGAGTGTGAGGAGTTATACTAGCCAACAAAGTGTGGCCCAATTTGCAAAGTGCTCTAGTTTCCTTTGTTTTCCAAAGGCACCTTGAGAGGTAGAATATGCACCTA
Organism: Diphasiastrum complanatum; assembly: GCA_029204225.1. Lineage (NCBI taxonomy): Eukaryota > Viridiplantae > Streptophyta > Lycopodiopsida > Lycopodiales > Lycopodiaceae > Diphasiastrum > Diphasiastrum complanatum. Next base: position 5,303,165 of record CM055092.1, on the reverse strand, counting down.
CATTACTCTCTTCATCATCTAAGTGTTATGTTATCTCTCCTAAAATTCAGATTTTCTCTCCAAAAATGAGATTCTCTCTCCTCACACTTGCTTGTTATGCAAGGGAAGGCCCTTGGGATTCCACTTATTGACACAGGAGCAATTACGCCCGGCAATGTTCTCTGCTTGCTCCTGACGTTCCTAGGAGCCCTCCTATGCTGCCTGGTACCTGCGTGCTCGAGAAAATTTTTGGGACTGGAAAGTTTCGGGATTTTAAGCTCACGTAATGCCACGTGCCATCTTCAGAATCATCCCATAAGCTTCAGGCGCATATATAGTGAAACAAGCTTAGCCTCTTACAAATGTGTGCGCACACGTGATCGTGCGATTCTCGCTGAAGTTTCCCGCGCGCTCACTCGTGCCCGGGAAAAATTTGGGATTCACGTGCCCAAAAGAATTAGTGACTCGCACGCACGCACGCAACTGGGATTTGCGAGCCAATTCTTTGGGACCAGCAAAATATTTGCTGCTGAAAATCTGGGGACAGGCAACGACGCCACCTCACGTGTCCCACGGGTACGAGAGGGGGAGTTACTCCCACCCCTGTGCCAATAAGCGACTTCGCCTCAGGCCTCCGGGGCCTCCCGCATGCTAGGGCACACCACCCGAGGCCGGGACTCTAGGGGAGGGCCCTACACCCTACAAGGGACCCAAGATACCTATATTGCCGGGCAGGGGGGCAGGTAGCACCTGTGACTTTTTCTTTGGAGTAGTTGACGTAGAAGCGACGCAAACTCACGTAATCGTCTCCAATTCGGTAGCGTCGTGGAAGACAGACATACCGGAAGCGGGTTATCGACTGTGAAGAAGATGAGAAGCAATCACAGAAATTTAAAGAAAAATTTGTACGCATTGGAGAGGTGAATGATTTGTTTCCAAGAGTAGCGCAACTGTGGACGTATAATATCTGGTTGTCTTGCCTGTTTCACGATCATTTGCGAGTAGAATAGCAGAATATCGGTAAAGTTTCAAACAGAACTTTTTCCCATACAGACTAGACCGTCATTCAGCATAGCGTATCAGTAAAATTCGTGTAATTTGTAAGCCTTCAGCATAAGAAAAAGGAAAAGTTCTTGCATCGGAAGACGAGACGCTGAAGAGGAGCAATCATCTTGATGTGGCTATAACATATCCAGATCAAATAGTTCTGACCTAAAACAAAAGCCGTCGTGGAAGAAGAGAGGAGAGTTCCGCCTGCTACTCTTGGAGCTTGAATTAGAGATTGCTTGATACCAGACAAGGTACATTCTCAATAGTTTCTTGCCACTTGTTTGGAGTTCCATCATATACAGTGTCTGTTCTTATTTATGCACGCTACTGGTTCTACCGTGTAATTGCAAATTTCTATTTCTTCCACAAATCATTGAACTGGTTTTCTGGTTAAACTTGCTATTGCTAATTATTGGATGATTGTCTTTCAGCGAATGCTGTTAAGGGACTATCACATCTTAAACTGGAGCTGTTTAGAAAATTTTATTGTTCTGCGTTTTGCTGCCAGTCTACATAAGAGAATTTCTCTAAAAGATTGGATTACATAAATTGCCGTGAAATCCATGTGGCGCTAACACAACCACAAATACGCATGTGTAATGTCTTTATTTGCATATAGCTAATAAGAGGACCCTTAACGGATCGTCTCTCCCCCTTTATGACTTGAGACTTACTGTCATGTCTGAACTTATATAAATGGAAAATAAAATCTATGGTGGGTTGCTTACTCACATGCCACCGCCTACCAAGTACACTATCAACTTTAGTTAATTTAGTGATCTCAAAGTCTAACTTCTCAGAAGACGTCTGAATAGACAAAGACACCCAAGAGACTCTCATCTCAAACTTCTATTCCCTTACCATCTGACATCTTAATTGTATATTGGTAATAAGAAGGAACAATAGCTAATCTTGATGATTGTCATACACGCACTCTCGATGAGCATTAGAACATGACAAAACAATATTCAGCCTCCTTCAAAGCCAGAGAATCTTAGGGCTGCCGGAAATTTTGAGACTTCCGGCTCAAAAAAGGACAAAAAACAGCCTCTAATCAGATCACTTGCAATCAAATCTGAAAAATTCACGAGTCTCTATCCAAAGTACGTCGCCCTTCTCTAAGGATTCTTTGTGCCAAATTTCAGGTTGAATCGGCAAAAAACCAAGGTTTTATGAGGCTTCAGCTCCTAAATCCTGAAGATGCTCAAAAAATGGAATTTTGCAAAAAAAAAATGATCATTTTTCGCAAATTTTTTGGGCTGATCTCTTCCAAGGCAGCGTTTTAGGTTAGAAAGGTGTTCCCAAAATCTGGTGCGATTATTTAGCTTGTGGACAAAGTTTTGAGTGTTTTCTATTGAAAAAAGTGCGCAAAATTTTAAATAAACCTTACTTTTTGGCCATTTTTTCAAGTACCGGCTTTGCTACCTGTGCTTGCTCAAAAAATGTGTTAATCCACTCTTTTTTCACCAATCTATAGTAGTAATTCACCTAAAATTATTTCTTCTTGCAAATTCCCCAAAAAACTTTGAGAAAAGGATGTTTTTCCCACATTTTCTCTCTAAAATGGGCTGTTCTCTCTCTAGAACGTGGTTGTGATACCAATTTTCACAAATTGTCTCTCCAAGCTCATGAAACCAAAAGGCCGATGTGTAAACTAAACCTCCCAACTGTAAGCACCCACTCTATGAGTCCTTCTACCTGCTATTCTTGTCACCTTGCACATGGCATCTTTAGGGACCCAACTCCCTTGGGTCCCAAACCTGAACTTGAGACTGGACGATGACTGGGCCTGTTGACTTGACCGGTGACTCGTGAACCTGCATGGTTGCCACGTGTTGTGATCTAGGACGTGTGCATGGCTTGGAGTCTCCTACCTTGGAGGTATACAAGGGGAGGAGGACTCATTTGCCATCCATTCTATCTACCTAGGAGGAGGTGGATGGAGAGCGGTGTGCACGGCCAGGATAAGTGCCAAGAGATGGCTGAGCGCCTAGGCAGTGGTATGGGACACTGTCTAGGATGGAGGTTGGATCTCGCTTGTTACTGTCACAGATGCAAGAATAGGAGATCAATAGCTCAATATAGGTGCATGGGGATCCTAAAGGGAATATTCTCTCTCTCTAGAGGAGAATAAGTCTAGTGGAAACTCGCCCCTCCTCCTATTGTGAATTTTGATTCTTGAGCCAGTGTTTCCTCTCCTCTCTTGTGTTCTTCACTGTGGCTTGGGGGTGGATTGGTTAGGGTATTGACTAGCCTCTCCATATTGGTTGGGTGGTTCATGCTCCACAGGTGTCCTTTTGGTTTGCATGTGATTGGAATCCTGTAGATCTTCACTTGGTGGTTCTTATACTAACGATGTGTTTCTTGAGCAGCTTCCTGAGGGTCTTCCCCCCTCTAGGGGTATTGACTATGGTATTAAGCTTATTCCTGGTAGTTCTCCTGTATCATTGTATCCTTACAGGATGAGTACTACTGAATTAGGCCTAGTAAGTCCCTTTGGGATGCACTAGTATCTTAGTTGATAAAAAAGACGGAGGCACTCATCTTTGTTTGGAAAAATTAAATAATTTAACGATTAAAAACCGTTATCCTTTGCCACGAATAGATGAACTGGTTGATCAATCACATGGTGCAAAGTACTTCACCAAAATTGATTTGATATCAGGGTATCATCAAATTCGTATAAAGACTGAGGATGTTGGAAAAACCGGGTTTAGAACTAGGTATGGCCATTATGAGTTTCTAATTTTACTATTTGGTTTGAGTCTTGACAAATGCTCCAGCGACTTTCCAGCAGATGATGAATGGTCTTCTTCGTCCATATCTGGGAAAGTTCGTCAAAGTTTACTTTGATGATATTTTCATCTTTACTAAGACTTTGGAGGAGCATGAGGAGCATGTCAGGACAAATGCTCCAGCGACTTTCCAGCAGATGATGAACGATCTTCTTCGTCCATATATGGGAAAGTTCGTCATAGTTTACTTAGATGATATTCTCATCTATACTAAGACTTTGGAGGAGATGAGGAGCACGTCAGGACTGTCTTAAAGTTACTTAGACAGGAGAAGCTTTTTGCCAAAGAATCCAAATGTGTTTTCTTCCAGAAGCGATTGCTTTATCTCGATCACATTATTTCGGACCATGGGTTGGAAATTGACCCAAATAAAGTCCGACGAATTCGTGAATGGCCAACCTCTAAAACCATCCGGGAGGTTAAGTCCTTTTTGGGCTTTACAGGGTTTTTTCATAGATTTATCATGGGTTATGCAATAATTGCATTTGACAAATGTCCTCAAAGGGACTAAAAGAACGAGCCGACACAGTAAATTTAGTCCTACGATTACTTGGACTGAAGAGATGAATAAGAGTTTTGAGAACCTCAAATACTGTGTAACTACAGCACCTATTTTACACATAGTGGATCCTAACAAGCCGTATGTACTTGAGACGGATGCCAGTGACTATGCTATAGGTGCAGTCCTATATCAGGATGGTAGACCGGTTGCTTTTGAAAGCAAGAAGTTAGATCTTGCTCAAAGGCGGTATTCCACCTATGATAAGGAAATTTTTGCTGTTATTCATGCCCTGAATGCTGTTATTCATGCCTTGTATGGCTCCCAGTTTACCATAGTTACTGACCATCAAGTGTTAAAGTATATTAACGATGCGGTTCACCTTAGGGGTCATAAGGCGAGATGGTCGGAAATGCTCCAAGAATTTCATCATGACATTGAGTACCGGAAGGGTACTTCTAATAGTGTTGCGGATGCCTTAAGCCGGATTGGAGAGGTTAATCAGTTAAGCTTTTCTGAAATCCAATCTGAGTTATATCTATCCTTAAGAAATTTGTGCAAGACCGATAGGTACTTCGGTCGTATTTGGCTAGACGTCCTGGCAGGTTCTTCTAGATCTAGTGATGAGCTTGGAATGCAGGATTCCAAGATTTCTCCTTAGGACAAGATATTAAGAGACTATTCCATTAGGAATGGGCTACTTTTATGGAATGGAAAAGTTTGTGTGCCAGAAAATGATGATATAAGGGCCCAAATCCTGCATGAAAGTCATGACAGCCCGTGTGCAGGGCACCCTGGCTCACAAAGGACACCTAACCTAATAAAAAGGAACTTTTATTGGCCAAACTTAAAAAGTCAAGTGGAGGCATATGTTCGCAAATGTGGACAATGTCAAGTTAATAAAGCTGAAAGACTTAAGGCAGCTGGTTTATTAATACCCTTGGAAATTCCCGAAAGAAAGTGGGAAAGTATTTCCATGGACTTTGTGGTTGGGCTACCTTGGATGGGGAAGCAAAATGATGCTATTTGGGTTATAGTTGACAAATTAACCAAAATGGCGCAATTCATCCTTGCTACCCCCTTGAGTCCATCCAAACCTTTTTTGAGTTGATAGTCAAGATCCTACTTGCTTTGTATGTTGTTCCCCTCTGGTTGCTCCATGCAGTCTTCCTTCTTTACCTTGTTGATGCTGCAATCTTGTTCATGCTTGTAGATCCTATTACAATCATTGGCCTTCTTGTGTTGATGAAGAGGAACAAGATTCAAACCTTGGTTCTCTAAAATAGCTTCATGTTTTTTGTGGATTGCTTGACACCATTCATCCTCTTTTGGATTGCATCTGCTAGACAAGTAGCTTTATTTCTTGAAAAATTGAAGTCATCAAAGCAAAACACAAAATATTTGGTTCTACATGTTATGCTCACATTCCTTTGGGGGATAGATCTAAAGAGGATGCACATCTAACAAAAGTAAAGCATGTAGAGTTTACGATCCAAGAAGTAAAGAGTTTATCGTAAGTAGAGATGTCGTTTTTTTATGAGGGAGACACCCTGAAGTTGAGTGATGATGGTACTTTGATAGAGTCTAAAGTAGAGAGTCCACAACCTCTTGATATCATAAATGATAATCAGGATGAATCATTATCATCTCCTTCACCTATCTAAAAAAGACTACATAGGGAAAGCAAAATTCCTAGCTAGCTTACTTACGCTAAAAAAGGCAATGCGTAAGCTTGGCCTCTCCTGTTATGGTTTAAGTTTGATCAATTTTACCATGTATTTTAGTGCCACGCAATTTTAATTTGCGTTGTATTCTCTCAAAGTTAAATAGGCTTACCAAGTTTGTAAACATTATAAAAATTTTATTGTAAAGGTTTTAAAACCTTGAGTAGGCCCATAAGTTGTACATGGGGCCCTAAGGGCAATTTTACATGCTACCAACTATATGTTGGAACTATATGAATTTTCTCATGTTGTAGGAGGGCGCTTTTTTCCTATATAGGAAACTTGTGGACCAAGGCAAATCATTGCATGAAGAGGGAAAGTGCATGCTTAGCATGTGGGACACCTATTTCACCTACTTTTGACACTTGGAAGCCATGTACATCACATATCATTTGTTTCTAATCTATAAATGATACCTCCTCCTCCTAGATGGGCGCACTATTGGAGAGAGAGAGATTTCTTCTACCATATGCTCTTGTGATTTGCTTTTTGTGGTAGAATCTCTTGCTTATTGATGCTAGTATAATGCTATCCTAGATTGGTGTCTTGTTGGATCTGATTTATTGCTTTGTATTCTTGCTAATGTAAAGTTCTTCTTGCTGGAAATTCATGGACAACAAGCATTCGTGATCCAATCGACCCAATTGGAGGAGCAATTTCTAGGATTAATGATGTTAGAATGCTCCTTACAGCATATACTATCATTTTACTTTGTGTAGCAAGTTTCTGACGGAAGTTTCATGCAAATTTCTGCTCGCATCCTCTTCATCTTGCTCGCTGCCCTCCATAGCCAGCAGATCAGATTACTTCAAAAGTTTGATCTATTCATTGCATGTCGTCAAAATTACAATTTGCTAGCAATTTCCGTTTGCATGTGCAAGTACTAGTCCATGCATGTTGCATGCATGCATCTAGAATTTTTTAGATTGCTTGCATGTAGCCACAGTTGCTTGCATGTTGATTGCATGTCACTGTATTTGCTTGCATGTTGATTGCATGTTGCTGATTTTGATCTATTTTGAGTTGTAGAAGACCATCGAGGATTCCTAAGTTGGTAAACCTCGATTTAACGATCCTTTCTATCTCTATTTTCAATTCTATAACATCTCCTTGAGCAAGAGTTCATGAGGTGTTATCAATAGGATCACAAGTAGCTATTCCAAAATTAATCAGCACACTTAATTTCCTCACACCAATAAGACTTAGGAATTAACTTTTCTAATAACATAGCTTTAGCACGTTCACATAAGTTCCTAATTTTTCGTCTCTTTTTTTGAGCTCAATAGCTTGATCATTTTTTGAGTTGCTTCTCCACCATAGATTTGAAGTGAATGAAGGTTTCCAACACTTATGCCTTGCTTTTTATGATGGTTATATGTCCAAAGCCATTTAGGAGAGTTTGTACAAGTTCTTTATCTTTGATAGCATCTCCAATAAAAGCTACCTTACTATTGTAAGACTTGTTGCTAATTACAGAAGCATGAGTAGATTCATCATCAAACCTATAACTTTGATCGATCTGGATCTTCAAGGTCAACATCCTTGAAGTATTTTTTGATTCATAAGTTCCTTGGAGTGTATCCCATGCATCCTGTGTTGTAGTACTTGTCCTAATCTCCTTGAGGAGATCGTTAGACGTTTACCTTGATAATATGAGTCTAGATCTTCTATCAAACTTTGCATGCTTTTGTACTTAGGAGGTCTAGCCTCTTCTCCTACCACAATTTCCATTAAATCATGGATAATAAGAAGGGATGGTATCCTTATGTCTCAAATGGGCCTATCATGACTTCTAAAACTTGCATTGCTTGACGTGTGGAATGTACTTCAAGGAGATTTGATCAAATGCGATCAATATAAAATGAAAACAATGGCAATCTGATTCAGTGCTACAGAGGCACTCCACAAGTGTCCAAAGTGATGTATTTTTAGTCTTGACACAATACAAAAAGTAATAGGATATATGATCTAGGATCTTATGTTTTGCTACTTGAGAAATAAGACATGTGGTGTACCCAAACATACACTTCCACTATCCAAGTGAATCTCTGATCTTGAGGTAGGCTTGAACAAGTGCACAGACTTGGGACTATCTTGACCAATCTTGGTCACAATAGTGAAAAGTGGATTTCAAGTGTCTTCCATGACTTGATGCTTGTATGAAGCTTTGAAATACTCCAAATAATATTTGAATAGGTTTGAATGAGCTACTGATTTGGTTGAAGGATGGGTGGTCCAAAACAATGTCAGACATTGATTTGTAGACCCTTCTTGGATGGTTGGCTGTGTCTTACATTTTCTCCACTATGATCTAGCCACCAAAACACCATTAAATCACATCCAAATATCTTGCAATAATTAGAGAAAATGGATGCATCAAAACTTGCTTTAGATTCGCTAAAATCAAGATGTAGCAAAGTAGCAAATCTTGCTAGCTCATAGAATGTAATATAATCTTGGATTCCGACCAAAACTAGCTCAATCAATAGAGCTTGCTCTACTCTCTACTCTCCACAAAGAAAGAGCTTGTGAAATAAATAGTTCCTACTCTTATTTACCTATTTTTGAGGCTTGAATTAGGTCTTCTAGATACTTGCACTTGGTCTAACTCAAGGCACTTGCCCTTCCATAATGAACCCCAGAGCTGGCTTAATTTTTAAGTTTATCAATTGAAAAGCTGAAAAAATTTGACTGCATGTAGATTATCAAGACTACTTTGTGATTGTATATGTTCATGAGTTACAGGCTTTCCACTTCAATTTGTTTTTTTGGCTGTCCAAATGGTTCTTTAATCCCATTGACTCAGGTCGGCTATAGTTAAGAACTCTAGCATGCTTTGTTATAGGGGTAAAATCACTTACAGTTATAGATCAGATATATCGTTAGTATGCTAGTTTTGATGTTCCATATTTCTGACAGAGCATTTTGGAAAACAGGGGACGTTACCATCAATCAAAATGGCTAACCGCATTGTGGATGTAGTACTTCTGGAGCGAAGTTTCTCCAATGGAGCGAGGACAGAAATTCTCCTTCCTCCTCCTCGGTATCCTTCAATGCCAAGATTTCCACAAGTTCCTTCATCATCAGATGTAAATGCTGCTGAAATTTCTAAGGTTACATTTGAAGTGATTGGTATGAAGTGTGCTGCTTGTGCGGGATCTATTGAAAAAGCAGTAAAACGCCTCCCAGGAATAGTAGATGCAACAGTTGTAGTAATCGAGCAGAAAGCACATGTGGTGTACCATCCTGCTTTTGTTCAGGTATTTCACATAAAATGCTCTAGATTTATTTGAAGATCGAGACTGAAATGCTTTGAATGAAGATAGCATAAAATCCTTAAAAGCTATTTGTATTTGAGGATGGTTTTTCAATAATTATTAAGAGGAGTTGTGATATACAGTTGCCAGGTATTGTACTCGACATGGCACTTGGTTTTTTTATACTTATTTTGTTGAAAAGCAGAAGTCATTTATCTCTCTGGACATACTTAGAATTCTGCTGGTAGAATTTTTTAAATCTCTTGTAGATGCACAGTAACACTAGAGAAACATGAATTTATGCGCCTCACAATTGTCATGAAATCAGTTGTGACATGGAGTTTGGTGGGACTCTTTTTAAACTGAGTACCTGTCGTAGGGAATTATCATGCTGTGATTGAAATGCATGACAATATTGTGCATCATGCTAGCAAATGAAGTGTTGATATGTTAAATATTTCCATTAGACTCGCTTTTGGAAGAATAGGGCTGGTTATCATTGTGATTGTTCTAAGTAAATCAATAGCTCGACTTTGTCTGAAATGTCTTTGGATCTAGACAGATGATGTAGTCAATTTCTTCTGTCGTTGAACAATACATGATTTTATGTGCTGGTAGGATGAGCTATCTCATGTTTGCGGACCTATATTATGGAGTTTATGAAACCTTATAGTCATGAGCTCATAAACTTTGTAGGCCTATCACATGTAAAGGAAGATTTTAATGCATGAGTGATACTTCAAAGTATTGTCACCAAGTTATATTTAGTATCATGTTCATTGTTAACATTTACAAGAATACAAACCAGAATGTTTACTAACTAGACATTACACGGGTATAGTCTTGCATGTCACCTTCTAGGACTTGGAAGTAATAGATTGTTTATTACTAAGGTACTCATACCAATTGACGAATTAGCAAACATGGTCTATACTTAGCATATAACTGTCATCTTGTTGGAAACTGGAATGTCAGCTGACTAATGCAAAATCCGTATGGGTTTATGTGTCTGTTGCAAAATCCTCTAGCAACATTTTCTCCTCTTTTATCACCCAGTTTCTTTGAATCTGCCCTCCCTTTGGTCACCACTCTTTCCTGATCCATCTCCTTACCATCTTCCTTCCGGTAGCCTTCATGGCTTTCCCCTAATATCCACTTTTAATGTGTTCTTTCTTTCTCTTACCACTACTTAGAGCCCAACTTGGGTCCCTTCCGCTTGGTCCGTTGAACCCCTTCCCCCCAATCACTCCTTGTTTGCACAATTCTGATCCTCGAGCCCTCCTTGTCTGCCGCTTATTTGCAATCTCCTGTCCTCGATCTCCTTTCTTGGTGTGTTGAATCTGAGCCTCCAGTCGCTGTTTGTGTTGAAACCCCCATTTTTTTTTTAATTTCTCCTAGCTTCTTCAAGCCCCATGGTATTTATGATGGTACTAATGCATAATAGAGCTCCAACCATTTCTACTCGCCCTTCTTATGCAGTATGTGGGATGTGGACATAGTCAAAGATGAAAATGTGTCTCATGAATATATGATGTTCCTCTACCTCAGCTTAAGGAACCTGTCTCATGTGCACATGCCTGTACTAAGTAATCCTTTGTCTGTGCTTCGTATGCACATGCATGTGCCAAATGACAACATCCATTGAATATATCTTAGTTAAGTGGATCTTGGTCTCTTTTGGCTATTCTTGATTAGATGATGGATTATTTGGATTATTTTGTAGCCCATTTGTACATATCCCTACCTCATTGATATCTTGTCTGTGCCTCATAGCTTATACCTCAGTTCTCTGTTTCATTGGAAATATCCAATGGACCATGTAAATCCTATGGTTGTGTGGATCTATGTGATTGAGCCTTGTTTTCTTCTCATTGTCGCTTTTCCTCATCCTTGCTCGTCCCTTCTTGCTTTTGCTCATCCCACTCTCTCTCGAAAAGATTGTAAAAGAAGTACAAGAAAATAGAACTACAAAAGATGTATCTCTAATCACCATTGGACCTGACTGATGATTGTAACTATTGGAAGAAGATGTAGATTGTTGATAAAATGGCCCTTGGAAACTTCGGCATTGCTCAGCAATGTGTCCAAGCACTCTGATGATCATTGCTTAAGGTGAACTGCACTGCAAATAAACCAGCATTGGATGAGCTTGACTAAAAATTGGCTTTTTGCACCATTTTCCATTGTACCGTCATTCCACATGCATGACGACTAGTGTGAGCACATGAGAGTTGATATAGGTTGAATTTTCGTAAGTTAACAGAATACAGTTAATATAGAAATGTCATAGCTCCAATATAGCAGTAGAATTAGTCTTGACCAATAGGCTCATACTCTATACTTAAAACATAGTGTTTATGGATTGTATGGCTCGAGCTCACCTCCAAACTGACCCTTGATAACAGTAAGACAGCAAGGAACATTTGTATTGCTGCTAACAATGAATAAAATGGCATAACAAGACAATGTTTGCAAAACTCCTGTTTTCTCAAACAATTTTGAGACTTGGTGTACGAAAGCTTCGCACAATCACATGTACGCTCACAGATACAAACTTACAGAGGATAATAGGGGGATTTTAGTCCTGTTACAGAGTGCATCAGTCTGCGAGACAATTTGTGTACTTAGAGATTGGTTATGAGGAAGCAAAAGTCAAACCACCAATAACGACTTTTTAATCAATTGTCAACTAAGTGTAGGAAAATAGTGGTCACGACTCACAATGAATGTAGCCCATAGCTTTTTCTGATTCAGGTCAACAACAAATTTCAAATGTGTAAAATGAGAACAACATTAGAAAATTGAGTTTTTTCACAACATAGCTTTTTGTCTTTTGATATCTGGCATAGAATTGTGCTATAGCTTCAATTGCTTCATGCATGGCTGGCTCATAATGTTCAAAATTCCTATGAGCAAGTAATCACTAGTAGAAAAAATCTACCCAACAGTTGTGCATGCGTAAAAATCAAAGAAACTTACATTAAATGATCATTATGCATCATTTGTTGCATACTAAAGCTCTCAGTTGTATCCCTGATATGAGTGACTTGTAATCAGCGACAGAAACTTCCCACAGACGCGTACACCTTTAAAGTCCTCTCCTACCATTAATGAGGCTTTTCTTTAAAAAAAATGCGGTGGAATTCTGAAATTTGATGAAAATTTTGATACTTGTGTGTTAGGTGATGTGCACATATTTTGAGCTCAAGACATCAATTTGAGTCATGCATGAACAATACACACACGATTTTGTAGATCAAGAAGCTACAAGTTCCATAATTGTGAAATATTGCTCATAAGTTCTGCACAAGTCTCCAGTAGCTCAAAATCACTATAGTCAACTCAATCTAGCTAGTCAAATCATTTTTGCACACATGCAATTGAGTTGTTGTCTGCCATCTCCATAATCCAACATGCAAGGTCCTGGGCTCCATGGTTGTTAGCAGACTCTCCATCATCCATGAGCTCTCCATACAAGAGCTACCCTCCGAGATCGAGACCTTCATCTCTAAGCCAGCATTTGTGTGCCATACCACAGGTGCTCTCTTAAGGCATATCTAGATCAGTTCTCAGACGTGCACCAAGCTTTCAACTCCTTGGAAGTGCTGCTCTAAGAGTGAATCTCTCTCTGGCTTGACATTCTTATATAGCCTTGAGCCATTGAAATTTATGGCACATACCCTTAAAGCTAGGTGGGCTAAAGTCTCATGCTTGCTAACATGGGCACTGACCCCTATACTAAGGGTACGTCTGTGGGGGACATAATATTGTATAATTTAAGCAATTGCTTTATAGTGTTAGAAATACAATGAATCTGGATCCGTAATTCTTGTCTAGTTAATCTTTTTATATTCTAGCTTATTCCATAAGTAAATTGAAAGGTTTAAGTATTGTAGAAAGAAAGATAATTCTTTAGAAAAACAATTAGGTTCTTATTTTTGAAAAACAAAATGTTTCATTCTTTTGACCCTTCTTAAAAAGTGCATGACGTTTGGACTTGTCATTATGAGATTAAGTTAGAGCTTGATGGAGAAGAAAATTACTTCATAAAAACAGCATAAGTTATTAACCCGAGTTTGACACTTATACTTCATTTATGACTTGTGCTTACTAATGGTTTCCATTCTCAATCATACTTCATGGAAAGGTAGGTTGTCACACCTTGGGTTAAGGGCTTCAAACATAATTGCAGTAAGGAGTACCTTATCCTAAAACTCATGAAAGATGGAAGTGCCATAAAACATGGATATGTGAAGAAATAGCCATCAACCAAAAATGCTAGAAAGTTTCATCTTGCGACTTGAGTTTCAGTATATATGGAAGTCATGTTTTTAAAACACCAAAAATAGTAAAGCCTTGCATTTCCGGTATCATCGATAACAATCGAATGAGCTTATGAAGAAAATAAGGTTTAATAGGCAAGTAACATCAAAATAGACTAGAAGTTATACAAGTAGACATAAAGCAATGTTGTATAAGAATTTGTGGAGTGTCTGTTTTACAAACACTACCTATTAATAATAAAATCGGATTTTCCTGATGAAATTTGACTCGCTTAAAGTTCAAGAAGTTATCGATGGCAAATTTCGTCTATTTTGAAAGCTATGCTTGACAATTGGAGTACTACATACAGTTTTCCAAATGTCAATCTCTGGGTTTTAGTCTGGCAGAACCACTTTTCAAATGAGAAATAGTCACAAAAGTGCTGACCATGTACATTGTATTGTTGGAGTGTCCCCTTCATTAAGCATAGACATTTAACAAAGAAAAATAGGTTTAAAAAGGTATTGAGATTATTTAGAAGAATCACTATTATGTGGATAAGGACTAATAATATTCATTGTGCAAAAAGGAAAATGGTTCGTCCCATATGAATCGAATCCTTGGAGAAACCTATTTTAAGAAATGAGCAAAATTTTCAATGTCAATTAGTAAATATAATGGTTTATCAAGACATTGACAAGATCCTTGTAGTTTGGAAGGTCAGAAATTTAAATCTTGGAAGAGCTTGATTATAGTCAAGTTAGAAATACATGTTTGCATGGTTTTGGAGGGCATGTTTCTCCTCACCTAACCTCATCATTAAGCATACAAAAGAAGCATTAGATGCATGGATAGGTGTCGAACTCTTTAGTTCAACTCTTTTGCATGCGAGGGTTGAGTTGGCCATGCATTCCTCTCATTCTTGCCACTTAAAGAACAACACCTATAACTCTTCCTTCCTCTCCTACTTCACCTCTTCCTCTCTGCCCCACTCCATTCAAGGCCCATTTAGCATAAAAGAGGGCTTGTCCATTTTCAAGAAGAGAATGCTAGAACCATGTGCAGAGAGTTCTGACATTGTGAATGAAAGAAGAGCACTTTTAAATCTGGTTCCTTACTACTACATCTATTATTTGAATCTTGTAGGTAAAAAGACTATGGAGCTTTCTTATGCTATCACTCTTTCTCTGTACCTCTCTAAATCCATTTTTGCATTCATTCATTCAGTCAAATTTCACTGCTAAAACTCTTCATGCAAAAGATTTTATCTATCAGTTCATAAAAACCATTGCAAAAACATTTCTTGGATTTTTCATAATAAGAGCATTGCTTGTTTCTTACCTCCTATGTCATTGATGGCTCTATTCCTTTGTACTCGACTCCCTTTCTAGCTCCTCGCAGGCTTCTGTCCTACAACACACGGGCCTCCATGCTTGTTCTCGGGCATCCATACAACTCTTGGGTTTACTCGGGTCTTCCCTATCTAAGCATCTTATATATTTAAGAATAGCATGGATGTTTATGCAATAGTCAGCTGTATCTCATAAAAAATCAAGATTCTGTCCACCACGAGAGAAATATTTCTTATTATCTTCATTGATAAACAAGCTTCGGTACAATCTGTAAGTGGATGTAACCAATATTGAACCATTGACTTTTGTACATATCTAAAATGAGTGAGGACATCTTGGCCCCTTTATTATGTCCAAATGTGAAGTGCATGTGATGTGTCCTGGTTCGATGACTTTGCAATTTTATGCTTAAACTCCAATTGTTATAGCATCTGTTATGAGCTTTATCTAATTTATTGAGCAAAGAGCGTCTTCCTTCAAATACAATAATCTTTAGATTGTTAACTGAGATTTGTTTCTGCAACGTATTTGGTTTGAGCTACTAAAATTTTCTAACTGATCTTCCTTTGCAGTGTATTCATGTTCCTCTGGGTTCTTTCCAGCAAATGCTTAGTCCGTGTTTCTAATATTTTATTGTTGCACACAGGAACATACAATTTGTGAATCCATTCAAGATGCGGGATTTGAAGCGACAATAATTCCAGATGTTAAAAATGAGACCAGCATGACAGTTTGCCGGCTGCGTCTAAAAGGAATGACTTGCACATCATGCTCTGGGTCTATTGAATCTGCACTTAAGAAAGTCCAAGGAGTGAAGCGGGCTACAGTTGCCTTGGCAACAGAGGAAGCTGAGATTCATCATGACCCAAAGGTTGTGACTTATGTGCAGCTGATTAAAATCATCGATGATATTGGATTTGAGGCTGAGTTAATCAGTGCAGGGGAAGAGAGGAATAAAGTACATCTCAAAGTGGAGGGTGTCCACTCTCAAGAAGCTGTGAAGCTTATTGAGGCTTCTTTACAAGCTTTACCTGGAGTTACAGCAGTAGCAATTGATTCATCTGCAGAGAGATTCACCGTGTCCTACAATCCTGACCTGACTGGACCTAGATGTTTTATGGACATTATAGAACAATCGAGTCCCTTGCCCAACCTCTTCAAAGCAAGTTTGCACGTCGAACGAGGGGAGGGTGGGCCGGATAGAACCATGGAAATTAATCGATACCGAAAACTCTTCTTGTGGAGCACTGTCTTCACTGTACCTGTTTTCCTTCTATCTATGGTTTTTATGTACATTCCAGGGATTAAACAGTGGTTAGACACAAAAGTTATCAAGATGTTGTCTATTGGGGCATTACTGAGGTGGTTGCTGTCTACACCAGTGCAATTTGTGATTGGCTGGCGATTCTATGTTGGGGCTTACAAGGCTTTAAGACATGGTTCTGCTAACATGGATGTTCTAGTAGTGCTGGGTACAAATGCTGCTTACTTTTACTCCCTATACACAATTATACGAGCGACAACCTCTAACACTTTCAAAGGGACAGACTTTTTTGAAACTAGTGCCATGCTTATATCTTTTATCCTTTTAGGAAAGTACCTCGAGGTTCTTGCCAAGGGAAAAACTTCTGAAGCCATCACAAAGTTGATGCATCTTGCCCCTGATATGGCTACACTCCTAAATCTAGATAGTAATGGGAATGTTCTTTCGGAACGTGAAATCAGCACACAACTGATACAACGGAATGATATAGTAAGGGTCGGGCCTGGTTCTAAGTTGCCAATGGATGGGCTAGTAGTTTGGGGTGAAAGCCATGTGAATGAGAGCATGATAACTGGTGAAGCAAAGCCAGTCTTGAAAAAGCTTGGTGATAAAGTAGTGGGTGGAACAATGAATGAATACGGTGCTCTCCACGTCCAGGCTACTCATGTAGGTTCTGAGACTGCTCTATCTCAGATTGTTCGGCTTGTAGAGGCTGCTCAGATGGCCAAAGCGCCTGTGGAAAAACTGGCTGACCGAATCTCGAAGTATTTTGTTCCTATGGTACATATTTAAAAAAGGAATATCTAGTCAATACTACAATTTGCTTCATGATGAATGTCTTATTTTTTTATCAGGGTGTTTGCTGAAAAGCTTAACTGGCTCAATGAGTAATGTAACGAATGAAAAAACCACCAAACTCCCCATCTTGACATACAACTCATGCACAACATGCACAAGGGTGCACGTGCACACTAGTGTTTAAGTTACGTAGGTGCGCATGGCTATGCGTGTTAGTGTGCAGATTTATAGAGTTTGATGTTTTCTTAGTCTTGTGAAATTTGAACCGTGTGTCACTCTTGTTGATAGGTGGTGGCTATTGCTTTTCTTACCTGGCTAGCATGGTATTCTGCTGGGAGAGGTAGATTATACCCTGAATCTTGGATTCCATCTTCAATGGATGCATTTGAGCTTGCTCTCCAATTCGGAATCTCAGTTTTGGTCATAGCATGCCCATGTGCTCTTGGTTTAGCAACTCCTACTGCTGTCATGGTTGCCACTGGAAAAGGTGCTGCACAAGGTGTTCTCATCAAGGGTGGACATGCTTTGGAAAGTGCTCACAAGGTAATTAATGATGGTGAGGTCTGAGAGAGAATCAGCTATGGGCATGTCTGGATGGATGACATATAGACATCTTTTCTGATAGCTGTTGTTCCTTCTTGCAGGTAACATGTGTCATTTTTGACAAAACAGGCACACTAACTGTTGGGGAACCCGTTGTCATAAGCACGAAGCTGCTGAAAAACATGCCTCTTCAGAAATTTTTCAACACAATAGCTGCTGCCGAGGTATGCTATCCTGATACCAGACATGAAGCAAAGATTGCAGCTGATTTTCTCTAGATATTGGATCTATAGATTTTTCTCTGTTATGAAGCTCTGGAAGATGATTATTTTTAACCAATAATACTTATGACAAGCTGCCTAACCCATTGTGCCCCTTACTTTTGTGAGAAAGTCCTTTAATCTTCTCCATTATAATGTATACACCTCCATTTTATCTCATATTAATCTTCCCACCTGTGGTGAGTTGGTGTATCATGCTCGCCCACCCAGGTTCGATTTTCTGTGATCCCACGGATTGATGATACCAAGAAGCCTTGTATATCATATTAGTAAAACTTATGATAAATGATCATAGAGCATCTCTTGCAATTGTTGCAGAAAGTTCTGACATACAATGATAGTGGATAGAAGTCTGGATCTACACTTATTATTTTAACAAGTGAGGAAGGTTATCTTGACACTTGTTTTTTTGTACAAGCTCTGCTGTAGAGGAATGTCTATAGCCATGTTGATGTTAAGATAAGCACCAGTATGATGTGTTTTTTCTGGAAATGGTCTTGCTCTTTTAGTTGACAATACGTACAGATTCTTGCCTTAACATTTCAGTGATTTCGCTCTACTTTTAAGCCCAGCATTGCTGGTTTGTTGCCTGTGATAGAGCTTTTTTGTTATTCCACTTCTTCTTTTACTATTTTTGTGACTATTTTTTAAGATGTGAGTGCAGATATATAGTGAGCATCCTGTAGCTAAGGCAATATGTCAGTACGCAAAATCTCTACATGGAAACATGCAGATGGATACTAGCTTGCAGTTGGAGGTAAAAGATTTTCAGGCAGTTGCTGGTCAAGGTGTTCAGGCCATTGTTGCAGGCCAAAAGGTCATGGTTGGAAATTCAAAGTTGATGGCTGAATCTGGAATTAACATTCCTGAAGATGTTGTTGACCATCTTGAGGAGATTGAAGAGATGGCGAGGACTTCCGTGTTAGCAGCCATTGATGGAGAGGTTGCAGGGATAATTGCTATATCAGATCCACTCAAGAAAGAAGCAGGTGCTGTCATATCTATCCTGAAAGAAATGGGCATTAGAAGCATAATGATTACTGGAGATAACTGGGGTACAGCTAATGCTATAGCCAGAGAAGCTAATATAGAGACTGTTATAGCTGAAGCTCAACCAAAGGTGAAGGCTGAGAAAGTAAATGAGTTGCAGGTATAAACATCTTGGTACAATAGCTTTATGTCTTGGATAAATGAAATATTGTATTTTCTTTTAGCATTATCTGCAACCCTAAATTGCTGCATGCTGTCATTTTTGAGAATTAACAGTTCTACCATTTCATGGGAACTGACTTCTGGTTGATCTTGCTCAGACTCCCCTTGCTTTTAACTGTGACTACAACTGCTATCACTGAGATTATTACAAAGGTTGTATGGCTGATTTGTGCTAAGTAACTTTTATCAACCCATGCAAGGGATCGGCTATTGTTTATTATGTGATAGTTTATTAGAAATACTGAAAGGGAGCAGATGTTGTTATAGTGAAACTTAAGGTTATTACTCTCTTTGAAAATGCAGATGTCAGGTCAGATAGTTGCCATGGTGGGTGATGGCATCAATGACTCACCAGCTCTTGTAGCAGCCGATGTAGGATTGGCCATAGGTGTAGGCACAGATGTAGCAATTGAAGCTGCGGATATTGTTCTCATGAAAAGCAATTTGGAGGATGTGATTACAGCTATTGATCTCTCAAGGAAGACATTTTCACGAATAAGGCTTAATTATGTGTGGGCCCTTGGATACAACATCTTGGGTATTCCTATAGCAGCTGGAGTCTTGTTTCCTTTTACACATTTTCGACTTCCTCCTTGGGTTGCAGGTGCAGCGATGGCAGCTTCTTCTGTTAGTGTTGTATGCTCTTCCCTCTTGCTTAAGAATTACAAGAGGCCCAAAAAGCTTGATCATATTTCCAAAGAACTGTGAGCTGCTTTTGTTAATGTTGTTTGCTTTTCCTCTTGCTTCAATATCACAAGGGGACTAGAAGACTTGAATCATATTTTTAAAGAATTTACAATTCATTAGGTCTGTAAAAGAATGATAGACCTTGTCAAATACTCCTTCAAGAGAATTTGCAAGTCAAGGCAAAATGGTTTTCTGAGCATGTTATATGTAAGTAGGCAATTTGGAATTGAATCTTGGTGGTGTGAAGTGAAATGTAAATAAAGAGTTGATAAATAAATGATTTGAAAACCCATTTCTGCAAAATTACCTAGACCATTCAAGTTGTCTTCCTTTGGTTCCAAGCACGTGATGTTTTTGGCAAGTTGCTCACTTTTGACCAATTGCCTTGATTTTCATATTAGGAGTGGGTATTCCAATTTAGGTAGATAAAATATGATCTGCTATTTAACTATTTGGTTGTATATCAAAGGTTATTGTCTACTTGTATAGCCCAGTTAGTCTAATCTCAAAGGGGTGAACAAATAGCTAATTCTCAAATACAGGTATATCCTCCATGTTGGGAGTTTTAAGATTTTGAGTGATACTTCCAGAATAGGATTTCAGAAGCCTAATTACTGGATATCTTGACTCAGAATAATTCCATGACAAATATTTAACAATTTTGGAATAGAAATCTTGGCCGATGACAATCCTTGGACATGTAATTCTTGATTATATATTCGAAACAACTCGTCAAAGATACATGAATATTGTTTTGTTTATTGGCTAGTAGAAAATTCTATGAGGATCCAGGATGCATTTTTTGATCAAAGCATGGACCATGTGAACTGCTAAGTATGGACAAAAATGCCACAAAAGGACTTTGTATGACTAACAAATAAGGCCCTCAATTGATTATGTATTTATTTTGAGAAACGACAAAGACAGCCGCTACTCAACTTATGCATGTGAATGCATGGGCAAATCTCAAGGAAGAAAGAGTCTTTGTGGGATGGCTGAACCTCGATGGATAGACATATACAAAAGGAAGGGAAAATGGAATTTTGAATTACAATTTCAGCAAACCACTAATTGATGTCATAGTCAAACATGTGGGTTGGATAAAAGGGTGTTAACTACTTTACTAAATGTAGGAAGGCTTTATTATCGTGTTGCACTCACTTCAGCCCTGCACGTTGATATGGTGGAGCTATGGAAAACCCAAAACTTTCTACAGGGTATGCTCCATTACTACAAACCAATGCCCTTCCTGAACAAATTACGGTGACAAATGATGGAGGGCATCGGCACCACAATCTACCACTCCTGACAGCAACAATCTCGCCTCCAAGAAGCACAGAAGATATAGGAAGAAAAGGCTTCAATTGGTGTGGGACCACCCATTCAATAAGGAGGGGAATAATGTTAGTATATGTGCTAACATAGAAAAAAATAAAAAAAGAGAGAAATAAAACTCCGTGGCATGTGTTTTGTAAGTCCACATACGAGTGTCTGTTAATAAACTTTCGCCATGGCATGTGTTTGTAAGCCCATGAGTAGAAGCTTAAAAAATAATAAAATAGTCTAAACTTAGATTTAGAACTTAGACTTAGAAAATTTAAGATTAGAAATATTTTGTTTTAAGTTTTCCTAAGTTAAGAAACTTTGAAGTTCTAAATCCTAAGTTAGAAGTTCTAGAAAGGCTAGAAATAGATTAGTGGATACTTATGGAAGACCCTCCTTGACATAAAACTTAGAGGTATTTGCCTTGTAAATAACACTTTTGCGATTAAGCTATCAAGTTCTCTATTTTTGAGATTATCTCTCTATTTCATTGTGTTCTCTTTGGAAAGGTGCATAGCTTGAGGGAAGGTGTTTGGGCCTCCCCTTGTCTCCTTCTCATTGGTTTGTATTGTGGCATGTATTTTGTCGATTGATTATTAGTTAGCTGCAATCTTCCATTCTAATTCCCTTTGGGTATTAATTTAGGTCCTAGTTTAGCAACCTTGCTAGTTGGGATTGCCTTAGCAAGGATTTTATTGTTGTTTCTAGTTAGCTTTATTTCTGTTTTGGACACTAGTTGGGTAAGCCTTAGTGTTCTCATCCTTGTTGATTATTTCCATATTTCCGTTGAAGCTTGTTGTAGAAACTTAGAAAGTGGACGATCCTCTCTATACTACACCACAGTAGACCTAGCCAACATTCACAAACCAGATTTACTTCCAACAATGCTCATTGAATGATATTGGAGTTGCAGGTATAGTACACAGGTAGCAGCAGGCCATACATTCACACGTGTGAAGAGTTTCGGAGCTAATTCATGGAGTTCAAGCCAAGATAAGCTCGAATCAGTGCATTGATTTGTAATCTAGCTACTAGATCTTGTTTGGATCTTAAGTAGGTGCTTTCTCCATCATTTCTAAGATCAAATGGGTTTATTTTGCTGCATTTTTCACACGACCAACGTAAAATTAGTTTTGACATTTTTATGAAGAAAATGGTGGAGCCTCACTGAGTGGAATTTGTGGGGAAATTTTTTTTGTGGCAAATATTTTTTACCTACACCTTTCGAATGTCGGAAGGTGCACATAAAAACACTACCACAGGGCTTCTCTTGTTCACTCCACGACTAATAGCCTGATACAAAATATTGTATCATTTTAGTGCATGACTTTGTAGCCCATTCTCCAAAATAGGATACTAAAATTAGCTTGATGTCCTTTTTACTAGCCACAACATCGATTTTTCAATCTACGTAACGGATACCTTGTGATTGTTGAATTTCACACATGTGGATTGTCCACAACATGTACTTGTGATCTCCTAAGGTGTATAGATGCACCAAGATCAAGACTAGATTGAGATTCAAGATCAATCTTAGATCCTATGGCAAAAACACACTACTATATGCATTCAATCACTTCCAACTCTCACTCACACGTGTGGGAAGTATTAAAAAAATAATCTAAGTAAAAATAAGCTGCTCTCCTTGGTTAGAGAGAGAAAAAGCACCACGAGCTCTCGGGTAGAGAGAGAAATCTAGAAATCCAATAACTCACAAAATCCATAAAATCACCAATTCAATTAGATCCAAAATGAGGAGTACAATGATACTAGTAGATCCACGAGCTACCACTATGCTTAACTATGATTGGACCATATTTTGTCACCTCTTGATCCTATTGGATCATTGATCCATACACCTCTTAATTCTATTGGACTATATTCAAGCACACCTCAATTTCCTATTGGACCTCACAAGGTTCCACCTCTAAATCCTATTGGACCTCTTGGAATTCATCAAACAAAAGCTTTACACTTGTCTACACTCTAATTGGCACATGTTTAGCCTCTTACTCTATTTGGGCTCAATAGTGGCATTACAAGTTGAAATGCATAATTTGCCATCTATGCCAAATTTATTCCTATCAACATCCTACACCTGGTTGCTTGATGTAAAAAACATAGGACCCCTATATCTAACATAGATAATCTTTTTTAATTCTTCACACTCCTCCTAAAAAATTATCTATGAAGATTTGAGCATTGATCTTGATATAACTCCAAGATTAGATCTATGCTTGATGAAAGCACTTTTGCTCAAAGGCTTGGTGAGTAGATCGGCAATACAAGAGGACGAGTTGACATGCTCCAAATAGATTTCACCTCCAATAAGCTTTTCTCTCACAAAATGGTGTGCCACTTTTATGTGCTTGCTTCTTGCATGAAATATGGGATTATTGGCAAGAGCTTGGGCCGAGATGTTATCACACTTGATCATTGGTAGATCATCCTCCTTGATGCACTTTAGCTCCATTAATAACCTCTTGATCCAAAGCACTTCATTGGTAGTTGTAGTGAGTGCTTTGTACTCGGCCTCACATGAAGAGAGAGATATAGTATCTTGCTTTTTGGAAAGCCAAGATATTAGATTGCCTCCAAGAAAGATAGTGTATGCACTAATAGACTTTCGATCCATCTTGTCACTTGCAAAGTCCGAATCCGAGTAGCCAATAATGGATAGATCTTCACTTTTATAGAGTAGACCATAATCACAAGATGAAGATACATATCTTAAAATGCTCTTGGCCATCTTCCAATGATGGATCTTAGAATTTTCCATATGAAATTTTTTCAACATAAAGTGAGCATATCTAGATTGGCATATAAAGACATGATTTTGAATACCATGATCTTGGTGCTTGCTTGAGTCCATAAAGACTTTTGAAGAGCAAGCACACTTTGGACTCATCCTTGATGAATCCTTGAGGTTGTTCCATATAGATGTCCTCCTCAAGATAACCATTTAGAAAAGCATTGGATACATCTAATGGAAACACCTTCCACTTGAAAAAACAAGCAAGAGAAATAAGAATTCTTATTGTCACCATCTTTGCAATGGGTGCAAAGGTCTCCTCATAATCAAGACCATGGATTTGAGCAAATCCTTTGGCACATAATCTTGCTTTATGCTTGTTGATGGTGCCATCATGATTGAACTTGATCCAAAATACCCACTTGCAACCAATCACATGCTTGTTGGACGGAGGATCCACAAGCTCCCAAGTATTGTTGGTGATCAATGCATCATACTCTTGCTTCATGGCATCATACCACTCCTTGGTATTGAGTGTCTCTTGTACATTCTTTGGCTCTTCATGAGAGACATAAAAAACATAATTAGTGGAATCAAGATCCACTTGTTTGCCTTTGTCAACATATGAGAGCCTCTTAGGCTCAGATCTATCTCTCATGGATCTTCTTGGTGAAAAACTCCGAGGAGAGTCTTCTTCAAATCTCGACCCCATCACATCATGATTGTCTTCAAAATCAATAATTGATGATGCATCCATAGATTTCTTGATCTCGGCCTCTTCAAAAGATGAGTGTTGATCTTCATGAAAGACAACATCTCTTCTTTCAATAACTTGAGAAGTAGACAGTATAAAGACTCTATAGGCCTTCTTGGTGGATGAGTATCCAACCATGATCCCTTTGCATGCACTAGGATCTTCCTTCTTCCTTGTTTCCAAGGGAATATGGACAAAGCATAAGCATCCAAAAATTCTAAGGTGATCAACCTTAGGCTTTTTCAAAAATAAGATTTCATATGGTGACTTTCCTCCAAGAGCTATATGTGGGAGCCTATTGCAAAGATAATTTGCACAATTAATGGCTTCTCCCCAAAAACCTTTGGGCAAAGATGCCTCAATTCTCATAGATTTTGCACATTCACATAGAGATCTATTCTTTCTCTTGGCCACTCCATTTTGAGATGGAGAGTAGGCACAAGAAAACTCTCTTTTAATGCCTTCAAGCTCACAAAAATCTTGAAATTTATTGGAGATATATTCACCACCTCCAGCACTTCTAAGAGCTTTAATCTTGAATGAGAATTGCTTCTCTACATAAGCTTTGAAAATAAGGAAATGATCAAACACCATAGATTTAGAAGCAAGAAGATATATCCAAGTGAATCTTGTGTAATCATCAATGAAAGTAACAAAACAAGTGGCTCCTCCCTTGCTTGTAATTGATGAGAAATGCACATCCGAGTGGATTAACTCCAAATGATTCTTGCTTTTGATGGAAGATCTTGTAAATGGCCTTTTGTGAGATTTAGCAATAGCACAAGCCTCACAAGGCTTGATCTTCTTGGAGAGTGACTTTGGCAAGCCAATAGCTTTGGCTTCTTTGAAATAGAGAGCATGGATTTGTAGTTGGGATGTTCCAACCTCCTATGCCATAATTCCTCCATAGAGAGCTTGTTCACAAGAGCAACATTACAAGCATTCACATACTCATTTGGATCTAGTTTATAGATGCCACCAAATCTAGATCCTAATGCAAGTATCTCATCATTCTTCCTGATAGTGCAAGTATCAACATTGAATTTTACATCAAGGCCATTATCAAGCAATTGGCCAACACTAATAAGATTCTTGGTAAGCTTAGGTACATAAAGAATTTTAGAGAGAAAAAGAACTTTAGAGGATGCAAGCTTCAAGGGAATGTTCCCTATGCCTTCAATAGGACATTCAAAATCATTTGCAGTGTATATTGATTTCTTGACTCCATCATAAGGTGCAATAGAAGAGAAAGAGTCCTTGGAGAGCTACACATATGTGAAGAGGCTCCACTATCAATATACCATAGGCTGTCCTTCTTGAAAGGAGTAGATGAGAAACTAGAGACCATAAGAGATCCCTCTCCATCACTTGCAATAGTGTCTTCCTTCTCATTGGTAATATTGGCTTGCTTGAGTTTGCGTTTCTTGGCGCGCAGCAATTGCGGCCTGCGGCGGCTTCAGCCTTTGATTCTTCTTCTTGAAGCAATTGGTGGCATAATGACCTTTCTTGCCACAATAAAAGCACTTGATCTTCTTCTTCTTGAGCTTGGATGATGAAGCATTAGAGGAATCATCTTTCTCCTCATCTTTGTCTTTGGATTTGACTTTGTCCTTGCTTGAGGATTGTTGATGTTGGTTCTTGCTCCTCCCTTTGTGCTTATCCTTGGCAAAGAGAGTTTGCCATCATTATGAGTGAGAGAAAGCTTGTCCATCCTCAAGAGCTTGTACTCTTGTCTTGATTCTTCCGAAATTAGCACACTTTGGAGAGCCTCCAAACTTGGTAGCTCCTCCTTAATGGCATAGGATTGGACAAGGTTATCAAATTCACTTCTCAAACCATTGAGAATGACTTGAACTAGCTCATTTTGATTGATGTCTATGAATATCTTTTACTCTCAAAATATAACTAGATGCACTCTCATCACTCTTTTGGCTACTTTGAAAGATTTGATTCCTAAGAGTGAGAAGCCTAGAGGTATTCTTAGCCTCATAGATAGTCTTGAGACAATCCCAAGCTTCTTTGGCTGTTGTACAAGTACCTATCTCCCTCAATATCTCATTAGAGACATTCATCTTAATGTAGTGGAGAGCCATCCTAGCTCTCTTTTTGTATTTTTGAACCTCTTGAAGAACTTGTGGTTCTTCTTCAAGGCCAAGAACTATGTCCATCATGTCTTGAAGGATCAAGATGGACTCCATCCTCATTTTCCAAATTGAATAATTTGAAGTGGTCAATCTTTCATTTGGTTCCAACAAGGATGAACCCATTGAAGACATTTGAAGTGAAGAAAACTCAAATGATGAACAATAAATGTTGCTACACACTCTCAATAGGATCCAATAATTGAGTACTATCTCCTCCTATGAAAGATCTTGCAACTATTTGTGAATTACTAGCTACACAAATCTCTCTAAAACAAGATCTATTTCACATCAAATGATGGAGTACAGGCAAAGTTAGGATCAAACACTCTTAGCACGTGTGAAATACACTAAGAAACCAAATTTGACTCAAATACAATGATATTGCATGAAACAAAATGGCTAAGATCTCAAAATAGTGCCTGGATCACATATAGATGAGATTGGTAAGCATTCAACTGTGATTTTGGATCAAACAAGCAATCTCTTGACCAAACCAAATGTCTCCACC
This sequence comes from Diphasiastrum complanatum, assembly GCA_029204225.1. Classification (NCBI taxonomy): domain Eukaryota; kingdom Viridiplantae; phylum Streptophyta; class Lycopodiopsida; order Lycopodiales; family Lycopodiaceae; genus Diphasiastrum; species Diphasiastrum complanatum. Next base: position 5,275,980 of record CM055092.1, on the reverse strand, counting down.
TAGGTCTAGGTGCCCTACCTAACCCTCTTCAAAAGCTTATAACTTTTGATTGGCTCAACCCAATGGAATGAAACTGATTGCATCAGAAACTAGACAAAAATAGCTTCAAAACAAGCTATCAAGCAAGATAAATAGATCAAACATGAGAGAGAACTTCCAAACTGAAATTGGATATTCCTCACATGTGTCTGAGCACCTGATTCTGTACAGTACCAGGTCAGACCCAATCAATGCCCTTTTGATCTCTTTTGATCCAAGATTGAACAAGATAGCTAGGAAAATGGGCCTTGACAACTTCTAGCTCAAGATTGATGAAAATTTTTCACTTAGATGGATCAAAATGCATGGTAACCTTAGGTAGGCTCTGATACCATGTTGAATTTCACACGTGTGGATTGTCCACAACATGTACTTGTGATCTCCTAAGGTGTGTAGATGCACCAAGATCAAGACTAGATTGAGATTCAAGATCAATCTTAGATCCAATGTTAAAAACACACTACTACATGCATTCAATCACTTCCAACTCTCACTCACACGTGTGGGAAGTATTCAAAAAATAATCTAAGTAAAAACAAGCTGCTCTCCTCGGGTAGAGAGAGAAAAAGCATCATGAGCTCTCGGGTAGAGAGAGAAAAAGCATCATGAGCTCTCGGGTAGAGAGAGAAAGCTAGAAATCCAATAACTCACAAAATCCATGAAATCACCAAATCAATTAGATCGAAAATGAGGAGTACAATGATACTAGTAGATCCACGAGCTACCACTATGCTTAACTATGATTGGACCATATTTTGTCACCTCTTGATCCTATTGGATCATTGATCCATACACCTCTTAATTCTATTGGACTATATTCAAGCACACCTCAATTTCCTATTGGACCTCACAAGGTTCCACCTCTAAATCCTATTGGACCTCTTGGAATTCATCAAACAAAAGCTTTACACTTGTCTACACTCTAATTGGCATGTGTTTAGCCTCTTACTCTATTTTGGCTCAATAGTGGCATAACAAGTCGAAATGCATAATTTGCCATCTATGCCAAATTTATTCCTATCAACATCCTACACCTAGGTGCTTGATGTAAAAAACATAAGACCCCTATATCTAACATAGATAATCTTTTTCAATTCTTCACAGTGATTATTCTGCCCAATTTTTGAGCATCTTAAAAAGTAGAATGTGTCACTACATGTTTTGCTTTCCTCAATGCTTCCACCGCGCCCTTTGTCCCTCCTGATTCTGTCATGCCCATTACCTTTGATCTACCTTTGACCCACAGAATGCCACCTGACTTCTCAAGAGCAGATAAAACAAATCCAAGTGTTATTACGTTTCATGAAATTCATGTGAAAAAAATCTAAAGGTATCCATTACGCAATGGAAGGTGCCAAACATAGGAAATTATGCCTGGTAAGGAATTTCAGAATTTTTAGGTGAGGCCTAGAGGAGTCAAGCCTAAAAATTTTGAAAAGCTGAACTGGACAAAATGTCCTTTGCCCGACACCTTCCATAGTACCTTCCATAGTACATAATATTTGATCAGCTAGGCCCGTGCAAAAAAAATTTGGTACAAAAAAAAAACGAGTAGTTTTTGTAGCTCGACTACTTGGCTGACAATTGATCAACTAGGCAGAACAGATGTCTGGCTGCAATTAAAAAAAAAAACCAATGCGTCAAGAGATTTTGTTTTGGGCTGGGGTCATGTGTCAATCTATGAAAGTTATTTTGTTGCTAGAGACTAGTTATAGGTTTGCAGATTTTATACTAATCGTATGAGAATCCAACTGAACTTGCAGGTATGACAAAATCGTATGACACATGACCAATCTCCTTTCGAGAAACAAAATGGTAGTAGCAAAGTGAAGAAACTTATTGGGCTCATAAGACTCAGAGCCAAGACACCTTCAAGGTTAACACCACTACTTTGCTTGCGAGAAGCATACATGCAACAAAAATTTTGCTAAAATTATAAGACAGGTTCAATGGAAGCTTCTCACACCACTATGTTTCTAGAGTGTTGACAGATTCTGCAGCCTGCCCAATTATACTAATGGGCAAACATTTTTCATTGATTAAATGCTTAGTGTGTAAAATCAACAAACTACAGGCTGAATTGGAGCTTTTGCCATTGATTACAAGTTGATAGGATTAGGATCATCTATGGTTAGAGGCAAAAAAAGGTACGCAACAACAGAGCTACAAAGGCTGAGATTGCAGCATAGAAAGCTCATTGTCTTGCTCTCTCACTCTCACTATCTATCTTCTTCTATTGTTGTTGTTGTTCTTGCCCACTCCCTTGAGCCCTTCATAAACTATTGCACTAAATGTCCCAATTACTCCCAAGGAATTGGATTTTTCCTTCTGCTCTTTGGTTTGCAAGAAAAACACCTGTGCATAATAGTGCTCTCAAAAAACTCTATAAAATTTTATGGAATGAGTTCAAATCTAGCATTCTCTCCTACTTAGATCAACCATACAAGTCTAGGTCCTTATCCCACTCTCTAAATGAAGGCCTCATTAGGGGATATTATCACTCAAAATGGGCTCTTTGTCAAGATGTTGTTTTTGACTTTGCACGCTTTCAATGCTTATGTGTCCCAATGAATGGTGTCCATCTATGATGAACTGTAACAGTGGTTGATGGACAAAAATTGTATTTAATTTTCCTGGCCAAATTTTTGTGATTTTCAAATATCCCGCTAGGCAGAACAAACAATTATAATTGGACCATTGTTACTGCCCAAATACTCTTATGTTGCCCGTCTTTGTACACTGGAGGTTGATTTGACGTCAATAGTCATAAACTGTAGTTAACTAATCCTTGTAGTTTAGGAACTTCTTGTCATTCATAGGTATACCTCTCATTCTCTTCATTTTTTCTCTTATTTAGGATTGTCATTCTTAGGTATCCTCTCAATCTCTTCATTCTCTCTGTTCTCAACTTGCGTACATGTATTTTCGACTAATGGCTATACATAATCGAAGACCAAGAGGAACCATTGATGCAATCAATATTTGCAATGAAAAAAAATGTATAAGATCAATGGATACCAAGAATATATCAAAAATATCAATGGATCTTGATGCATCCCTCTACAAAAGGATCATTCTGGAAAAGAAAAAGATCGGATAACATATATAGAAGCTCTTGGAAAGACAGGATAATGGATTTCAAAGTATCACTTGCCGATCAATCTATCACGAAAGTTTTAGTTCAGCATGCTTATCTTCACAATGAGCTCAACATTCATGATTTGAATCCAAATGATAGAAGAAAATGCAATTGTAAGTTTTGAGATTTAATTTTTGTAGAGTTAGAATTTTCTTTAAATTATATTTTTCTTGTGATATTTTTGTTGGTTTTGCAGATTTGTATCCATCAAATTTTGTTGAATGGCAAACAGTACAATCGATTGCAAGAATAATCGATGTCATACATTCAAATATCGGTATTTTACAATATGAAGGTCATTCTCCCAAATCAGTTTTAGAGTTAGGAGTTTTCTTTTATAATCACACCTATTTTTCTGATAAAAATGATTTAGTGGGTAGATTAGAGTCATATCCTCTACCAGATTTTTCGAGTGAGGAATGGATTTCTCCTGATTCAGCAATTTCAGAAAGTTTTCAATCTAGACTATATATTGATATTCAGAGTATATTAAAATGTAGCACTGGATCAAAGAATAATAGATTAAGTTGGTATCTACCATTTACTATTTTTGTTGATTTTTTTTTCCAAATACCATGTTTGGAGAACGAAAACAATGCTTATTTGTAAGGACTTGGGTGATGAAATAATCGTTGAGTTGTTGGATGATGGTTGGGATATGAAACAAAATTAACAAGTTGAGTTAGAGTATGTTACTCATCAATGACATTTAGATATCTCATCGAAAAACAAATGCTCACTTTGTTGTTGTATAATAGAAGATGGAGTAAATACAAAAATGTTTGGAAGCCACTTGATCAAGATTTTGGTATAAACCCTCAAGAGCAACTTCAAATAACAGTGAAAAAAAATGAGAACATTCTTGCAATGGTTGAGGTCGAGGAAGATTGGTGTCTCAATCACATAGACATGTTGCAATTCGATCTACCTCAGTACTATCAATTTTGGTTGAATGGTGTAAAGGTATGTTATGCCATATGAAAATGTTCTTTTTTTAGATTTCTAAGGGAATCAGTATCAAAATATATATTAACTAAAATAATTTCTCTGGTGCAGGTAAGAGTAATGCATGAGGAGCATATAAAATACAAAGACATTGGAACATCCATCGAAATTGAAGATCCATAGATTATGAACAATGGAATTTTGTATTATGTAATACAATTTTTTGTATACATCATTTTTGAAAATATATGAACCACTTTTTTCTATGAAGCTCTTTCATTTCTATGATCTCCATTTCCATGGTGCAAAACACAATATAATTGCAACTGGATAATATGAGTTTTCAATAACAAGATTCATTGTCTCCCACAGGAAATGCATTATCTCCATTGGGGAGATCTTCTGGCAATTGAACTCCAGTGACCACTACAATCAGATATATCAGCTTGCCCTGGTTGATGTCTTGGATATATCGGATATATTTTTGGTCTTCATTGCCTTGGTCTGTATTGTCCTTGTCTTGGCATATTTGGATATGTTCAAAAGATGATCTGATTGAAGCTTTGCCACAACAAGGCAAGGCAAACCAAGGCTATGAAAAACTTACATGTAGGAACACCATAGAAGATGAATGAATAATAACTTGGAATAATAACGGGAAAACAAACATGTAATAACAACTATAGAACAACGTAAATATATTTGCATAAAATCTTTCTATACATGTGTCTCATCCACATCAAGGGATGCCAATCTATGACCTCTAAATACATGCTAATCTATGACCTCTTAATCCATTTCTCCAGTTGGAAGTTGCTTGGGTGGAGAACACTCTGCCATTACAATTGGATATGAATTTTTGATCACAAGCTTTATGGTCTATTGCTTGAAGTGTATTATCTCCATTGGGGAGACCTTCGGGCATTTAAACTGAAATAACAGAAACACAATTAAATGCTAGTAATCAAAGATTAGTTATTAGGAGTATGATTAAGAAAAAAAACAAAAACACAAATAAATGCTATTAATCAAAGATTACCTCTTCCATATTGGGAAGTCCATCTTGTATTGCAAGCCAATTGAAAGAGAATTTGGCATTGTATACTGTATACCAATCACAGCTCACAGAATCAACCTGCTAGGAGGACTGCAGTATTTCAAATAAACTAAAATTAGTAACAAGATTTGAACATTATGCAATATCGTATCAATGCGCATGAGCTTATAATAAAATCTACAAAGGAAACAAGCGCGCATTGAACCGATATTCAAAAAATATTGTTTGAATAGTGGATCAGCGCGCACGATATAAAAAGAAACCAAGCAATGACTACAAGGGCGCGTCGAACCGATATTGAAAAAATTTTACCTCTGCATCAACCATTTTCAACTTCAAATATGCTATTGCATGTGGTACTGAAAAGAGTTCTAGTATTTTCTGTATATGGCTCCTGGCAATTTTGTGGGTGTGTGTAATAGAGTTTATTTTTAAACAAACTGGATTACACACACCCTTATCATTGACATATAAGGACAGCAGATATAAGCTCCAATGATCACTGCAATCATAAAACAATATCTATTTAATAAAATCTAATAGAAATACACTTATTTTGTTATGTATGGGAGAACGAGAATTGGAATCCCTAGTCTGACTTATTGGAGCATATCATCGTGCAGACTTTTGAAGTCAGGAAAATTAAAAGCTGCCATGAATTGAAGAGGAAACAAAGCTACATCTACAAACAATGGGGTCTAGAAAAACTCCATCTAGTATTGAATTGCCCTCTCCTCTTACATTGTCCCCTAGCATTTTATCCCTACTTTCTAATTCACTTGTATCTAATTTAGATAGAGGAAGACCAACATTGGTCTTTGGAGAACCTAAAGCTTGAAGATAAGTGTTTAACAATTGGTCATACTATACATATTTAGGAGTATTTACAAAGGCAACTGCAGGGGATGAAGGAAGTAACACTGATAAACCACAAAAAGAATTGTCATTCAAAATTGATTTGACCTTTACATTTACAAAATCATCTAAATCAATTACTGAAACAAGAGGGGGGGAACTAATATTTGTGAGGATATGAGGAGACCTAGATTTTGAAAGAGGAGGAGATTTATTAGGAGATGAAGATTTAGGAGGAGAAGATGGAGATTGAGTTCTAGGAGGAGAACATGAGTACTAGGAGTAGAAGATGGAGATTGAGTTCTAAGAGGAGAAGAAAGAGACTTAGGAGGAGATTTAGATGCAGTTAGAATCTCATGCAGAGGAGATGGCTTGGAAAAATCCTCGTTTTATTTGGAGGGTTATGATACCTCCTCTTCTTTGAAACAATTCTGCTCTGTACTCAAAAAACAAGTCGGAAAGGTTGAGATTGCTTTCGCTTTCTTTTCTCTGAATCTTGTTTTGGAGGAGAGGAAGGAACTGGTCTAAAGTACTTTACAAACTTGTCATATGTGTCCCTTAGCCTGAATACAATGTTGAAATCCTTGGGCATGATGGTCACCCTCTTGGCATGGACAATTGCAAAAACAATATCTGAAATTTTTTTTACTTGGAAATCCTCATATGTTGTGTGCAAGGCCTCAATTGCCATTACAGTCCATCTCACATTTGCAGATAGACCTCTTGTAACCTGTCTGATGGATCTCTGTATATGAGCTTTCAAAATCAAAAAATTATTTGTCTTTTGTAGCTTCCAAATATCCTTCAGCCAGGCAGGGTCTCTTGGTTTGCCCCTAGGCCTAGGAGGAGGTGGTGGTAGACGAGGCAGTGGTGGTGGATTTCCCTGACCTCCTCCTGAGATTGGAATTCCAACACGGTGGATTTGTGCTGTTTGCTATGTCCACGCCATTGCTATTGAATATCGGATCAGCGTGTGAACAAGGAGAACTCAAGATCAGAAGTCAGGTTGGGCATGTCGAACCGATATTTGACCTTGAACCAAATCGACAAGTGCCATTATTTCATCCAATAGCAAATCGACGTGCATATACTGCATCTATACACCAGAGACGCTTTTCTTGCGCGCTGAACTGATATTGGAAGATAATGTGAATGATTAAAGCTTGATTCGATAGATTCTTGTTAGCTTTGGACAAAATGAGGAGTCTATCGAATCAAGCTTTGTGATCGGCTTCCTGGTGAAAATGTATCCCATGGTACATCCTTCTCCTTGCGTTTGTCACTTGCAATTTCAATCCTTCTTGCACCAAAAGGTTTGTCCCTACCTCTCCAACCAGTCTCTTGAGGTTGAGTAGTAGTATCTTGAGATGTATCCTCATGTTCATCACTCGGAAGGTCAATGAATGGATCATCATTAGGTGGTATTCTCACTATACCATCTTTTCCACTGGATGTATCTATCTTCTCAGCATTCTCATCTTCATACATCTTGGATTCATCAAAGATAACATCATGGCTTATATGGACTTTGTTTTCCACTGGATCAAAACATCTATAGCCCTTCACACGATCATCATATCCTAGGAATATGCACTTGATAGCTTTCACATCAAGTTTACGTCTCTCTTCCTTAGGAACGTGTACAAAGGCCTTACATCCAAAGATTTGCAAGTGGTTCACCTTTGGCTTTTTCTTCGTGAATGCTTCCCGGCACTTTTTATCACAATGGAAGCACTGGCCTTTCTTTTTGGTCTTACTGGAAGATCCCTCATCCTCCTAAGACTTGGCAAATTGTTGCTTAGACTTCTTCTTGCCCTTGCCCTTGCCTTGTTTTTGGCATGTCGCAAGTGCCTGATCGTCAGTATTCTGACGTCTAACTTTCACCATTTGCTGAATACATCTGGAATTTAAATGGCCTAATCTATAATGCCACAACATATGATTTGATTCAGAAGTGGTTGTATACAGAGCTTGACAAATAGAAGAATTGTAGTGGTTGAGTTTGTTAAGGTTGCCACTTCTTCTCCCGAATTCTAAAACTTTCTGGGACTTGTCAAAAATGGTGCAGCCATCTTTGTGAAATTCGACCTTCCGACCCAAATCTGTGATTATGCTAACTAAGAGCAGATTTTTGGTCAGGTTCGGAATATGTAAAACATTGGACAACAACCTAACATCACCTATATGGAATTCGACCTTGACTGTGGAGTGGAATGAGTTGTCTCCAAGTTGCACAACTCTAGAATGAGTGAAGGGCTTGTAGCTTTGGAACCAGTCCTGATGGTGAGTCATGTGTTGTGTTGCTCTGGAGTCCAAGTACCAAGAATCAATATCTTGTAGATTTTTGACCTTGGTCAAGAAGGCAATTTTATCTTCCTCTTCATGCTGGGTCGAGTAACTGGTTGAGGCAGCATTTTCTTGTTGTTGGAACTGCATCTTTTTTTTGTTGTTGTACTTGAGTGTTCTACAGTCCTTGATGAGATGGCCAGTCCTCTTACAATATTTGCAAAACAGGTTCTGCCTTGGCTGGAATGATGAAGAAAAATTTGAATTCGACAGCTAAGTTAAAATTTGACCCAGAGTCAAAATTTGACCCAGACTGCAAGTTGCTCCTTTTGTCAAGAGAATCTGACTTTGGAGATCTCTTATGATTTTTTTGATTTTTGTTTGTGTATAAAGCTACAAAATCCGATCCTGACCCTGAGGAGGATGCATTTTTTTTTATCTCCTCTTGTAATAGCATCGAGATGACTCTAGATAGAGTGAGATGCTGTTGGGTCAAAATGGCCATGACCCATGTTTCATAGGCTTCAAGGAGACTTGATAAAAGAGTCATCACTGAATCTGAATCTTCAATGTTCGATCCTGTTGCAGTCATTTTCTCCATAAGGTTTTTGAATGTGTTCAGATGGCTAGAAAGGGTGTCTGCATCAAACATTCTGAGAGTGAAAAATTTCTTTGTAGTTTGGAAGTGACATCTCTGATGTCATAGAGTGTTGCTAGGATGTCCTAGACATCTTTAGCAATTTGTGCAGATTGAATATGACTGGTTTGGGAGTCTCTGATATTCAGAGTGATTAAAGCAAATGCCTTGCCATCTCGTTGCCTCCATTTGGTGATGCTAGCTGCATCAGCCTCTGGCTTGAATTTAGTACCATCAACTATGTCCCACAGTTCCTTGGCTAATAGAATGACCTTCATCTTGAACTTCTAGAGATGGTAGTTCTCTCCATCAAGCTTGTCAATTAGAGAAGAACTAGAAGTAGAATCCATTCTGGTATAGTATCGATATTGTTGGTAGAAACAACAACAGCGAAATATTGTTGGCTGCGTACTTGTTGAGATGAAGTCTTGGTAGAAACAAGACTGAATTTGCAATGGAAATGCAGATTATTGAGCCACCCACTCTAATACCATGTCAAAAATCTACAGGATCAGAAAGCTGAAATCTGATATCATGTAGGAAATCGGTGGAAATGTGGTGCAGCGGAAGTGGAACAAATAGTGTAGTGGATCTAAAATGCAACAGTTATCAGCAATACATTCAAGATCAAATTGAATAGAACAAATGCACAATAGAACAGATTGTGTAGACAAAATTTGCACTCTGATAATTATCAAAATGTGAGTACAAGAGCTTGAAGCTGACACAAATCAGTAGGCGCAAAAATAGACTTCAGCTAAGTTCGTTGATGATGATTCAAAAATTTAAGAAACTCAAAAACTGAACTTGACTATATTTACACTATAACGCATGCAAAATGATAACTTGATCAGTGCGTTGACTCCAATGCAGATCTTCCTTGATGATTGGAAGTCAGATGATCAGTACATGGAAGCTGACACTAACCTACTTAATTAACTACATTTGTCCTACAGTAGGTAGCCACTAATTTTACAATGAATGTATGCACAGGAGCAAGCGGAGTGTCAACATCGCGACGTGGGCTGGATTTTCGAGTTGACAGTTCAAGGGGTCGGAAAATATACAAAGGATCGGATATATCCAAAGGGTCGGATTTATACACTATGAACCAGGGTCAAATAGATTAGACCCAATCCGATCCAATCCAGGGTCAAAGACGCTCGGATAAAATAGACCCGATCGATCCGATCTAGGGTCAAAGACGCCCGGATATTTTTTGCCTCAATCCGATCCGATCTAGGGTCGAAAGTTCTCTCTTTGATGGGATTAATATTGGGTCGAAACAGGCTTGGGTCGGAAAAATTCGATCCTGAATTTTTTGATCTTCTATACAAAAATTCGGGCCTTCTTCCTTTCTTCTTTTTTGTTGTTTTTCAAGGATAGATATAAACAAGAATTTTTCAGGATGCTCATTACCTAATGGAATTGGGCTTGAGCATAGAATTCCAATAGAATCGATATTTCTAACTTGTAGTGTGGCAATTACGAGGATGTTGTGTCCTCTGGAAAAGAAGACGAGATCGAAGAGTTCGAAGAAGACACCAATGTCAATCTTGATTCTTACTCTATTGACAACGTTGGCTATGTCTAGAGAAGAAGTTTGTGAAGAGCGGATTCAAGAAACATTCATTGTGCTTCTCTCTTCACAAACCAATGGGGACTTGACATTTCTTTCGCAAAAAAGTTGTTTGATTCTGTTGCCAAGCCCCAAGGCCCACCTCCTGCATCTATCAACGTCACATTAAGACCGATGTGCTTCCAACAAGGAGACACCCCAGAAATTTTGTTTGATAGCCCAGAAACATGCTTGGCTACATTTTCAAAATTCAAGAAAACTGATATGATAGATTCTGTAGATTTATGTAAAGAGAGGTATCCAAAAGAGGGAGAAATCGGCGAAGGTTCGAAATTGGATGGTCCATGCAAGAATAGGCTCCTTGCATTTTGCAAATTTGAACCTGTAGATGGTCAACACTTTTGTTGTGCGTGTAATGAGATAGCACCTCATGCAGTGAGACATAACAAAATATAAAAAGAAACATTCAAGGGGTTCCTGGTATGTACACGCAAGAATATGTTTGTTCAAAAACATGACGCGTTACATATTGGAATCCAATAGGCTGAACGTTGAATCAGAAAACAAACAACAGAAAAATAGCCTGGCAGAAAAAATGGAACATGCTCGACAGCTTTGGATCTCCTTGGACCGGCCCCGTTACATTAAAGGAGTAAAATTAGACCAAGAGACCACAAGGAGAATGACATCCTTCTACCAAGGACTTTGTGGCGTCATTGGCAGTGACATCACGAGACCGCTGCAAGGAAGATTGCCATTGAAAACTTTGTATGCAAAGTTTGAGGAGTATGCCTTAATATTACCGCGCCCGAATGATACCTTCAATAACTTTTTGGAAGTTATGAAAAATTACGCCTCTGGCAATATGTCCTACGAAGAACTGGACTACACTGCAAAGAAGCCAAAGTTACTTCCAATGACAATAAGATTTTTCAGACTAGTGAGATACATTCCTGATGTAATCTGCGATCATATTTGTACAAAATTGTTGCATGGTGATTTAAAATAATAAAGAGAGATATATTGAGGAAGGTGTCAATAATATGGTTTGAGAAACATGCTCCGTGCATGTCATAAATTTTCTAATTTCATTGGATAATGACCTGCCCAACAACGTAGTGTACAATAAAGAAAGCATCAAACTTTTGTCGAAAACCATTGACAAGAAGTTTGCGTCTGATTGGATCAGAGCAACAACGAGCAACGACCGAAGCATATCGACAAAATTGCAAGCACGTATACCTGCATCGTTGACTCAGTTTGTACATAAGGTGAAGGAAAGACATATAGAAAGTGCAAGGATTGACTAGGGTACCAAGCAGCTCCAATGATGGATGGAGATTTTTTTGTAAAGTTAAAACCTCCAAAGGTGCAGAAGCCATTTGTTGCGGCACAAAGGAGTCAAATTTCATATCTGTTCCTCCTTCTCTTTGGGATTGTCCGACTTTCTACATATTCGACAACATATAATCTTTGAGTTCGAGCTATATCGCGTCAATGGTGCGACACTGCTTGACAACAATAGTGACACAACACAAATTATGTGTCATTGTTCTATTCTTGGAGAAAAGCATCAAAGAAGGAGTCAAAGGGAGCCTAATGGCAATGCATGACGTACGGGGCTCAGTTTTTTAAGGATATTACGAGAATGGCACCCACTTGAGACAGGGCAATGTTTCAATTCAAAATATGCAGCCCGTACTATTTGTTCTATATAATGTAGAGGAGCCAAACAATATAAGTGCCTGTGTGCAAAACAAATTTAAGTTCCTGAAATTGTGTTTTGGCGATAGTGGAAAACGCTCAAAGAATTATGTGATGTGCAAGCCATGATCTCATAAAAAAAGAGCAAAGCATTGGAAAGGCGTGAACAACATTGTTGAGTCCTTCTCTGCTTTGGAATGGTCAGTGTGTTTATATCGGCTATTTTATATGGTAGCCCCATTGCTAAATGTCGGTGGCCGAAACATTGTATCGATCAACACTCCAAAAAATACAAATCTTACTAAAGCCTATATGGAGAATATGAAATGTTTGGAATCTGGTTCAAATTGTCAATCTTCTGAAGAATCAGATGATTCCAATACTCGTGTTACACATGTAGATATAGACTTACATGTTGAAGACACGTAGCATATTGGTGCTTGGCCCCTGCCAATCAATGTAAATATTTTGTGATGGCCATTTGCCAATCCATGTATATATTTTGCAATTGTTTTACAAATAAAGATATCTTGCAGTTGTTTTCTGCAAAAACCATCTTTGCTTTGATGCTCATGTATATGTGAGATGTAAATAATTTCAAATTGGAAGTGCTAATTTTTTTACATTTACCATCTAGTACTTTTTCGTTTGTATTTTCATATGTGTTTTATGTGTTGCAAGTAAAAATATATGATAAGTCCACACCATGTTTCAAGATTTTCATATTGTTTAGCTGTTCTTTAAATTTTTTTTGTAAAACAACACGAGCCTCTCAAAATATGTGTGAATTCTATATTGTATTGTCATAATTACATCTAAAAATTATCATGTCCATATTTAAAAATGGATAATTTATTGCAAAGTCCAAAATTAGTTGATCCAGTGTTCAAAGCATATGGTTGTATTTTATACCGCTTTCTAAAATTCGACTGTCGCACATGGCATGAAATTCAAGTCCCAGTTAAAGACATCAAAAAAGAGCCTGGATATTTTAAAGCTTTGAACATTCTCTACCTTGCAACTCATGTTTTGATTATGATTCATGAAGAGTGATCGCAGTTTCAAAGTGAAGGTTCCTATATAGAGAGCCACTCAAAGGCTCCTATGTAGAGCCACTTCTCAATAGGACTATCAAAGGTTCATCTTGCTCCTTCAAATGAAAGGACGTCAAAGTTGTGACTTTCAAAGTCATGATTTACACATTTTCACAACTAAATTTGGGATTTCAATATGAGAATGAAAGTCTACCTTGGATCATTGCCTTCAGTCCCAAGATTGAAAATGCAACAAAATTTTTGGCATTTGATATAGCATGCACTAATCACATAAGCATCAAGATGAAACTTGGAGCTCTTGATATTAATATTGAAGGGTGAGCTCGACTTTAAATCATCGAATGGAAGGCAAATTGAATAAAACAACTGTCAGAATGGAAGGCATACAACTGTCACAAAAAAAAAATTGGCGACATGCAACCTCAATGGTCAAATTTCAACATTGACACCCAACCTCCTCATGGTGCACATAGGAACTGTTCGTGCTTATGTCACACTCTCGTAAAATCAGTTTTTACTATTTTATGAAGGAATGAGATGTGCCTGGCACAGCGGAACCTGTGCAAAAAAAATTTGCATGCACATTCCGAGCACCACAAGTACAACCGAAAAAAAGTCAAGAATGATTTTATGTCAAAAAAGGGCCCTTCCCCGACAGAAGGGCTTCAAAGAGGGACTCCACCCGCCCCCTCCCCCCCCCAAACACACACACACACACACACCTCAACCCCCCAGCCGTTCGATCAGGCCATGGCTAGCTGATGAGACATGAATGTCATATTGAGAGTGATGTGGGCAAGAAAATCTTGAAGTATAGATAGTTCCTTTTCAAATGAATAGGCTGCAAAATCTGCAAGTAGCATCAGCAAATATCAAATGCTGCTTCTGTGCCTAGCAAGTTTGGAATTCACAACGTCTCTTTCAAATTCCCTTGATAATATGTATTGTGTTTAGGATCACTCTCGCATTAAATGTTAGAGTGAAATTCCAAAAAAGGAAAAAATAGGATAGCTTTTGCTCTTCCTACAATCAATATAATCCCTTTATTACAAGAAAATAAGGCTAGGATTTCAATATAGATGTTGTTTTCAACAAGTTGGCTCCAACTATAAATTTCACCTACATATGATACTAGAGAGGGAGAATCACACGTCTCTAGAAATTATAAAATCACAAAATCAATCACTTCGACAAACCTTTACTACAATGAGACTTGAACAAAAAATTTAATTTTGATTGTCTAGGACTTTAATTCACTAGTTATTGGCTACTTCTTGATAAACTGGTGATCAAAATTCCTTAAATGACTACAAATTGTATCAATTGTCAAACTTATAAATCACACTGTCCAAATACTCTGCAGTATATCATTTGCCAATTGGTTACCATTACTGGTTCACAAAGATAGCATCTGCAGCACTACTTAAGATTTGAAATACAAAGTAGAAATTTAGTGACATACTTTTATGTTACAAGTTGCAACATTGCTGTCCATACAACCTTTTCCACCAGTAGTTCTCAAAAGAGATGTCGCTGATTATAATAACAGCAACCAGAAGATAATGTGGATTGCTTGATATCCCAAATGAGACTAAAAATCGTGGAGCCTTTTCTAAAGAAAAAAGAGCTCAGAAGACCAAAGCTAGCGAGCAATGCCCAATAATCTTGATCATTTATACAATCTATAAAGAAGTTATTCAACTGATCAAAAAAGAAGTTATCGTCATGTTAAAGTTTGTTCTTGCATATAGCTGACTTCTAAAAGGGCATACAAATATCAGCACTTATTATTGGCCCGTAATTTTCTCTTTGGCTTCCTCGATTTTCCTCACCAACTCCTCCCTGAAGTGAAAAACATAATTGAATGGTTAAAAAATAAGGGTGGCAGAGGAGTTGGATCAAAAGCAAGTTATATCATGAATTCCTCAACTAACCTCTCAGGCTTGAACAGCAGGTACCTGTACACAAACCACTGCAACAGATAGAACATCTAGATTGTAAGTTGATACCCAAAATCTGCTAAAAGAATATACAAACAGTCAACGTCGTAGATTTCTGAGAACACTATATCAGCAAAACAAGCTGAACCCATAATGCCAATGATAAATCCAGTGAATCCTAGTAGTTCTTTGCTTACACAGCAGAAATTAGGTACTGCCTTTATGATAGAAAATATATAGTACAAACTGATATAGCACTTGAACAATTTCTCTATATATTCTGGTCTGAAGCCCTTAGATTCTTGATAAACAAAATGAATTACTATGGAAATGGTTTGAATAAGCTGGACTTACTCCCACAAAAAGAATCCCGACAAGCTCAAAAAAAGCTGGAATCAAGGGAAGTTTATCTATAGCCTGCACAAACAGCACATGACTAAATGTAAGAAAAAGTAAATGGGCTGGGGCATAGTAGCACATTCCACAATGGGTCACAGTAGCTAAAAACCGTTCCACCACAAAAAGCCTGAAAGTCAATTACATATTGCTAGAATGATCTTTGAACTTGAATCCAAATTACAAGATTCCTGTATGGAACACAGTCCATCTGCTTTTCATTTGCAAATTCCAGGGATTTAAACCAAATCCAATTGCAACACACAAATGGTTCCATAACTAAGTTAGAAAGCATGCCTTTGAAGCTATTACTAGACTACTTAGAACAGCCAGTGGGAGTAGTTGCTATAGCAATGAACCTGGGTCTCTTAAAAGCTTTATGTAATTTAAACAAAAACTATGGTTGTAAGCTTAGAAACCCATTCCCACCCTTTACAGTCGGAACGTACTGGGTCGGAACGTCTTTCTTTTTTAATCCAAAAAAAAAAAATGGTATTAAAGCACTACTTCAGAAGGTCTAGCCAGCTTTCATGCACCCCACATCCTATATACAGATCAGACTTCATTCACAAAAATATCATGATGATTAAAGCCAGTGCCATTCGTAAACAAAAGCATTCCTGTCTATCCTATATACAGATGAGTAGGCAATAATCAAAACATGATGATTATTAAAATCATCGCTGTTGATAAACAAAAAAAATTGATAATCTCTCCTATATACAAGACTGCCTACACAAAACATGAGAACATTTATAATCTGATTCCAAGTCATTTACAGCGGATGTCAATCTAACTTCTGATGAACTAAGCATGCATAGATGATGATTAATGAGGTCATAAGAGAAGCATCTGACACCACCAGAGCATGAGGTGCATTATTTTCCAGTTAGCGCTTTGTACCCAACTTCTTAACATTGGGAGCATGAAGATTACACCAAGAACATTTGATACCATGTAAGGGAGGATAACCAGCACATACAATTATGTTTTTGTACAATTACAACTTTTTTTTTTCCTGGCCACATTCTGGAACGAGCAACTATGGTCGTAAGAACGGCAAAACTCTTGTTGCTTTTTATGACATCCTCAATAGAAAGGGGACAAAGACTATAAGCTCCTTCTGAGAAATAGACTTCATAGTACATACAAAACAATTCAAGATAAGATTTTTGCTAGACAATTCTTTGGGCATTTATCCACATACAAAATCACAAATGACTGGAAGATTTCAAAATTTCCTCATAGCAGGGTATTCATAACGTCAGGCTTTCTAAAAATAAAACTGAAGATTCAAAGCTAATGATTATTATAAATATGAAACAAAGGTTCTTAGGATTGCATCCATTGAATATGTTCTGAAAAATAATGCGATACAAAAATTCATTGATGAAAATTCTCAGCCAAAATTCCAAATTTCTGTACTAGATAAGGGGAGCTACTTGCAAGTCAGATACTTGAAGAGAGCTTGTAAAGATCTAAGTTGACAAAGCATTCACAAGGGGTCAAGATGGGAGACACCTCCCCTTCCCGGTATTATCCATACTGTTAAGAAGTTTAAGATACAATTGAGCATCAACAAGTCAAAAAACTGTTAATCAAGCTAACCTCTTACATGTGCTTTTGTTTTTACCATGTTGCTCATGTAAATTTTGTGAGTCCAATAATCACATGACCAGGACCCAAAGAACTGAAACTTCATATCAGTATAGTTCAGGCACTTAACATGGTGAGACAAAGTTAATAAAATGACGAGAGTCAAATGCAAATATTTCAAAAGCTATTCCTTACTAAGCACAAACTAGTAAACTCACAAGTTGATTACTCTGCAACTAATAACAAACTCAAGCACACTCAGAAATAAAAAAGAGTGCTATGTCTAGAAAAGAAGAATATAGCACAGAATAGGTACAAAATTGTAAAACATCTGTATTGTGAAACAGCAAAACCAAATTCTACCATCATGACATTGAGTAAGAAATCTAGTTCTGAGATGTACAAAATCATATTAGTTGCAGAGGTTTCAGCACCCTCAAAATATATGTCATTGAGAATATAAACCTGCCGCCTACTTCAACGAAGATTCAAGACTTGCATGTCCATTGAAGTGCCACAAAAATAAATTTTTCCAAGATTGGAACATATCAAAATTTACATAATCTCTCAAAGGGTAGTACTGTGCATAGGTAAGGCTGTAAAATAAATATACATGGAATAAAAACATTAAAACTAAGGTGCTATTTAAGTTTCAAGAGAATCTGGAATCTCTTCAGTAGACTCGGTGCTGACTAAGAAGTAAATGACAACCAAAAGAACAAATTATGAAAATATAAGGGAAAAAAAACCTAAAACCAACACCAAGACCCAAGACTTTAAGCAAAAGTTAGCAAGAATAAGAAAGAATTTTAAGTAAAACATTAAACATTAGGAACAACACGAGAACAAAACCTCCTTTTGAAAGCCCAAAAAATTGCAAGCAAAACTAATTGCAAGTACAGCCCTAAAATTTGCACAACTTCTCACCCCATGTTGACTCCAAAGTACTACATTGTAGAATCTTAGAAAGCACAATGCTTGGATGTTAATGAAGACTCGAATTCAACCATGTACCGTAACATAAGGTCTTCATGAGTCAATGCTTTGAACTAAATACACACAACCAAAAAGTGCAAAAATTCATATCAAACAAACAGAAATGATTGTGATCTCAATAGTGTCCAAGCATAAGCTGCTATCAAAGTATCCAGAGAATCTGTATTCTCTTTGGTAGACTCAGTCCTGACTAAGAAATACATGACAACCAACAAGAACAAATCATGAAAGTATAAAGGAAAAAAACCTAAAACCAACACCAAGGACTCAAAACTGTAAGTAAAAGTTAGGAAAAACTAGCGTAAAACTTCCTACTAGAAAGAATCAAGTAAAACATTAAGACCAACACAAGAACAAAGCCTCCTTTCAAACCCAAAAACCTAAGGCAAAACTTATTGCAACCACAGCTGTCAAAAATTTGCACAATATGTCACCTTCTATTGACTCCAAAGCACTAGATTATAGCATAACCACAATGCTTGGATGTTAATGAAGACTCCAATTGAGCCATGTACCTTAACATAGTGTCTTGATGAGTCAATGCTTCTCTTTGGAATAAACAAAAACAATTTGGTTGCTAAATGCCACAAAAGCATACAAGATAAAAAGTTGGAAGATTAATGAGTAAGCTTGAAATATGTAAGAGCAGTTTTAAGTACTCGTACAGGAAAGACTATTCTTCACAGCACACAGAGATTATCCTTTATCCTTAAAGGTACCAATTATATAGTCATGTTCAAGAACTTGACAAATTCCAACAGAGAGTACAGAGGTTAAGAGATGTACTGAGATGAGTCCTGTTGATGCCCAAAGGACAATCAAAGCAGCAAATCCTAGACCGCCAATTGCAAGTTTATCTTCTGTTTTGTCCCACTGCAATATGCCCACACAATGTCATATTGTAAAGGACTATTTTCAGGAAACAGGTCATCTGCTCCCTCTCATAATCCAAGAGCATCCAACATGACAGAAATTTGAAAGCTGAAATAAAAAAGCCGAAGACATTGTATTAACAATGTCTTCAATTTGACAGTGCGTAATCCCCCTAGTGCTTGAAAACAATATTGGTTGCCTCCATATAAAGTTCTTGACCTCTTAAAATACACTACCATTGGCACATATTTTGAATGTCTCATAGCTTGCAGACAATGGGCTGCACTAAGAATGTCATAACTTAAGCAATAGCTGGTGAGTTTCATACCGCGTCTTGAAGACCTTTGAACAGGTTTGTTGTAGCATCCGACGATTCTGATTCCCCTATTGCCATGGCTACAAGTTTGGCACATCTCTTTGAACCTGCATCAACACATGCATGATAAAATGCTAACAGAGGAGAACTATATTAACAGGAAGGTGTTGAATCTAAAACACAGAATAGAAAATTACTAGTACTTTCTTCTGCTAATCAATCCAAAGTATGCGCACAATTTGTGAAGCAGCACGGCACGTCCAGCAATTTCTGATCAACAAACTAGAGTACCTACAACAAGGTGCAGCTTTGAAAGAAAACTATGAATGAGATTGAATGAACTCCAAGGTGACTGATGAAAAATAAGTGTGAACAACAAGGGCCATACCAGCCTAACAATTTTGCCAAACCTAGAGAGGGTATTCAATCAAGTTGAGTGGCATGTGTAAAAACAAAGGAATCTTTGAAGCACATAAGTCAAGAAGAGGGCTTCTACACCTTAAATCTTCGAGGTTCCAAATTTGAAGGTCTTGACCAACTCACTAGGGAAATGGGTATTTCCACAGCCCTACCTTGTCAAAAGCTGGGTGGAAAACGACTTTTTGAATGTCTCAAAGCAAGTTCAACCAATGATATGAAATTAAAATCTAAATGGTGTCGAAGAGCTCCACTACAGTTTTCCCTATCCCAAGCGATTCCATTACATAGCTTGCAGGGAAGAATTGTGAATGGGAACCTGAAAAAGGAAATTGGAACTACAAAAGGCAGGATCTTTGTGAGAAGTGATTCGTGCTCTGCAGCTTACTCAAGGCTTCAAGCACAGTCACTCTCTCAAACTTCTCAATCACAAGCAATGTGCAGCACCATTAAGGTCTGCATTATTCACAACAACCTACTCAATGCAGCCAGACCTCGTAGTGTTAAAAGTTGCTGCTCTAATGTGGAGAAAAGATTCCTTTGCACTTACCCACAACAATTTGGCAGCCTAGGAATGAAAAATATGGTCTTTCAAGAAGCTGCTAAGATAAAAGAGATAGTTCCGATCATTGGAGAGTATATTATCACGTTACCCCAGAAAAAGGCAATCTTTGCAGACAAAGAACTGGTTTTGATTTAAGAAATATGTAGCAGAAATAGCTGTATTTAATTATGATATATGAGTGTGAAGTTACGTCTTTTCTGAACTAAAACCCAACTTCCATTCGCCCTTGCCAATGCCTGATCGAAAGATAGAACGGCCTTAAGAAATGAGAATTCATATAGTTGCCTAGGGGCAACCGGTACCTGTGCTCCTCCTGATACCCGCATTGTGTGTGAAAAGAACAGTGCAGCGGCCCAGGCGAGAGCCATGCTGCTGCTGCAACTGCGATCTAGGAAGAGCAGGAGCAGTAGTTGTAGTTGGGAGGTGGCATTGGTATGATTTCTGGGCTTTGCAGGGCAATATGGGCAGTAGAATGGAAGGGAGAGCGCAGGGGAGCAGTCCTGACATGACGATAGCCATGGATCTCAGAAGCCACACTGCCACAGCTCATCCAAAGCTCCACCCACAAAAACCAACAACAAAAACCCACCCCTTTCTCAACGAGATGATGTGATGTGATGTGGTGGGTGTGTGATCCGGTGGTCAGAGCGCTCTTGGTGTGGATTGACCACCCAAGTTTAAAACCCGCCACACATGGGCAGTGTTGGAAAAAAATGAAAAATAGAAACAAGTAGCAACAAAAGAGAGAAAAATGGCATTAGTTATATGCAAAACGTGTCTTCTATTGTGCACATGTATTTTAGGGGTTGAACAACGCTAGTCAACGTGTATTTTGAGGGTTCAACAACGCTAGTCAACTGAGTTTTATTGATGGACAAGAGCGTGCACTTTAGTTTATCTCATCTCGTGTGTGTGTGTGTGTGTGTGTACTCAAATCTTGCATAAATCAATGTTTTAGCTTGAGTTTGGATTTCAATGTTTTCTACAACTTTGATTGGATGTAATTTGCACCTCTCCAAATCTAAGGTACTTGTAAAATAAAATCTTGAAAATACATAGGTTTCAACAATGAAATCTTGAAAGTACTTGGCCCTCACAGATGGAATCATTGACATAATTATGACAATGTGTTTGTAATAATTGTTTAAGATTTTCGTGGCACACATTATGTATAATAATTGGTGTTTGTCGGCCCATGGTAAGGATCAATGGCTAGTACTCTCGTCTCGTCGCTATTGTAGCTCAACAAGAGGCCTTGTCGTTATATCCTTATAATGATAATCCAAACAACATTATCTAGTTCATGATCAACAATATCAATGATGTCTCAAACTCCTTCAAAAGCGTGAAAACTTAAGGCTTCTTACTTCCAACTCAGATCTAATGTGCATATTCAGAACCAAGTCTATTTCATAGTTGTTAGAGATTTGATTCTCTAATGTGCACATCATCCGAGAATTGACTTAACTAGAGTCATAGCTTTAACATATGAGAAGCCTTGATATCGATAACACTTAATGTTACCTTTTTCCCCACCTGTTCATAGCAGATCTGTTGCTACTACGAGTGTTATTGACAAGTAAAAAGGAAGAACGGATTTCGTTGTAGTATAGCGAGGTCGAGAATCAATCCAACGAGGAGGAAGGTGATCTACAGGTCATGGAAACGCTCATACACTAGGAGAAGTGGAAGTTGTCAAAAGCTGCCTTTTCCAAAGCTCACACTATGTCCTAACATAAGATAGAAACTATAATCCTAGAAAATGTACAAAAAGGTAAACCTACTCCTAAATCCTACATTTTGGATGTTTTTGGGCACCATAGGCTTCATAGCTCTTGGCCTCTTTGGATTCTAAGGCTTAACAGGAAAGGGAAATCTACCTACGATGGCTTAAAGCCTGTGATACAAATCTAACACCTAAAATACATGTTGCAGCAAAGAGAGCAGGAAGAAGAAAAGGACAAGCAGTGAAGGAGCATGGAAGCTGATATTCCTATGCACAAATCTGTCGCTTGGTTCATTTTGATCTACGTAACTCATCAATGGTGGCAAGTGCTTGCTTCCTACACTACAGCGTCCTACGGCAAGGGGTTGGGCATAGCTAAACTTGCAATCTCCGATGGATCTAGACTAGCAAGGGGAAATACTACACATGACTAGCGATCTAGGCAGCATACATGCAAAATAGCAATGCTTTTTAATTTGCTATTTTGAGCTACGCATCCTATTGTGCTTCAAGGCACATTTAATCAAAATAAGTTGCTTATTTGCTCTAATGCTTTATGGCATATTTGTAACTATCGGCACTTTGTGTAGTACAAGTGCATAGTTATGTAGTGTCTAACTCTATTAAATCAAATAACTTCACAAATTTGAGGCTACGAGAGATCTCATTAGTTATCTACATGCTTTGCACATTGTTGCATGGCACTAGAAATGGTATGGTCAACATGCCCTCACACTATTTTGGTACTAGTCTCATCGTACCATCCTTGTGGGTGTGTTGTTGGTTTCATAGAGCTGTTTCCACTTGATTATGGGTTTTTTTGTGAATTGGAAGCCTATGGAACGAGCTTGGATCTTGGTGATAGGCTTGCTGATAAGGTGCCATATAAATGGAACGTAGACAAGTGACTATTGAGGAGCCCACAATACAATATGTCATCTTCTATCAATACTTTAGAATTGAATAGACCTTGTTGGCTAGAACATGGATCGTTGATCTTCATTGATCTGCTAGATCTGCTTGATGGTATTTCGCATGGATCTACTTGGATCGACCATCTGGATCTTGGTGATGCATGCTTTTTGTTGATTAGAAGAATGGATCGTCAATTTGCATTGATTTGTTGGATTTTCTTCATGATGTTGAATGTATCCGCTTGGATTGTCATTTTGATCTTGCTGGAAAAAAATGAAGATTAAAGTGAAACAGGAATTGGGTTAGAAGGGAAATGAGGATAAAAAAAGATTCACTACAACACCTGCCATGGTTTCCGATGTGATCTACGACAGATATCGCGTGCTTAATTTTTTTTCGTTCATCACGGGCATCGCAAAACAGGTCATAACAGGATTGTCAAAATCTGACACGCACAATATCCATCGCACTGCGATAGTCAGTTGATATTGGATTAATGCCGGACAACAGTCCCGAAGTCGGCATTGACATGGACGTCAAATTCTGATGTCCGACATGGACGTCGAATTGCGGCCAAATCCATCGTGACAATGCCGACATGGATGTCGCATTCCGATGTCCACCTAAGATGTCAGATTGCGATGTTTGTTGGCAATTTCTTTTACAAAACGTTGCTTGATGACGTCCGACGTCCATCAGATGTATGTCCGACACGGATAAATTTACGTCGGATTGCGACGTCCACCAAAATGTCGAATTTCGACGTTTGTTAGCGAATTTTTAACAGAAAGTTGTGTGATCATGTGTGCCGATGGATTAAGATGTCAGATTCCGACGTCCCTGATTAGCTTTAAAAAAATAAAAAATGCATAAAAAACAGTGTGCGTAATTTTTTATCGGGCTGTTATTGGAAACGTTTTTTTGGAGAGGCGATGTTCTTGGATTGCTTTTGAGGCAATATTTTTGGATTGCATTGAACATTTGCATCAAATAGCAAGCTAAGCATGAGGTACTTTCTATTCATACATTTCTTCATGCACATTATGAATTGCAATATCTTATTGCATAGCTTCACACACATTATAAATTGCAATACTTTATTACATTACTTCATGCACATTATGAATTGCATTTTGATTCGTATACATGACATTGTTCTTTGAAATCCGACGTTGCACATAATTGGAAAATTTCTAGTTAGTTATTTTGCACATATGAAAATCAATAACGATATTGTGATCAATTGCAATAATATATTGATAATCAACGTATTACAAAATTGTTACTTTCGCGGTCTCTCTAACTTAAAAATGCTTTTGCATCAACTAAAACTTAAAAAAGTCATCTACTTGTCGTCGTCGTCTTGGTATCCACTCTGCATAGATACAAGCAAACAAGACACATTAGTATCTAATGATTGATCATGACTAATGGTTAAGAGTGAACACGTACATGTGTTACAAAAAAAAATATACGACGAATACAAATGTACATGTTTCAAAGAAACTTACACGTGGAGGATGACCCTCGCTCTTCAATTTATCGACTAATGCCTTAAATATTTCCTTAAAGGCAAAGTCGTACTATTCCTTAGTTGGTAAATGTCCATAGTCCCACCAACTATCCATTCAATTTAAGTTTAAATTAGTTTAGGGCTAGGTTGGAGCAGCTAGTCATAATGCATAATAAAAATTAAAATCATATGACATCAAAGACAAAATATAAGAGATTAGATTCACTTACCATGCTTGCTTGCAAGCCGGCCTTCCTGCTCGAGCCCAGCTTAGGATTGCCTACTCCATGAATCCTAGTTGTCGTGACATATTTTTGAATCTTGTACTTATTTGGTGTTTTTTCGTCATTTTTTACTGTGTTCCAATGTGTCCTCGAACACCAGTGGGGTTTGGATAACCGTTCCCTATAAGCTCGTCTGCGATTTAAGATCTAAAGATTGATCAAAAGATTTCATAAATAATCTATCGCCAAAATGGCGTTGGCATAAAGAATACAGTAGTCGACGGTCCACAACCACCCTCCCCTTACGATTGGCGACTATATTCCCTTCCGGATCCACTTCATAGTAGTAATTTGTGGATGACTCTTCAAAAGAGGTAGGTGAGGGAGTGATGGTCACTTGTGAGGGCCCTCTCCTTGCTAAACATCAAATTTTGTAATTCTTCTATTTACTCGGGAGTTAGTGTTGCATAAAAATTTAAAACATAAGTTCCTGAGCTCTCACCACTACCGGACTCCGACATGATTACTTCATTCATAAATATACAATACATTATCGTGAACCCCAATATATTGAAATGAAGTAGAGAAGAAAATCAATTACAAAATTTTAATACATATTAGAGTTAGACTTTCATACCTATGATGACCAAAAAAAAAAAGATAAACGTGCAACAAAATAACCTGCAACAAGATGCAAAAGAATCATATAAGAATCTACGTATAAGAATCGTACTATCTAAAAATTAGAACATGAGAATCATATAAGAATCTACGTATAAGAATCTTATTGTCTAAAAATCAAAACATGAGAATCATATAAGAATTTGCATATAAGAATCATACTATCTAAATTTTGAACGATAAGAATCAACGTATTTTCAAATTGACTAATTTTATATTATTTGTCTTTTGTACTTGTGCATACATGTAGTTTACAACAAGGAGATGAATTACATTCAGATCAGTTTAGTGATGAAGACACTACCCAAATCAATAGGGTAAATAATAAACATGCATGTTTTCTTGTTCATGAAGAATTTGTTACTATAAGTTAAACATGACTTCAAATATTATGCTAAAGTGACATATACTTATTTTTTATTTCTCGCAGAAAAAGTATTTTCAAGATAAAATATGGTGCACATGCGTCAAGTGTGATGGGCAAAAGATGTGTGAAAGACGCATTGTTGAAAATCATTTGTGGAAGTTTGGACTAAAAGATGAGGGTCAACCATGGAAGACGTTGAGGTTTGTTAACTTTATATGATTTTTTTTATTATAATGTTCGTCAATCTATGTATGTCACTTATTAAATTTGTTTATGTGTGTAGCCAACACATCGAATGTCATTTCACAGAGTTTATCCATCCGTTTTTAGTTACAATCAACGTCAAGTTTTGATAGACATGAGAGAACAAAGAATGAAACAAATTCAAGAGGCAAATACAATTGGAAAGTATAGTAATGCACTTGATTCTAATGATGATGATGATGAGGTCCAACACGATGAAGCAATGCACAACATGTTTGAATCTTACTTTGAAACAAACATGAATGATGCTACGCACACATCTTCTAATGAAAATGAAAATCACGAACAATTTGAGCTGAATGAAGACGAGATTCTATTACGCAAGGAGGCAGACACTCCTTTGTATCTAGGAGCATCAATTTCGAGACTAGCTACTTCAATTCTTATTCTAGACCTTCAAGCAACATACAAATGGAGTGACCGTATGTCACATCCTTATTCATGTACTTAACGCATAACACAACTTTTGTACTTACAAGTTGATCTTATAGCGTATTTACAAGTTGATTTTTTTTTTCTTTTCTAACAACTCACATTGCTTTTTTTTTTTTTTTCAGATTGTTGCATAGAATACTTTCGAAAGAAAACGTGATACCCAAAACACAAAGAGAAGCACAAAAGATGATGAATGTGCTTGGGATGGATTACGACACAATACATGCATGTCCAGAAAATCATGGTTTATATAGAGGTGAGCATTTAGAAAAGATTCAATGTCCAATGTGTAACACTTCATGTTATCGAGATGACGTACAATGGGATAAAGTGTCACGAAACGTGTTACGACTTTTTTCAACAATCCCGTGATTGCAACATTTATTTCGATGATAAATCTTTGGCAGAACTAATGGATTGGCATGTCAAAAATCGATCTTTGGATGATGTGATGTGAGTACCAAGTGACTCACCTACATGGACCGATGGTATGAGTTCAAAAATGAACCTCGTAATTTAAGATTTGGCCTTGCTATGGATGCGTAAATCCTTTTAGCATTCAAGCGTCAACTTGGTCCACACAGCCAGTTGTACTCGTTAATTATAATATATCTCCATGGTCGAGTATAACAACGGGACACTTGTTATTATTTCTATTGATTACAAGAAAGTACACGGCCAAGAACATGGACGCATATGTTGCACCGTTGGTCGATGAATTGTGCATTCTTTGGAATGGTATTCACCGGCTTACGACATCTCGAGACCTATACAACAAAGGAACTTCATTGTTCATGGAATTCTAATGTGGAAAATGCATGACTACCCGGGTTTAAGTGAATGTTCAGGTATCTATATACTTATACAAATCTAGTTTAGGGTTTAGTGTTTGAGTACATTTTACTAAGCTTATCTCAGATTTGGTTTATGAACCATGCAGGTTTAACCACATCGGGTTACAATGCAATTATATTCGTGGACCACTTTTGGAGGGTCAACATAGCACAAATATGTTGAAAGAAGTGGTCTACGAAAATCATCGCAAATACTTGCCACTTGATCATCCTTTTTGAAGGTTGAATAGGCGATTTTTTTGGGGGCAAAGAGATAATCCTTCAACTACACCACCACCCTCGTGCATGGGAGTAGCGAAATGGCATGATCAATGGTTTAAACATCAGGATGTAATTTCTCATGGAATGAATCAATTGATGGTATGAAACGGTTGTCTATTTTTCATAAATTACCCTATTGGAGGGCTTTATTGATTAATCATCTATTGGTCCTATGCACATATTAAAAAAAAAACGTTGGTGAATCACTATGGAATCACATCATTGGCATAAAAGACAACTTAGCAGTTTGTAAAGATCTACAAGAGGATGACGTAAAAAGACCTTATTGGATTCAATACACTGAAGGTGGAGATGAGATTCTACCTAGCGTGCCATGGATTCCTTACAAAAGAGCAACTCTCGCATGTTAAACATGTCATAAAACAATGAGAACTCCAACAGGCTACGCACATTCTTTATGCAAATCATTTACCAAAGATGGTAAATTAAGCGGATTGAAATCACATGATTGGCATAAGATGTTGCAATTCATACTTCCACTTCCTATTCGAGGTTGTTTCAACGATGACATACAAAATATGCTTTACAATTTATCATTGATGACTAGGTTTGTATATCCTTTTAAACACTTGTATAAATATGTGCTATTTCAATATTTTTATGGGCTAAACAACCTAGTGTTATATTAATCTTGCAGGTGGATTTCCTCAAAAGAAAAACATTATCTATTCATCTATCACCCTAAATCTTAAAATCAATGCAAAATGCAAAATTCTCTCTCTCTCTCTCTCTCTCTCTCTCTCTCTCTCTCTCTCTCTCTCTCTCTCTCTCTCTCTCTCTCTCTCTCTCTCTCTCTCTCTCTCTCTCTCTCTCTCTCTCTCTCTCTCTCTCAAATTAATTACAAATCTAATTGTTTATTCTAAGAAAATCAAATATAATTAAGGAAAAAAACATAAAAATATGAAAATTTGGAAAAGAAAAATACGACGTAAAATAACTGACTAAAAAATATTCGTTTCTTTTTGTCCTTTTTTTTAAAATATAATACATAGGAACGTGTTGGCTCTCTTATTCCTTGGTGTGCTTGACTGCTTTGTCCAAATGTTGTTGCTCATCTACCCAGTTCTTATGAATTTGGTTGGAGATTATCTGGGCGAACTATTGGTGTTGTAGAACCCATAAATACCCCATTTTCGAGATCATAGATCTAAATGTGGGATGCATGTTTTGTAACCAATCTATGAGACACCAATGTTCCATTCTTAGGACAAAAATGGTTGTGCCAAGGGTTGCATGATAGAATGTTCTATACATAGGGAGCTACTTGAAGTCGAGTTTAAACTCTTGGTTAGAATCAACACAAAACTCATCAAGGTAGTAGTCCCAAGTAGCAGGTACTTTGGATATTAGCTTCTACTACCACCTTATCTATGCTCTTTTTATATTTTTTGAAAAACCATACAAATTTCTCTAGAATTCAACCAGTGTAAATCACCTCTTTTTCGATGGAATTTGCAAAAAGTTAAAATCTTCTATAGTTGAGCCTTCCACCCCAAGTCGATGTTGCTTCACAGGGTGATAAGTAGGAGCAACCCTTATGTGTCGAGGAGCGTTAAAGTAAGCCTTCTAGTGCGAACGGTTTAGTGAGAAACGTCTCTTTCTACCATTTGGGTTGTGGCTGAAGTTTGGCTAAAGTGTTTTGAGGGAGTGGATCTACATTAATTTTGAGACTGGAAATGACAGTTTGTGGTCCCCCATAATTGTGAAATCAGGATAAGAAGCTAGGAAAGATGAAATGAATTTACACACTGGAGGTGAATATTTCCTAAAAAATGTGTGATGCACCTCAACAAGATTTAGAGATGATGTATCCATGTCATCTGAGGGCTATACGAGAATTGTTTTCTGGATAACTTGCTTGGCCCACAAACATCCAAATGAATGAAGTCAAGAAGGTCATTCACCAGCTGGTTCATACATGTATGTGAGGCCTCATATTGAGATGTCCTGACCTTTGTTGCCATAGAATATTAGTATTCTTAGATGAGAGTCTAAGAAGTCATGGCTTCAGCCTTGCATGAAGAAGTATAATTGACATTATAAAGATAGCCATGTCTCATGCCTTTGGCAAGAGCTCAATTTTTATTGTCTTGAATCTAACAGTCATGATCAGTGAATTAGTTTGTATGTTCCAGGTTAGCAATCATACTGATAGGACAATAATTTTCTGGTTAATCCAAAAACATAAAGCACAACAATAATAAGATTTAGAGTACCATTTTGCATAGAAACTGCCAGTGCCCAAGCCTTTGATTTGGTAAGAACTTGAGTCTCCCAAGTGGATAAACTTGCTATGATGTGAAGCAATGAAATTTTTGAACTAGCTCATCTTGGAAGTCATGTGTACAATAGCTCAAAAATCGAGGTACAACACACGACTCCATCATGTATAATTGAGGTACCATGAGAATATTTTCAGTTCTGAATCTCTGATGGAAGTAAGAAGATATACATCTAATCTGACTCTTCAAGAACTTAATACTTTGCATTGAAAATGTATATCCATAATTTTCCAATCTTTCACAATATCCTAATAAATCATTATGCCCATTGCAGATCCATATAACTAGCTAAGTTATTGAGGAGAAGACAAGATGTTGTAGGGTATTAGGATCTTGAGGATACAAAGTCCCATATGTTCACAAATCCAAATTTTCCTTTCCTTCAGTCCTATAATGTAGATAGTCCTCAACAGATATTGATGATCCTTTGACTCATTTTTGTAAAGGCGCCAAGTCAATAGGAATGTCCAATTTGAAATGGAAATGATACAAAGTCATCATTAGAACATAAATAATAAAAATATAAGTGAATGCAATAAACAAATATATTCTTATCTGTTGCAACATCATCAATTTTTTTAATGAATGCTTCTATAAAAACATGGCGCTCATATTTTGATTTCAATATTAAGATGGAGGGAACACATTCAAATTGAGGTTAAACAAAATGCGACCATAACAATAATTGGTTTGCTTAACCGTAACTGTAAATGAAATGGTTATACCATTGGGAGTCGTGTGGGCAAGCGAATAAACATTATTGTTTTTATTATTTAGACTTTTTTTCTTATTCCATGAGACATTCCTCAACCTTTCAAGACCTATAAACAACTAATTAAGCTTCCAAACAAGGTGTTACACACAAAAGATTGACAATACTATGAAGCTACAACAAGCAAAAAACTCAAATTCTAAATTTTTCATCAAAATTTACATATATCTTTATACATAGCTACCTTAGA
The DNA here is from genome assembly GCA_029204225.1 of Diphasiastrum complanatum. Lineage (NCBI taxonomy): Eukaryota > Viridiplantae > Streptophyta > Lycopodiopsida > Lycopodiales > Lycopodiaceae > Diphasiastrum > Diphasiastrum complanatum. The sequence continues at coordinate 5,245,080 of CM055092.1, read as the reverse complement.
TCTTAGGTTTAGGGTTTGTCCTCAAACTTTTCAAAACTAAACCTAATATCAATAATTAATGTGGCCAATCAGCCCTAACTTTGACCTTTATGTGAGAGAGATCCCTTTAATATGCAAAAATTGTTATTTTTGACCCTATATTCTCACCAAATGGAAAATAGACATTTGTACTCTGTATGAAATGATGCCTCAAGATCTCAAATGAGAAATATACATTAGATACACATTGTCTAAGCATCTATCCATGTGTCAAAGCCATCTCATCATGGTAAAAAACAAAAATACATCAAACTAGTCAAGCTAGAATTGGGAAATCTCAATAGACCTACCCACCAATTGACAAAGATAAAAATGCCATCTAAAAAGTGTGGAAGCATCAAATAGACTAGCTACAACTCCCAATTAACATTGACAACCACTAAATTGGGCTCACATCTTGTCCAATAGGTAGTGTTAGCTCCCTTTGGGATGAATTTGATCCTGATGTAGTAGTGTAACATAACGATGTAAAGTGGCAAAAGTTTGAAGTTGTTGACTTTGCCATAATACAATGACTTATCGCCACCCATAACAATATATAAAAAAGTGAAAAGAAACTTCAAACGTGAAGGAAGTTGTTTTGACATTCTACAAGTAATTTTTTTGTGAGTTTTATGAGTTTCTTCTAACCATGATCCAACAAAATGATAGCACATGATGTGCTACTCTTTTTACGACACTACCTGATTTTTTATGAACAATAATTGGTTTGATACATAGTCAAAAATTCAAATTTTGATAAGGTCTTTAAACATAGGTTTATTTTGATCATGAAAGATTGTTCACTAAATTGTAAAAGCTAGCATGCATACGTGCTAGATTTTGTTTTCAAGAAATGTAATTTTTTTTTAGAACTTTTTTCTAAAATGATTTTTTGTTTTGGAGTTGATTCGGTTAGTGTGCCAACGTGCTAACTAAGTTGGCAAAAAAAAACAAAAATTTTTGTAGGTTAGCACACTGGCGTGCTAACCTTTACAACTCAATAAACAATTTTTCATAATCAAAATAAAATAAACATTTTTTCATAATCAAAATAAATCTATTAAAAGGTAGGAAAATGTTTTTTTGATGGACTTATTTAAGTTTTCTAAACCCTTTAAATATAGGTTTATTTTTACTATGAAAAGATGTTCATGAGAGTGTAAAAGCTCTCACACTGACATGCTAGCCTCTCAAAAAGCTTTCAACAGAAATTTCAAAACAAACATTCATTTCTTTTGGAGCTGGCTTGGTTGGCACGCCGGCTTGCTAACCAAATTGGCTCCAATGAAAATTAAATTTTTAAATGAAAGATTTCTATCAGGATTTTGTGTGAATGAACCACAACTTCAAATCCATATGAGTAGACCCATGCACCTCATCACACTTGAGCAACAACAGGAAGTATGAAAATGATTTAGTATGGTCCAGAAGAAATCTGATGAGAAAATTGTGTCCTATATAGACAACCTTTATAATCGGCACAGCCAGACACAGCTTGGAAGTAGCAGCAGCATCAGATCCTGGCTCCAAAGTGAAAGCTAAGATCCATTCCACCATGCATAGTTTATCAGCTGAATATATCATCAAAACTCAAATGATCTGTTTGCACTGCCAAGATAACTTCTAGCTGAAGCATCATGCTTGGTGTCACCAGATAAGTCAATAACACATCAGTGAATCACCTGAACGAGTCGTACATAACACAGATGATGAAGACAGTGATCCCAACTGATGTCAGGGAAACAAGAGGAATTATGGCTGCTTCTGCCCACCCATTTCTACAGCTGAGAGCTCCAAGTCTCAACTGGACGATGGTGATGAGTGATAGCATCAGAAAAGTTGTCCCTGCTACGGTGCCCAGTGCAGCTGTGAGCATGCCTGCTCTCAAGAACATACTATTGATCTGGGCAGTAGAGCCCTGACCCATGTCTTTGCCTGAGCGGAAGACTATGTAGAGCTTCATGCCATGAGCTACAAGGCTGGAGAAGAGGAAAAACCCGAACGCCATCACCTCAAAGACAAAGAGGTACTTGATGGTGTCTGCTCCTGGCACGCATGACTTGTCTGTTTGGAAGGTGGTGTTGTTGTTGCTTGGGAAAGACAAAGAAAAGCCCACGAAGATCGCTGAGGTGAAGAGCGAGTTCACGCTGACTACTTCGTCCAGCGTTGTGGCATGAACTTGCATAGAATGGCCAGCAAGCCTCCGTCTCAGTGAAACCCATCCTGACAGCATTCTGCAAAAAGCACACGCAAGCAATAATCAGACACAAATCAGACACCAACGCAAAAGTACAAAGCTGAAAGATTTGAAGCTATCTGAACTTCACTTGCCTGTCGAAGACTGAGCTAGGCATGGATGACCGATCAATGGCCAAGCTTCCTTGCAGGATTTTTTCTGCTTGCAGCTCTAGCTTACTTACCCAAACCATAAGCAGAAAACTAATATAGCCGCTTGAACCGATCCATTTCTCCCTCTCTCATACCACGCCAAGATGGTTGCTTGAAGAACTGGAAAAGATGTCGGCAACCTGTGGGTGCTTGCTTTTGCAGCAGCTACCCCAAAGAAGACAAAATTGGAAAATGACCCACCCTTCGTGAAAATTCGTCATTGTTTCTCCTCGCAGAGTGCCATCATTGTGCTCAGACAGAAACGCGTAGAAAGGACGATCCCCAGCAATTACAGTAGTGTTCACGCCATAGCTGCGGGTAGATCACGCCATATCCAGAGGAGGAAGAAGGGTGGGCTCTTGAGTGAGTGATGTGATGCTCTAGCCTCTCACCATCGCAAGAGTAAAACTTACTGCAAATTTTGAGTGAGATTTGAACATGGTACACTGCATGGCATATTGCTATTAAGATCTAACAATGAAAGCATACGATGGTTGCACAATTGCAGCCAAGCTGATCAATCCAATAGTACTTGTTTACTCCAAATCAGTTGCAATTGTTATCATTTGGTTTTCAAAATCTATTGATTGTCAAAATTCATAAAAAAAAGAGAAGCTTTTTATTTTTGGTGATGGTAACTCATGCACCTTTGATGATCAAAATATTTAGTCAAGAAATGGGAATTCATGTAAGTTGTTCAGGTAAATGGTTCAACGAACAAGTTGAAGGTTTTTGTGATGAAGTACTCATTAGAGGTGATCATACTCAAATAGCAAATATGGTTGCTTGTGTATAAGTTAACCAACCATCTACCATATTTGGGGTTTTTGTGATGAAGTACTTATTACACAATCATACTCAAATGGCGAATATGGTTGCTTGTGTATAACCAACCATCTACCATATTTGGTACTCAGAGGAAACGTCATGTTGGTATATGTGATTTTGCAAAATCTTGATATCTTATTACTTATTTTGCAAAATCTTGATATCTTATTACTTAACTGAGATGTTTTAGCAAAGAAACATGAAAACAAATTAAATCATGTAGTAAATAAATTGGAAGTACAATGCAAGCCTTTAATTGACATCCATCATTAGAGAGAGTACTAACTATTTCAAACAATATCTATACATTTTTCTTCATTTTTGATATCTATTGGCCCAATTACAATTCTCCAAATTAGTGGCTTTACCATTACTAAAAGATAATGCCTAACCTTTGGACTACTTGAAAGTGCAACAAGACAACTCTAAAGCCTCCTTTGGACTCAAAAATGACCCCTTGCCTAAACATGTTTCTTATCCAAGATTTATGAACTCACTATAGTCTTATATTGTAGTTCACCCTCGCTTTATCATGGGCAATAATTCAATGGCTTTCACTTAAACTTCTTGCAACAAACAAAAGGACAACTGATTCTAATGCCTCTAGAAATACAAAAGTCAATCAACTTATTGGAGACATATTCACCTCCATTATCACTCCTTAATACCTTAATCTTGGTACTAAGTTGATTTTCTACCAAAGTCTTGAACTTTACAAAAGAATCAAACACCATTGATTTGCTAGACAAGAGGTACATCCAACAAAATCTAGAATAGTCATCAATGAAGATTACATAGTACTTGGCACCACCATTAGACTCATGTGAAAAACTATGAACATCCGAATGGATGAGTTCAAGAGGAGAGTTTGATCTTGATGTAGATCTTGAGAAGGGTAGCTTGTGAGCCTTTGAGAGGCTGCATGCTTCACATCTCTTCCCACACTTTGACAAATGCTTGGGGAGTCCAACTGCAAGCTCCATTGTAGCCATAGATTCCATGGCTTTGTAGTTGGGGTGGCCCAACCTTTTGTGCCACAGTTCCACCTTTGATAGCTCCACCTTTGCCAAGTTAACACTCTCCACTGCAATATTAGCATCAAGCTTAAATAATCTACCTTGCTTAAAGCCTTTGGCTATACATTCATCATTTCTAAGGATGGAACAAACTCCATGCTTAAATTGTACATCTAGGCCATTATCCATTAACTGGCCAACACTAAGCAAATTCTTGGTTAACTTAGGAACATAAAGAACATTATCTAGATTCATCCTTTTGGATGATCCCACATACAAGGGAATTGTTCCTATTCCACTTATCTTACATTCTTGACTACTTGCAGTATAGATTGATCTATTTAAGTCATTGTAAGAAAGTAAGGTGGAGAATATGTCCCTTTGATATGTCATGTGGGAACTTGCCCCACTATCAATCCACCAAGAATCATTGGTGTTGCTCTTGGATGATGGTGGTTTGTTGGAAACCATCAAAGATGACTCTTCATCCTCCTCTTCCTCCTGATGTGCAATGTTGCTTTGTTTGCTCTCTTGTGCCTTCTTCTTCTTGAGACATTCTGATGCAAAATGTCCTTTCTTTCCACAGAAAAAACATTTGTACTTGGACTTGTCTTTGATCTTGCCCTTTGAGCTTGAAGCCTCATCCTCCTCCTTGGTCTCCTTGAAGTGCTTCTTCTTGCCATTGGTCTTCTTTTTGCTTTTGAATGAAAAATTAGCTTTCTCATTACCATCCTACAGAGAAATAGCATTTATTCTTGCATTGGTATGCAACATCTTACACTCTTCAGCTACTAATACACTGTGTAGCTTTTCTATAGTAAGCAAAGTGTCTTGGATTGCAAAGCTTTGGACCAAATTTGTAAAGCCACTCCCTAGACCATTTAGGACAATCTGAACAAGCTCACTATCTTGAATCTTCTCTCCAATGGAAGCTAACTCCCTATTAAGAGACTTGATTCTTAGCACATAATCTTGTGCATTCTCATCACTCCTCTTCATGCTTTGTAGAATCTGATTCCTAAGCATGAGAACCCTCGAAGTGTTACTAGACTCATAGATAGATTTTAAAGATTCCCAAGCCTCTTTAGCACTCTTACATGATGATACTTCCCTTAAAAGATCATTGCTTACATTCATCTTAATACAGTGAAGTGCAAGCCTAGACCTCTTCTTGTATCTCACTAATTCATGTGCACCTAGAGGTTCATCTTCATCATCTATTAGAAACTCATAAAGATCCTGGAGCACCATTAGTGACTCCATCCTCACTTTCCAAATAGCATAATTGGTAGAATTTAACCTCTCACTAGCTTCTAGAAGGTAGGCTCCCACTGATCCCATCTTACTAGCAAGATTCTACACACAAGATATAGATTTGTTTGGACCTGAAACTCACAAAGGTTTCTAACTTGCAGTGTTTCACTCAAATGTTGACTTCTAATCCAACAGATGGATTTGTAATCACAGTTCTATCACTCCCTCACAAGCTGGAATGAAGATAAGATGAGATGAAAACTACACTCAAGCAAATCTTGCCAATCTTGGCTATTCTTGGACAAAAAATGACTCTATCTCTCTCATTCACTTTGATGTACTTTCAAGACCTGGTTTCCACTTTAAGAAGGTCTGAAATCAGCCTAGATTAATTAGTTTTCATGAAACAAATTCAAAAAGTGATCTTGGTAGCTTATTCTAGGATTTGCACCAAAAATTACATCAAACTGACACCATATGAATTTTCTATGATCCAATGAATATGGGTTATTAAATGCTGGTTCAGAGATGCCCACACGTGTGAACAGTATGGATTTTGATCCTGAAAAAGTTTGGGATCAAATCCCCTCACCAAAACCTGGATACCAGCTCGCCCTTCCAATACTAGCTTTTTGCACCAAAACCTGCTAAAACTGGATTAGATTCAAACACAGATCAATGGCCTTGTACTTGGCTCTGATACCATGTTAAAAGTACAATACTAAGGACCATAAATTGATCTTTGAATGATCCACAAGGTGATTGTATGCTTGTTAAACAATCTATCAGAAACTAGTCATCAGAAAACAAGATCTAGTTTAGCAGCTTGATAGGAAACAAGTAGAGACAATCAAAGCATTGATCAAATAGTCTAATCCAACTCCACACGTGTGGAAATAAGGCTGTAGTACGGCCTGTAGACAGTGTTTACAAAGTGCCAAAGCTGGGTTTCATTGGAAAAATAGAGTAATCACCATACAATGAGAGGAAACTCGAGTTTCTCCTTGAGGCTCCAAAAAGTTTCTATCTTCTCACTATGGAGAATGGAAAATTACATAGTAAAACACACTTCCTTTGCAAAGTTAGGTGAAAATCCAGCATGTAATAAGGAAGTAGACTCCACTTTCTTGCCCTAATGTGAAAACCCTAGCCTAGATCCAAGAGTCATGCTTGGTAGGTGCATGGTAGGTACAAATCTCATCATAAATCATGGTCTAGATCCTACAAAGTAGGAATCACTACCAAATAGACACAACCTCTCCTCTTGACTCGTGGTAACCTACTTTAGGTGTGTATGTACAAGTGGCACTTTGGCCATTCAAGTAACCAACAAACAATATTGACAAAATGTACAATATTCTACATGGCTAGATTTGCCAATGTAGGCAATTTTTCACATGTATAAAACTCAATGATTCAATTGATGAATCAGAGTTATTAGTAGAATCCCAGAAAATCTACTATTGCTTCATGAAGAAGAATGGGATTTAGTGGTATGTGACTTTCTTGAAAATTTGAGTGAAGAATATTTTGAAATATCACCCTTTCACAATGATCCTAAAACAAATGATTCAAATCAATGTGATCCGATCTGTGTAGAGCACGGGGGGGACTTCACTTATGAAATTAAAGAGAATGCTACAAATCAATTATTTTGTGACTATTAATCATTGTCCGATTGTGATTCAAAACCCAATTCTTGAAGCTGATGAAATCCTAGCAAGATTTGGTATTGTATCAAATGGCAAACAGGAACGATCCATTACCAAGGATGTGAGTGTCAATACACTCACTGATATGGTGGACAGTTCTACCCAAATTCTTGAAATGGACGATCAAAAGCTTGTTGAAGATGTGTCAGAATTGGGCCATCGATTCCCTAATGAACGTCCTGATCACGCTGAAAGTGTTTCCAACTTTGATGAGTTGGATTGCGATGCTGGAAAATCAGGAGCTAAACCTGATTGTAACACTGTGCAACTTTCATTAGTTGCTAGCGACTCCCTCTGTGTTAGACCAAAGTCTGTTTATCTCTTGAACATTGATCATTATGATGGAGAGAGAGGTGATAAAGCTGATATCTCTATACGAAAATTTGTGGACCTCTCTTTCCTAGATGGTTTTTCACAGCCCAATGAATGGAAGCTCTTGTTTCCATTATACTTGACTGGTCATGCTAGAAATTGGTACGACAATATTGAAATTTTTGAAAATCATTATCTGGACTCATGGGACACCCTAACAAAGGCATTCTTGGATGAATTCTCACCCATGATGAATGTAATTGTTGCTTGTTACCATTTGGTAACTATCAGAGAATGTGAAGACGAGTTTGTGGGAAGATATTCTCATAGATTTAATTGGTTTGTACAAAAGCACATATCTATCTATGCGCTTCCAATTGAATTGATATTAGATTGTTTCATAAGTGGATTGCAAACAGAGATGCAAGTCCATGTGAGACGGGAGCATCCGACTAGTATGGATCATGCAATTGGAATTGCATCCAAATACGAAAAATGATTGATACTCGTATATCCACGTTCTATAATAGCCATAGCCAACCTAGAAATGATCAGTTCCTAGTTGAGTCAAGCTTGGGACCAAAAGTAGAATCAGGAGTGGATTATTTCCGTTGTCAGGGACATCAAGTCCATTCTGTGATATCGAAAGACCATAATTTGACTGAAGGATTGGATGCTAACACTCGACTTGAAGATAATTGGGAATGGAAGCCAAGAGCGAAACAGAAGTTCTGACCTAGGAGTCCATCCCGCCTCTAAGGGCTGGAAACAATGACTCAACCCTACACGCTACCAGTAGTATAACTTACTACTATAACCAGCTAGTAATTCCACAATGTGAGGTAACCAACATTCGTGTTGGTTTTGCAAATTTAGCACCTGGCGCTTCTGAACTCCATATGATATGTGAGAATTTGAAACTCTATGACGATTTGCCCTATGATTTGTGACCGGACTCCATAAGCCCAATGGATAAGGCACTGGAACTTTAAATGATGATTGGAATGGAACTAAGTTGCTAATTGTGATCTGATTATGTTACAGTATTATCAAGCCTTGTATGCAGGACCTGAGATGTTGTTCTTTATAAAGATCTGATGCTGATTGGAACCCTTTTGGGTCGGCCTAGGATGCTATTGGCCGGTCTAGGGGGGGTAATCTGTTGCTGCTTATCGTGAAGACATGTTGCTGTATGGCTTTTGGGTCAGCCTAGGATGCTATTGGTTGGTCCATTGGTCTTTGTGTAACCAGAGATGCTGAGTTCGAAGAATGAGGACCATTCTTTACCCGTGAAGGCCCTGCCACTGTTTGTGGGGAAAAAGACATTTTTTTCAAGCTATTTTCGATGAAAAATCATCGCCACGCGCTATTACGCTGACATGGAACTGTTAAAAAGCGGCGCGTAAATGGCCCATAATGGCCGGTTGCACTGCTATTAAAATATTGTTCATTTGTTAATTTACGTTGTATGAAAATTTCATTTATGTGGCCTATGCCCCTAGTTTCCGGGTTTGTCGGGACTAGGAGGTTCCAAGTATTTTCGTAATACAGTTCTAGTAATTAAAAACTTGGCCGTGAGCTCATAAAAACTGAAACCGTAAATAGGGCCCAACTTGACTTTGAAATTGCAAGTTGAGGCCAAGTTAGGTGTTAAAAACGAATTTGGGCCAGTGCCCTATTTTTAAAGGCAGTTTTTTAAAAAGTCATAAGGAGGTGCCCCATTTTTTGAAGGGCACACCTTCAGCCCATTGAGCCCCTACGTATGATCAAGGAGGGGTGTGGGACAGATTCTCATTGTCATCTTCTTGGAGAGAGAGAGAGAGAGAGAGAGAGAGAGAGAACTTGTGTGGAGAAGTTCGGAGAGAAAGGGAAGGAGTAGAAGTTGTTTTGCTTGGTGCCTTCGATCTTTTCCACTTCCAATGTGTGCTCAATCCCACAGAGACAAGGAGGAGGAAAGGAGAAGAGGTTGATCTGTTTTGTGCCTTCCACTCTAATTTCTTTGTTGGATCTTTGCTGCAAACTACTCTATTTCATTGCTATTGATTCACTGCTTTGATCTCTAGCACTGTGTTATCATCATTTCTTTTGTTAGATCAGATTTGATGTTGTCACTTGTGGCTTCTAACATTGTAGTTGCAGGTTTTGGAATTGTGAGAAGTTTTGCTGCCTCATTTACAAGGATCTGATGCTTGAAAGATTGTTCTTTCCTTGTTTGAATCACTTTCTTGTAATGCTGTTTATGAAAAACTGTGTTTGAATTTGTAAGATCTGAGAAATTGGTTATGATTACTCAATACTCATAGAAGAAATCACATTCTATCTATCTTGTATGTTGCCACAAAAGTCTATTTATTGTTTGAGCCTTGCTGGCCTGAGTGCTAATTCATTTCCTGAGAACTGTGGCCTGTTTGTGGGCTGGTTTGCCCATGGTGGTTCTGTTCATCTATATGATCATTTGGTTACTACTTGACTGAAGTCCTTGTTGCCTTCTATACAATCCATTTGAGAGCTTTCAACTCCTTGCAGATCGCTGGTTGTAGACCAGTATCTTGCAAGACAGCCAGTGGGAATCAAAGCTTTAAAAGCTTTTCCCACCCTGCTATCATTTACTGTCTGTGGGCCGCCTATCAGTAGGAAAAAGAGAAAGAAAAAACTTATCTACATTCTAGTCTGAAGCGGCCCATTGAATCTCTGTCTGAGGCCACGTTGTTTACTCCCTCTCTGTGAGATTGATCTACAAGCACAACCTACTGCCTGCAGATCCCTGCTTGCGGGTTTGATTATTCCCCACCTGCATTCATCTGCTGCCCTGTGGATCACATATCTGAAGTCTGGTTGAAGGCCCTACAGATTGCTGGTTATTGAGCAATATTTATAAGCCTGCCAGTCGCACTTCTGAACCCCACAAAGTTGCTTGGAAGATAAGCCTGTTTGTGGACAGATTATGTATATGGAAGATCGCTGATCTTGCTTTGATCTTTGTGGGCCGTGCCTCTTCCAATGACCCTTCCATATCCCTGTCTGTGGTATCCCCTGCTCACGGTTTTATGTGTGCCTCGCTGGCCCTCGCTTGCTTGCAAGCTCTCCCTCATCTTTCCTAACCCTGCTCCAGTGACCTCCTTTCTTTCTATCTGTGACCCGTTCCCTGCCTATTGCGGCCCATCCCATGTCCATCAACTTCCTGTTTTTATTAATAAAAGATGGGAAATCCCATCAAAGTACAAAGAAAGGAATGCATGTAAAAAACGTAAAGGCCATAATGCGAATTGAGATAATGTACAAGTATAACAAAGTAATAATCTCCAGAGTATTTACATAAAGCCTACTGCTTGGTGTAAGTCGCTAGTTAAGACAGTTGGAAGTTTAGGTAGTGCAGGAAACTGTGAAGCAGCCGTTCCTGCAACTACGACACGTCGAAGTATTGCAAGTGCCTGAGTGCGTTGTAAAGTCATCGAAACTCGTTGACGATAGTAAGCCGTAATGATAGATAAATGTGAGGCACCACGACCTTGGAGTTTCGCTGCAAAACCTGCACAGGAGGATAGAAAATCATCGAATTTCTTATGCAGGCACCCATATGTTTCCAAAGCAAAAGGGATAAAGCCTTCTCCAGGAGTGCGATGTGAATAATCTGGCTCTTTATCTAGAGCTGCATGAGAAGCAGCGGCACCCTGAGTAGTTGAAGCACGACGAAGGAGGTCAGGCTGCGAAGGATCAGCAACAACAACATCCCCAAGCGTGCGAATCCCCTCGCGCGAAAGAACAAGATCAACTCGACGTCGAGGCGACTGTGAATCAGACACAGGCAAGATGTGGGTCTGCTCCCGAACAACATGAAAGCCACACTCATGAGCAATAGATGCCAATACGTCACGAATGAAATCATGAGTCGCAGTACGCTCTCCGCCAGAAGGGCAACGCATGAGATGAGTGCCAATAGGATCAACAGGGTGACCACATGAACATTTTGTCAAACCTGCTAGCACTGGATGAGGGAGACCCAACCTAACCCAAAGAGCGGTGAGAAACAACTCTGAAGAAAGGCGCAAGTGTGGAACAACAGGACGCGCAACAAGCCAAGCGCCAGCACCCGAGCCTGCACAAGACAAAAGACGAGCCCAAGTCTCATTGGAAGGTGAATCAATGAGAAGCTGAGTGAAAGCATGAGAGTGGAAGCGCTCCAAAAGATACTTCTAAAAATGAGCACGCTGATGGCTAAGCAAAGACTCAAAGGGAGACAAACAAGCTCGCACAGGTGGAGGAATGAGATCCTTGGCCGCACGAAGATGTTGTTGGAAAGGAAGAATGCATGTTTCCACATGAGCTACTGAATCGAGAAGAATGGGCTTGTTGTCCCGTTGAAACCGAGAGATAAGTGCAGAGGCAACAAGGGCCCAACTTCCCATAAAAGCAGCTGGAGCAATAGAAGTTGTGCAGGAAAGACCAACACCTCCAGACGAAGCGGGAAGAGAGACTTGTCGCTTAACGAACTGACCATTGGGAATACGCAAGGATTCTGAACCCATCAAGTGACCCAGAATATCTGATAAAGTATTATCGAAATCCTGTAGCAAAGCCAAAATATTAGGAGAGGGAGGAACACACCGTAGAATATAACTTGGCCGTTGAGCGAAGCATTGAGTGAGAATCCCTAGAGCAACTTGAGCATTGCCAAGCTTTGGTAGCAGATCAGCGTGACGAAGATGTGTGTCCAAAGTGTCCCACAAAGAGGAAGACACAAAATTCGAGAAACCTATAGGAATACCAAGCACTCTAATCCCATCAACCGGAGTATTGAAACTTGTAGGTAAAGGGAGCTCAAGAAGGAGGCCCTGAGGACACCAAGCAACGCACTTAGAGGGATTGACAGTGAGGCCCAAAGCTGAAAGTTGCTAAGAGAAATGTAGGAAAGCCGGAAAGACGTCATTAGCAGGTCCCACAATATGCGTGTCATCAGCAATAGAGGGAAACAAACAAGAAGGAAAAGCATTAGAAGAAGCACGCAATGCCCAAAAGTGCGCCAAAGCAAAAAGAACACCACCCAAGGGATCACCTTGTCTGATACCATCAGCAGACGAGATAACCGAAACATCACCTAAGCGAGAAGCATGACTGAAATATAGAGGCACATCCATGGAATAAAAAGAGCGAACAAACGGGATGAGCTGAGCGAGAGGACCGTGAGCCACACGAAGTTCTTCGAAAATGGCCCCTCGGGAAACAGAATTGAAAGCATTTTTAACATCCACCTAAAGGACAACCCAATTTGGATGAAGATCCAAGGTAGCACGCAAAGCATGTATGACTGTCTCGCAACCGCCAGGAGTAGCACAACCAAACTGATGAGAAAATAGGTGGTCATGAAAACTATCACGAAGCTGAAAACCAAGAGCCCTAGAAATCAATCTGTATAAAACCTCTCCAACAGCAATGGGACGCACTCCACCGCCAGGCTTATCCAAGGCTATCAAACGATTAGCACCAAGAATACGAGCAATAGAAAGAGGAATACGGCCACATGCTACGGAAGAGCAAACTTGAAAGAGCAAACCAAACCCGCTAGCAGAGTTATCAGGAGAAAAACAATCACGAAGATGCTCGAAAACTATACCAGAAGGACCCCCAATTGACAAATGAGGGCTGCGCAGAAAAGCATTAAGAAAATGAGGTTCTGAGAGCTGCAAATCAGAATCAGGTTCAAAGTCCTCAACAAAAGATGGAAGGGAGTCATTTGCCTGTGGGTGAAGAAGCTCCAAAGCCTAAAGGGTGGCACCGCAGAAGGAGTAGTTGGACTTGTAGGAGCTAGAATAAAACACAGCGACGCAACCGACGATGAACAGGGGGTATAGAAACACCATCCGAAGTCGATACCCGCTGAGCAGCAAGCGCATGACAGCGAAGGAAATGCTCTTCTTGCAGATTTTCCCAATCTCCTGACATAAAGCGACGAATCATGTTGCGAGTTTCCCTATGACCAACATCACCACTCCGAGGAGGTAGAGGCAAACACCAGAGAGGAAAAAGCAAAAAGGCATGCCAAGCTGCAACATCAGAAGGGTTGGAAGCCAGACGAGACAAAGGTAAGGACAAAGCTCTCTGGACGTCTAAGCGCAAGGCAAAGGGAATGTGTGCATAAAGACGAGGACGAGGAAAGCCCAAGTGAAAAGCGGTCAAAATATCAAGGGAGCGAATCCAGGTCCAAGCCGAGTCGGGTGGCGAAGTGGGAGCAGGATGAGGTGCAAGGTCGACATTGGTTAATGCGAGTTGTTGACGAAAAACAGAGGAAGCGTTATGATTGCGAGAAAGACCGGCACCTTGCACATAAAGGCGACCACAGCCTGCACATGGAATATGGGGCGAGAAGAGGAAGAAGGAGAAAGCTGAGAAACAGAAAGAGAGGAAGAAAGCTGATGGCGAAGATGGGGCGGACAGTATGGCACCACCTAGCCAAAGGAGAGAAGCAAGGAATCTGCAACATCACGGTGGGCTTCACGACGCGCGCAAGAAGGGGAAGCACTAGAAGGATGCTCTGAAGGGGAAGCAGGTCTCTTTTCTCCACGTCGAACAAGAGGATTGAAATCCGGGAGTTGCAAAGGATGAGAAGATTCGTGAGGAACCATATTGATAGGTAAAGATCCAGCCGCTGCCTCCGAAGATTCCAAAAATTAGTGTGAAGCCTCCTTGTTGGCCAACAAGACCCTGCTACGAATCCTGCAGGCTTTGCTTTTCAGTAGAATCAAGATTGAGCAGAAGATTGTTACTTTCGGTTGTTTTGGGGGTTGTCTGCATGTGCTCAGAGGTCACTGATATATCTATCTTCTAGTTGTGTTTTCCAAGCCCTTTGTCACTTGTTGTGCCCTGCTTTGGCTGTGAGCAATCTGCATCTACCATCTTGTTGTGAGAAATCTAACATTTGTAAAATGATAAGAAACTGAAATCTGCAGGGATCTGAGGTTTGTGAAATTTATGCTGCCTATTCAACGATGGTGTGCTGCCCTAGCGATGATGTGAGGAACGTTTTTCCAGCAGAGATCTGAGGTAGTTCTCGAAGAAAGCTGCAACGTTGTGGTTCTCGAAGAAAGCTGCAACCCTGAGGTTTTTGATCTACAAAAAGACTAAAAGATGCAAACTTCAAGCGGAACAAGGCGCTCATAGTCTTGCCAGAGGCATATTTATGCAGTCAGCTACAGGAATTTAGACATGTCCCTCTTATACAGATTCGACGTTCACAACCTCACAAGCTACAAAGGAAGAAATTTGGTTGAGAAACTTATTTTTAAATATCAGTTTGAATCAATATGCTCTGACATTTCTATATTGAGATAATAAAAGTGTCATTGCCTTGTCAGCCAACCCTAGATTTCATTCTAGGAGTAAGCACATTGAACTCAAGTAAGAGCATGTAGAGCATTTGTGTACTATCTTAAGGATCGTAAAAAAAAGAGAAGCTTTTTGCTAAAGAATCCCATGTTCTGTCTGCTGACCCTGCCTGGTCGCTACTCTGATCTGCGGTCATCGTCGCTGCTTGGGTGGGAAGAAAGTGTTCTGGTCAGTGCTCCTGCCTTCTCCAACGACCCTGCCTGTGGGTCTACACTTCTACCTGCCCATATACCCTATTTCTAATTGACCTACAAACAAGCTAATACTGTGTAGAAGTGGAAAAAGAAAAAAACACAAGCAGAAAGTTGTGGAAAAGATAAAAGTTTGAGAAGTTGGAAATGTGGTAAGGTGTCGGAGTTTGTAGATGAATGCGTGCGTGGAAGCAATGGAGGATGAACCAAATGAAAGAGAGATTGAGCGCGATCAGAATGCAACAAACAGCGGCTGAATCGGATCAGAACACGGAAAGATTGCCAGAAATTTGCCAATTAGTCATGAATTCGTTCGAAAATTGTGTGAAGTAAGAATGAACTGGGCGGCCGCCATATTTATAGTAAAAATTTTAGGTCAGGCGTCGGATGCATTTTTTGAGGATGCAAAGGACTCGTCGAATGCAAATAAGTTGTCGGATGCAAATGAGTCGTTAGATGAAATTCATCAGATGGAAATCGTCGAATGGAAGTCGTCAGATGCATTTTGTCGGATGTAATCGTCGGATGCAAATTAGAACCTATTGTTGGATGGACTATCAAATGGAAAAAATATTTTTGATTTGTTAAATAAGTGTAAAATCATTGGGTTTTCAAAAAACTTTGGAAGAAACATCCATAGAAGGAAAAAACAGAAAAGTATAAGGTAAAATAACGTAGAAAGATATTTCTACACAAGACTTACTGAAAAATTATCCTCGTAGTACCTACGTAGTCGGCTACCATTGATTAATATGTCAAGGGGTATGCCTTCTAGGGTTTCTAATTGGACTGCACCATTGGTAAAAATTTTCTTGACAACATAAGGACCTTGGCTACGGAATTTCAATTTTCCTAGATGGACCTTGGAAGATGTGTAAAGTAGGACTTTATCACCATCTTGAATATCCTTAGTCCGGACATGATGATCATGCCAAGCCTTCTGTCGTCATTTATGAACTAACTGTGCATGATAAGATATAAGTCATGTTTCAACAATTTTGCGACGTAAAAAGTCTATTCTGAACTTGGTGTTGATAAGCATTATCGTCACACAAGTCAGTGGCATATGCTAAAGTGATGAGTAAAACAAAGTACTTAATTAGATGACAAACATTTATTGTAACTAGATACATAGATCCGGTGTATAAATACACATTCATAGTACACTCTATGTGATGCTCCATCCATGAGATGAATGAATTTGAGCTTCCAAGTTATGTCGCCATTCAGGTTATAACTCATTGTTATGCTTCAGTGTAATATAACAACAATATGCTTTTTTATCTGTGTATAACATAGATGAATGCTTATTGTGGTTTGAATGCACTTCGCTTCTGTTTGATTACGCACATTTACTCACTTTGCTCAGAACACGGATGTCTACAACTCCTCAGTTTCTGATCAGATGATGGTTGTCTTTGACGCTTGAGAAACTTGCGATTTTCATCACACAATCAATCTAAGTTTTTTAGAACTGAACTTCTTATTGAATCTGATTTCCAATAATACCTCACACCATTTCTAATATCTTCGCTGGACTGTACTCATATGACCATTTGTTTTTTAGTATGAATTGATTTATTAAGATCTTATTGGACAGAGCGCTTGAGCTGTAATTATAACTTAGCATTTACATTCATTAGATTGTTTTTGCATGTAGCAGTCCCTAATAACGGGAGAGTCGTTCCACAACTATTTCCTTCTCTCTTCTCTGTTTGCGTTCTACCACCCTATCACCTTTAGCAACACCTATATGAAGTAAGCTAATGTCAACATTATGAACCACTTCAGTGTTTTTCAGTCGTCTCAACTCATCTAGTACATCAGGTTGCTGGGAGCTTTGCAGTATGGTTTGGAAAACTTTACGACCGTGTAGAAGGGCATAGTGATTTGAGCTTGTAAGAGATCGGAAAGAACCTCTATCCCTCGTGGTGGTTGCCCCTTGGGTCCTTGGTCTGATCTAAGGCTCAATGTTGCGTGTGTGTGACAGCATGCAACGGCTCTTTAGATACCCTACATGTTGGAACTGTCTTTTGTTCTAGTTTTATAGCAATGTCGTCTGATACAATCAGCACATTTGAATACAAAGTCATATCAAAGTCAACATTCACTTTGAAAGTGAGTGGTTTCTCCGCAGACAAAACATCTCTTCTGAAGTGCTACAGAAAATGGCATAACCATTTTGGTTGACTTGAGCAAGTTGCTCCTCTGGATAGTATGGCTCATTGGAATAAGAGGCATATGCCTCATCTACATATGTGTTAAGATTACTGTCATCATAAGTAGAATCATAGGCTTGGGGTGTCATAGGTGTATTCTGCACGACATTGGCCTGAACTTGGGGTCGGTTCTGCTGGTTTGGCCTAGTTGGTTGAGCATATCCCTGGGAGTGCCAAAAGCATTGTTGTTGTGCAGGTGGTTGTTGTCTAGGCAATTTTTGGACTTGGACTGGACTCATATAATGGGGGTTATATGGCACTTGTGGTTGTCCTCATGGTGCATATTACAGTGTTCAAGAGTATTGCATATTGCGTGGGTTGTACCGACAACTAGATGTGGTATGAGTGGTCATATCGCAGAGTATACAATGTTGTGTTTCATACATCCTCCTATATGCAAACGATGAGGTTCTAGTTTCACCTACTCGAGAAGGCCTACGAAGGCAGATCAATTGCCTCCATGACTTTTGTTCCAGATGGGGCCTAGGGGTTAACATTGAGAAGACCAAAGTAATGATCTTTCACGTATGATACGGGCTAAGCCCTCAGTTCCACACCAGATCATCTTTGCAAAGTTTGTTGTTCCACCCACATACTTGGATGCCATACTCGCAGCTCATCACATATATACAACGAGTCAACGAGTTCCAAGCTTCCGAGCAGAGATATATACATGCTGCTCTCATCTAATCTCAGCGCTTACATAGTCAGAATAATCAGTTAGCTTGGTTCTCTCAGGCCTCTCACCTCCTGGACACACTTGGCATCTTTATCTGTGCCCTTCTTTCAGGCACCCATGATTACATCGGATGATATATCTACACGGCTTATCTTGATCGAGCTTGGCATGGTCAGTCGGGGGTCAAACCCGACTTTTATCAGCTCCACTTTCTGGAGACAAATGTATTAGGGATCCCACGTCTACCACGTTACCTATGTTCTGGGTTATCACATGGTCTTACATTCATACTGGCCCTTGGGTCAATTCCAACTTTCGTGTCTCCTCACACCAACTTGAAGTTGAGATTGGTCAGTTTCACGGGACCCCATGAGAGGATAGGATCTGCTAGTTATGTTCCCTAGGCATTGTGGAGACTAAGGAGCACTTTATCTTCATGTGCCCAGCCTACTATGAGATTCGTGGAAGATACTATTGTCTGTTTAGGGATGTACCAGTCACCTTGCGCTCACTTGTTATGTATGAGGATCCACGTTGGGTAGCGCTTATGATACAAGAGATGCTTCTATTACGACGAGGCCTCCTGCCTTCACACCAGAGCACTCCAGACACATCTTCACATCACCTCCTTTTTCTCCAGACAACGATCACGACTAGTTTCTGATTCAAAGGATGATGAGAATGATGACTCAACATCCCATTGAGCTCAGAAATTGTGCACCTCCCTGTGCTATCCTACAGTTAGACCTACAGTCCTTACACAAGGAGAGGTCCCTCTCATATTAGACATCGGCGGCACATCCCAGTTATACTTCCTACTACCGCTTGTATTACATCCTTCTTCAATAGCAGCAGCACCATCAGGATCACCGCCACCTCCAGGACATGATCTGGGGCTTCTTTCATTCATAGCTAGCTCATGATTCATACCTATGTAGTTTCTTTATCATTGGTATATGTACCTAGATTTATATTATATGCATTTTCTTTACGTATTCGGACATGTTTTCATATGCTCCCTTTCATTCTACACACTTGACAAGTACTTATTTGTCTTATATGCCTTTGGCATGAAAAAACATTAATAAAGCGCTCTCTCTCTCTCTCTCTCTCTCTCTCTCTCTCTCTCTCTCTCTCTCTCTCTCTCTCTCTCTCTCTCTCTCTCTCTCTCTCTCTCTCTCTCTCTCTCTCTCTCTCTCTCTCTCTAGAATGACTTTTTGCAAACTAGAGATCAAATGGTTACCAGCGTTCTAGAATCTTTCTAATTCTTCACATCAGGTGGGCTCGTCAATCCAGTGCAGTCACATTCGGAATATTTCTAGCTCATGATTGCGACTTGGCAAGCTTATAGGCAAACTCTTTCAAAATTGACCAGTTTGTCTTATTTTCATGATCAAAGTTGAAAAACCAATCACGTGCTTTAGCAATCATGGTCATCGAAAACAGTTGGACCATAGCATTGGAAGATGTTTCGCCATATACATCACATGAACTCTCAAATATTTGCAAAAAACTTTGAGGGTCTGAACTACCATCAAACTTGGGTAGATCCAACTTGGGTGTACGTCTCTCATGATGAGCACTATGGGTAGCAGAAACCTCATTAAGGTTGGTTCTGGCCTGTGAGGTTTCAGCACCATAAAATTGGGGTCGTGCGCATGAGGACTCATTTCTATTAGGTTTTTGTCCCTCGAATGGGTTTGTGGATGGCTCTTGGAGTTGGGACTGCATTCGATAAAACCTATGACGTCTGATTTGTTCAGCTGTAGGAGGCTTGATCTCGTATGGGTAATGTTCTGGGATTTCAAAATTTATATGTGGTTCCATTTGATAAGATCTTGCTGAGCAACCTTTCTCATGCTTTCGATAATGATGCTAGATGGGATCTACTAGCTCCTTGCAAGTGGCATGACATACCAGTATGTGTGCCACGACATTGTGGGCACCAGGTATCTTCTCGCCTATGGATAGCGTTACCAGATGGCAATTGCCTTGGCAACTGACTTTGGAAAGATTTCAAGGCTTGTTGAAACTCTTTGTTGAGTTTCTCCATCTGTTGTTGATGTTGTTGATTCATCAACTCGAACTGAGATTTCCAGACTTGGTCTGAATCTCGGGGCTCACTTGGACGATTATCAGGGAAAACACGGTGAGCTATTTTCTCTTTCTGGTCCTCGAGAAATGAATTCTTAAGCAAGATCGAAGAAGATTATCAAGAGCAACAACGCCAATGTTTGCTATTTTTTCTCTATTTGCTCAGAATCTTCTTGACTCTCTTCCTATTGACAATCTAGCAGATTCCAGTCAGTCTACAATTGATAGGGCCTGTTTTGTTTCTCGACTTCTATGGTTTGCAGTATAATGGTGATGTACCCCGCCTGTCAATTAGTACATCAATGGCCTGATCTCGATCCTACTGATAATGGATCTCAACTTCAATCTGGATCTATCAGAATTCGAATGCCTACGTTCTACAATATGTTTCGGTTCTTCCTTTGATGCTTACAGATTGTAGATTATTACTAATCTTAACTAAGCAAAACATGGAATGGGATTGAAACTTAATCCTATTGAGATCACCAGATTCGACAACACAACATCTACACAAAAACAATGTGAATCCTACAAAGTGCTTGGTACAATTGCCACTCAACACTTGTAACAAAAACTTCTCAGGGAGTCAAGCACCAAGCAACATCAAATCAAAATGATTATGATCTACCACAAGGACCTGCACGTCTACTTGATTCTAATCACAAAACTAAACTTTGACGAGGAAGAATCAACAACAAAACACATTCATACATCAGTACCCAAACTTAATCCATGAAAATGGAGCATAGATGGAAATGCAATGAAGAGATATTCAAATTTCAATTCAACAGCATTTCAATACAATATCACATGCTTGGAAACTCGTGGAGGAGGCCTCTATGTATACCCATGAGCTGGTGAATCCAATTCTAATATAATTTGGATTCCACCTCTTACAACTGAGTGAACCCCATTCTATAAAGATTTGGGTTCTACCTCTTACACGATAATAGGAGGCCTCTTTATTATTAAAAAACATAACTTAAGTTGAGAAAGTCTAAGTCACTAGCTCCCACATGGTTTTCCATCTTTTGGGAATTACCATGGGGCTTACAATTTGTACATCTCAGTCTAGCACTAATAATTCTTGTGCTCTCAGACTCGGCTCTCAACTTCATCTCTGCTGGAAGCCCTTTTGAGTGGAGAGGTTCTGCATTGACATCTCGGGGCATGGCATCAAGTAACAATCAGTTTGGATCTTCTTGGATAATTTAGGACTAGTTCTACCAGCTAGTGGAGTGTTTTGATGTTGTTAAGTCACTTCTGCTTGCTCAAAGGGGAGTGAACAATGGCAGTGAAGCCTCTTCAATACTCTCATGGGGGTTATTGGCCTTGACTTGTAACTATTTGTTTCATGGCTGCTTTTCTTGTTTTAAACAATAGTTGAATTTTTCTTTTCCTGCGTTGTCTGAATCACCGAACTGGTTCTCTTTCCATTATCAAACAAAAAATGGAATTGGCTTTGTAGGTTAGGTTGCCATCCAAAGTTTCTTTGGTCGCAAGTTCAAGCCTCCCCTTGGCAACCAAGAAGCATTATCAGACAAACGTCTAAGAAGGTTGTGAAACTTGAGAGTAGTGGAAAGGTGGCGGGGTTTGAAAGAAAATTGAGATAAATCCAAATGAAGAATCTTTAATCCTAGCCAATGAGAAGGTGAAAGTGAGAGGAGGTGGTGACAAAAAATAGAAAGGTGTATCCAAGAGATCCCAAGAGTCCTTTGCAAGAAGGGTGAACCGTCGTGGAGAGGGATAGGGTCATTATCTAAGATCAAACAACAGTATTACAGAGAAAATTGGAAGCAAATGACAAGAGTCAATAAACAAGACACTGCCACTATGATGGTGAAGAGCAAAGCTGTTGAGAAGGACTAGAACATGATATTCTCACATGAATTTTGAATTTGTCACCTTTTTAGATTGTAAAATTGTAGATATCAATTGTGTATGGCTAAATCACTGGCTTGTGGAGACAATTATAAATTGTTATGTAAAAATGGATCACACTTCTAAGTGACTAACTCCAAAATGGCAAGGTGTATTGGACTGATTTTCTAAAATGTAGGGCTTGATTGATGAAAGAATATGTGTCATATGCTAATTGGGACATGTGCCCCAATTCATGAGTGGCATGTGGTCACTGACAGTTTTAGCAAGCCACATGCATGCCCATGTGGCCAGGGATTTGCCAAGAGGGATGTGTGCCACATGAAGGTTTTACAATGAATCAAGGTTAAGAGGTACTTGAGGGGATATAATGTGGGCCTTGTTCAACATTCCCTGTCTTATTCCTATGCAGCCATGGTCGAGAGGAGACTTGTAGCAAAGCTCTCGTACTTTTTGGTTGATGCAATCCTTTTTTAGATTAGTAAAAAGCAGGCTTTTGTTGAGTAAATTTTGTGCTTTACTTAGGGATTGAGAGTTTGTGTGCAACATGTGGTATTAGAGCATAGTGCTAATTAGGATATGTGAGGAGATTAGCCTACCAAATGTCCCTTATCGTGCCTTTTGAATGATTGGCATCTTCAATTAGCAATAGAAGCCTTCAATGCCTTACTAAAAAATGTTCTAGACTTCAAATGCCCATTTTCAAGGATTTTCAGAAGTTTTAAATCCTGCAAAATGGCTATGGTGGATCGCTAGAATCATGTATTTTTTTTGGGTTTCAACACCTGTTGTCTAGGCTTTTCTAGCTTGTTATATGAAAATCCTACTTTTGAACTATGGTGGGGAGGAGACTTGCAACAAAGCTTCCATAGTTTTTGGTTGATCTGTGTATTCCTTTCTGAGATTAATGAAGAAACTAGCTTTTGTTAAGTAACTCTTGTGCTTTACTTAGGGTTTGAGATTGTGTGTGCAACAGCTACAGAAAAATAAGCTACTTTCCAATTAGTGAGCATGAAAGTTGGTCCTCATTGGAGCTTCCTTAGTAGCTAAAGATGGGATACACCTACTCTTTAGTACTTCTGAGATTATTAGATGTACTATCCTTGTTCCATGTGTTGTCTCTATTGTTGTAGCTTATATCATTTGAGGTGACGTCATCGTCGCTTTAATTGTGTAGCCAATAAATATTCAGACAACTTTTGTAGTCATTCAAGTCCCAAGTTCTTTTATGCCTCACGAAATTGAGTTTATCTTAAGATTGTCACACAAGGGTTTAGGAGGAGGCCATTTGATTTCTAATATAAATCATCCAAAGGTTGGATCACTCGATTAGCTTGGCATCCAAAGTTTCTTTGGTCCCAGGTTCAAGCCCCCCTTGGAAACCAAGATGCTAGATTGAGAAGAGCACTATCAGGAGTATAGCTCAGAGTGCACTAGGATGGTACCAAGTCTTGATCAAGAAAGAAAGAACAACTTTCCAGAAGAGATTGGTCCTCCTTCAAAAACCGTAGCAAAGGAACAACGAGTGTTGGAGTCTCATTGTTACCCCTAGTTATGAACTTAACCAACCTTTGTCATGGGTTAGAAAAATATCGGTAGTGACTAGGAAGTCTCAAGCAGTTCATTGAATGATATTAACTGGTATGGTCTTGTGGAGCCACTGGAGGGGACTGGCACACCTTGTCAAGGTAACCTAGAATAGAGACTATGAGTTTATCTTAAGTGCTAGTTTGGACTCAATTTGATTCCTCACTTTGTGACTAATTCATATCCTTTCATTCACATTTCAACATTTCAGGGAATGAACGTGAGAACAAGGCTAAATCTTCTATTTTCTTCATGTTTGTATTGTTGAAACATGCTAGCATATGTGTACTTTCTTTTGTTAAAAAGTGTCTTTTTCTAGGGTGATGGTGGCTTGGTAGTAGTTAGACAGATGCACGTAAGAAAAATGTTGTTTTTCTTTACTTTCTTGCTGATTCGGTGTTGGTATACTTGTAGAAGAACATTTCATTCTTTGATATCTTTGTAATTCAATAATGTGGTCCTACTTGTTATGGCCATGTTCAAATATGGAAGATTTGGAATAAATTCTAGACATGGGTATTAGGCCTCTTGCGTTGAGTTATTTGATCATTCCTTGATATTCAATAACTTAAGAGGGCCTAAGGTACTCCAACTATAAACATATGGAGCAATACATGGTGTGTGACATTTATAGTTATATGCATATGAGTGACATCAATTTGAAGTGAAGTTAGGTTTGGCATGTAGTAGGGTTGCATTGGCATATGCACAAGCACCCTAGTGCATTGGCATATGCACAAGCACCCTAGTGCATTGGCATATGCACAGGCACCCCTAGTGCATATATACCTTGGTAAGGGCTTGCCCTCCTCATTCTTGGCTTTCACTTTTGGTTACTAGTTTTTTCCTCATCATCTAGCATTCACAAAGCTCGGGGTGAGGCTTTTGTTGAATGATCTTAGGTTTCTTGTTGATTGGGTGGTTTGGCTTCACAATGTGCTTTCGCGTGTCCTTTTAAGTAGAATTCTTGGGGAAATTTCATAGTGGTATTAGAGCAAGGATTGTGGTTGGATTGAAATTGTTCTTATTTCCAGCATTTTGGAAAAGAATCATTGTTCTTTTGCTACAATTATTCATGTTGGAGTATCCATCTCCAAGTTAGCTTCTCAGGTTTCTAGGCACTCTTAAGGATTAGTAAATTGAATATTTTGTTGAAGCCACATTTGAGTGTTAACAAGAAATCTCATGGATTATCATAGTATTTGGAATGAAAGAACCGTGGAGTACCTCAATCACATATCACTATTTTCTAAGAAATTGAAAATTCTTTACAACAAAGTTGAAGCACTGCATCTTTATATAATATGTAAGTGGATCACTTCTACTCTAATTCCAATCATCTTCACCTTCATTCCACTTTTTGCTACTACTTCACTTGCAATGGTACCTCGATCCTTCTTTATTCTCATAGTTCTTGGGGAATGGGAGAAAATATGGACCCACAAGACCATGAACATTTCATGGGGAGGTGGGAATGGGTGAAAGAGGGAGCATCTCACAATCACATCTCACTACTTTCTAAACAAGCACTAAAATTAGACAGTGTGGGGAGGGAAAGAATGGGCCTTGCAAGTGAAATAATTGGACCAAAATGGGAAAAAAAAGATGGGCCAATAAAACTGGTCCCAAACCTTGAGCTGCAAAGAAAACAACCCAGAAAATGCTCGTAACTTATTCCTCCTACAATGGGAACATCCCCCCAAGTATCCCATGCATGGGGGCAGTTGGGAACAAACTTTCACCCTTTCCAGAAACTGGCAATGCATTTACCTAGCAACTATGATTGCAAGGTCCTTCTCATGCAACTTTTGTAGTGGCTTGTAGCTTGGCTTAGCATCTTCAAGTATCTATGTTCTTTGTCCATTTTGTTTCCCATCAATCTCACATTTGACCTTTCAGCAATCTCATTAGTACAATACAGTATTACTTCAGCTCCAATGTCTTCACCTCTTTGGTTCAGCAACTTCAGCTATAAAATGTTCCTCCCTTTATCAAGAAGTTTCCTTCGACACATGTTAAAGATTGCCCTGATCTGTAAGTTTGTAGTAACAACATCAAGTATTATCTAATATTCACTTCTGAAAGGTTTGCGTAAGGAAAGGGGAAAAACAAAAAGTTACATCCAGGATTATTTTTAGGTATGTTAGTCACATCAATTTCTACTTGCCAAAGGTGGCCTGGTACATAGCTTTTCATAACTGATAGATATAAAATTGAATGATACACAACGCAACTGTATTCCTTATAATTCAGAAAAGGATTATGTTCCAAAAGAAAACCCTTGAGAAAGACTTGTAGCTCAATAAGGGACACAAGCTGCAGTGCAATTGGGGATCCTATACTCAGACCACCATAGGGAAAAAAGCTAACTACCATAGAATCATGAATTTAGCAGCATTACTATGCAAAACATGCGTTGAGACTAAAGGTTGCACATTACGACTTTAAATATCTTGGCCAAGGAATTTTGTTGTAAGAGAGTCAATAGCCACACGATTTTTGTTAAGTTAGGATAGACTGTTAGTGCTTCTTAACTAATCCTTTAGAATATCTCATAATATATAGACAGTTAGTGCTTAGAGAATTCTTCAAAAATTACATCTCTCTCTCCACTTGAAACATACATTGATACTGATATCTGCGAGGAGAGTTAGCCACTCTCAAGGAAGACACAAAACATTGAGCGCTGGCTGTAGTCTAGTAGATATTCAAGAATATTTCAAGTCGTATATCATAAAGTAATCTGTACAAAATTTCAGTTTTGTAGCTCCAAAGCAGCACTGTTGCCCTTACGGGAAACACTTGCTTTTGGATAATGACAATCAATCTACCAAGCCAAAAGGCAGCCTTTACCTTAAAATAAAAGATTATGTCGACAAAATTTGACCTATTACTTATCAAACTAGAAACAATTTGACCGCTTCATACGGCTCAATTGAATAATAGTTAATGAAACAGTAAATAGTAAAATAATGAGTAATAAATAAGGTATGCAAACACTCAATACTAGCATTTTGAACTTCTCAGACGAAGCAAGCTCTTTTTCCTTGTTATCTGCTTCCTTCTTCTTCTAGCCTCGGCTGCTTTTGCTGCTGCTCCATCTCTACTTACAAAAAAGGATGGCATTTGCTGTTGCTGTACTTTTAACAACAAATCTAAATCTTTTCTTTCTATTGTGGGGTACTGCTTCTGCATTTCAAATGTCAAACTGTGCTGACTCTGTCTGCCAAGAGGCTTTATAGGGAAGCATTGGGAGAACCGATCCCAGGGCAAAGATTCAGTCAAATGCCAGTTAATTCCATTCTGAGGTTCAGATGACTGCACTGAAGCATTTGCAGCTTCAACGTCATTAACAGGAGAGACAGAGTTGGGGCACTGTGGTGAACTGTCAGGCTCTATCTTTTGCTCTTGAGAGTTATTTTCAACATGCACTAGTTCAAGATTACCTATTTCCTGAAAGCAATGATTAACTGTTGTGGAATTTTCCACCCTACCACTGGCCAGAGAGTCCTCAACCACACCTTCAGGCACAGACAAGAATGAGCTCCCTAATTTAGCTGGATCTGGAGTATGAACGACCGTAGCCAACTGTGCACTTGATGAAAGAGGCATCTGCATGTGCATATTTGTCCGCATGGCTAGCCAGAAAGCTAAGGCCACAGATTCCCCATACGAACTACCATATGCTGTTTCGGAGCTATAACATTTCGCAACCTCTCCTTGCGAAGGATCACAACCCACAGATCCAGCTTTTCTGGAATGCAACCAAGGATATGCCTGATAAGGTAGTCTTATAAGAGGAGCAAAGGGGAAAGGCATGGCAGGTGATGAAGAAGGCTGAATGACATCTGCCGAGGGTTGTGATGAAGCTTTGCAGTTTTCTTGAATGTTGATGGTTGTCACCTATTTCAACAGAGAAGCCCCTCATATAATGGCATGATGGCATGCAGCATTGAAGGGGAAAAACAGAGAGATACCCATGCCAATCTTCCTTACAAAAAAAAAGTAAAGAAGCTCCTTGAGAAGAATATTATGCTTATGAAATATTTTCTAATTCTACCTGTTGCTTCAAAAAGCAATTGCTTTCATGAAGAGATTGACATTCTTGCTTGAGAATCGCCCTCTCCTGAATTCATCAAGAAAAAGATGAAGTGAATACTGAAGAACAGTCTCTAATAATCTACAATGCAGCTCAGTCAAACTGACTCAAAGGAAAAAGAACAGTAAATCACTCAGCAAATAAAATGACAAACATTAATTGGACATATACAGCACAATTACCAAAAAATACGTAAAGAGCATACATCAAAGAACTATAACCTGCTTCATGTTTTCGTTCATAAGCACAAGCTCATTGGCCCTCTTTGTCAACTCCTCGCATAGAATCTTCATCAAAATGTCAAATATGAGTCCTTGAAAAGACAAATACTAGTCTAGTAGTCCAAGCCCTTCTGTAAAAAATTAGGGGACTGTACCGAACAAAAAAAAATAACTTGAGAGACTGACCTGTTTCCGCCGAATAGTTTGTCTAGCAGATTCACGGTTTGCTTGAATCCGTCGAAGTCTTCTAGCCTCCTTTTCACTCTGTAATAAGTTCCAGAAATGTTTAAGGTAGGCCATCACTTACAAGGATGCTTTAGATTCTACAAGGCAACTCTCAAATGAGCATGAATAACAAGGTTACTTCAAAATTCAATACAAAGAATACGAATAGACAAATCAAACTACCCCTTCCACCATAAGAAGGTCATTAAAAGCAGCACTAACTTATTCCTCATTTACATAGCTTCCAGTGCTTTTGGAATGTCTTTTAATGAAATACTAAATGCTGATTTACCTCACTCAAAATAATAACTTTTTGTTTGCAAGAATGTCTTCCACCCAATTTCTGACTGAAACGAAGATCTGAAGAAGCACAGCCGAAAGATGGCTCAGGTTTTACCTCAGACTTTAAAGTTTCAAACAAACAGATGCCTTTGTTTTGACAGCCTGCATCCATCTCTGATGGACCCTTTTCAAGAGATTGCTTACACTTGAAAGAGTCGGAATCAGAATCTTGAAGAGTAATTTCTCTCTTTAACCCAGCACTTGGCCTGCAGGCCTTTGGGGCATTTGATGGCAAAGCTCTCAAGCACTTGGCAATAACAGCTTGATCAACATCTTTCTCAACCTAGAGACACGCCAAAGAAGCAATAAATTGTAAAAAAAACATCACTTTAATGCTCATGGGTCCATAGATTGGAAGAACTGAAAGCACTTTTGCCTTGAATTTCAGCCAAGAAGAAAGACCCCTCTCCCTCTCTCCCTCTCTCTCTCTCTCTCTCTCTCAAATCACAACACATGGCAAAATGATAATGCTTAGTAAATCTACCTGGAGAGAAATCTGTCTCAAAACTGCAGCATGAGAATAAAAGGATTATGAAATATATCAAAAATCTACGAAAATGCATCTTTGTTTCCAAGGGGGCCTTGAACCTGGGACCAAAGAAACTTTGGATGCCAAGCTAACCAACTGAGCCAACCTCGTTGGATCGAAAAAAATTAAAGAAATCAGAAAACAATTGCCTTGCTTTATGGAACTCAGTTCAGGGTTACAGCTCCTGCTGATTTGCATGTGAATGCTGTTACAAACTGCCACTTACCTGAAGCCAAACACCAGTGCTAGACAATTAATCCTACTTGCATCAGAAACAAACACAACAAGGAAAATATGAATACCTTGATACTGCCAAGGAATAATGACTTGGATGTCCTAGTTGGTAGTGATGACGGTCGTCGGAGAGTTGTAGGCAGAGAAAAAACTTCTTCCACTTTGGGTACAATAATCTTAAAATTGGTCAAACAGCCATCTTGCAGGGCAGGCAAAGGCGAATTAGGACTTTCTGCCCTAGAGTCTTTGAACGAAGAGTCTTTGCTGGATTCAGAAGAGGCATTCTTACCCGCCTCAGCTTTCAAAACATCTTTGAGATAAACTCTTCCAGATTTTTCATATTTCAATGAGATGGCAGAAGCTTCAGCTGAGTCACCAACTTCCGCACTAGGAGATTTTTTGAAACTGGTGGATCTCCTTTTCTTCACTGTCCAAGCGTAGATAAAATCACCTGTATGCTGCAGGGCAGCACCCTTGGCCGGCAATTGTGCGAACTCCACCAGCGCTTCGATTGCATCCAATTCTTTCTTCACAAACCCTTCACAGTTTTCTTCACTCAACCTCTCTCCAAGCTTTCTCTTTCTTGTCCGGGGTTTTTTCCGTGACTTGCTACCTCTGAAAGCGCCCGCGATCCTGCCATTCGCAGGAGGAGACTCGCCAAAACCCCAGTCATCCTCTATCTCCTGCTTAATTTTTCCTTTCATTGTTGCAGTCCTGCAATTAGAGGCCTTTGCGACCAAATCACTTTTCAAAACCACAACTCACATCTGTCCTCTTTTCAATCTGCCACCAAAAAGATCCTTTAAGCTCCAAACTACGTCTCTCTGCAAAAACCAAATCAATATGGGCCTCAGATGGCTCATTTGCACATACCTGAGCTCAAAAGCAGTCTCAAACACGTCCTCTCTGTTGATAAAGGAAAAAC
Source organism: Diphasiastrum complanatum (assembly GCA_029204225.1). Classification (NCBI taxonomy): domain Eukaryota; kingdom Viridiplantae; phylum Streptophyta; class Lycopodiopsida; order Lycopodiales; family Lycopodiaceae; genus Diphasiastrum; species Diphasiastrum complanatum. The sequence continues at coordinate 5,214,943 of CM055092.1, read as the reverse complement.
CTTGTATTTTACTAGGGTCAAGAAAATATGTGACGTACCCCATGCGTCCAGATCCAAAGGGCAGTAACGTTCTGCAGAAAATCAGATTGAATGTCTCTCTTGAAAAGTAGGTTGCATGTAGCTTCCCTGTTACATTTGCGCAGATTTGTACTGGCAATAGCCTCAGAGCAACGATTTGGTGCATGCTACAATAATTTTGGTGAAGATCTAGTTCCTCTAGGAGCTCTTGTACACCTGGTTACCGAAGTTGAAAGTTTTTCTGCAAAAGAGGAGAGAACTTAGATGGAATAGAGAAGCCTAAGGTTCCTGCCATGCCTGAGGAGAGAATTGCAAACAGAAATTCAACATCTCACCAACCATCACCTAATTCAAAAACATTAGAGCTTACGTACTCGAATCCAACCTCAAGAGAGAGAAAAGCTTCAAATATTAGAGAATATAGAGAAAAACATGCAGGACCCACAAAGCAGCAGGCTTGAAACAATAGCAAAAACAAAGCGGACAAAGATCCAACGCGAGGAAAAATGACACCAGCACAAGGAAAACGAAACAAAAGATGCGGAAAAGAGGATTCCATCACCAATCATGGCAGCTAAGAAAAGCCCTATGCAAAAACCGAGGGGAAAAAGCCAATGGAGAAGGCAAATCTCACCTTCCTCTGAAGAAAACTGGAGCCACCCAAGAGATGTGAGAGCAAAGGAGCAGCAATGAGTGCCAAAACCCAGCCTCCGGAGCTGCTGAAAAGCCGCGAAAGCGAGGAAAAGCGAGGCGCCGACGATCCAAGGGAGAGCGATGGCTATGGCGGAGCAGCTTAGCCGCAGGCAGAAAGGCGAGAGGAGGAGCGTGATCGAGAGAGAGGGGGAGGAGAGTAATAGCGAGGACGCTTGGGCTCCATCCGACCGTCCATCCACTTGATCCGACGGTTCCGGAGCGCCCCCAGATTCTGGCCAATGGGAACTCGAAGTGCTGACGGGGCGCCAACTCAGCGCTGACGTGGCTATACCAGGCGGCAGGGAAGGCTGCCAATTGGCAGACTGAAAGCTGTCGATGCCACGTGGCAGGGTCTGGCGCCGGCCGAACGGGGGGCCTGGCCTGAAGGACCAAACCAATAAAATGGTTGCATGGGGTCGGCCAATGGCATGCAAGGTGTTTCAGTATTTTTGGCCAATTGGGGGGGGGGGGGTTGTTGAATCTTCATGTTTTGCTTTTTTTCATTTTTTTAATTTCTCAGCCACCTCATAAGTTGACCTTTATGTTGTTTATTACTTCCAGATTTTGTGTTTGTTATTGATTTTCAGATCTTGTGGGAGTATGGGTGGGTGCTTGTGAAATGTACCCCAAGGTGTCACCTCTCACCAAGCAAAATTTCATTATTATTGTGAGTTGTAGTTTTACTTGACCTTCCACTTCAATTTTGAAAGCTCATGTAAATTGCACAATGAGGAGGGATGCCCGATCTACGAGAGTTCACCATTTCTTCATGTACTCAAAAATCTAGGCCCCAATTTTACATTAAAAAACGGCTTGTGCAAAAGGCTCTCTGATCTATCATCTACCACTAACAACAAAACAAAACAAAGAAAAAGAAAAAACATTTGCAGCCAACCTTATGAACCCTAAAACTCTCGACAATAAGTTTTCATACTTGAAAAAAATGTTTCTAGCCAACCTTATGAAAAAACCCACAACTCCAAGTAATATACTCCAATACTTGTTAAAAAGTTTCTAAAAAACTGAAGTGTGACTTTGTAAGAGGTAATAAACCTACAAATTTTGAAATGAATCAATAAAATGATAAAATGCCGATTTCAACGAGTGGCATGTAAAAGCTCTATGCCACACAAATGAAAACACACAAGAGACAAAGAAAAGGTGGAAAGTTTAGATAACGACAAACAGAAAATTTTATCTATCGAGGAATGGATATTTTTGCAATGAGTAAAACTAATATAATATTATGGCGAGACCATTGGATCTCACCATAATTGATCGGTTGTTGTGATCGGTTGAACGTGTTGCTCAACAACTTGACTTCACCTCTTTTGAATTCAACTCTAATTGTTTCTTCACCTTTGATTGAATGTGATGAGTTGTCTCCAAGTTGCACAACTCGAGAGTGGGTGAATGACTTATAGTCTTTGAACCAGTCGTGATCTAGATGTGTTGAATTGCTCCAGAATCTAGATACCAGAAATCGATATCCTGTTGTTCTCCTACTTTGGTCATGAAAGCTGCTTCATCTTCTTCTTCTTGTTGATTTGAGTGATTGGTTGTAGCACTATGTGCTTGTTGTTGGAACTGCTTCTTCTTTTCGTGTTGTATTTCAAAGTTCGGCAATCCTTGACTTCGTGACCAGTCCTCTTACAGTATTTGCAGAAAAGTTTCTGCACTGGTTGGAATAATTAAGAGCTTGAATCTGATCCTGAACCGGAATTTGGTCCAGACTGCATGTTGCTCTTCTTGTCAGTATAACCTGACTTTGTAAATCTCTTGGATCTAAACTTCTGATTTTTCGAATATAAAGCTTGAGGATCCAATCCTGAGCCTGAGGAGGATGTTGATATTTTGATCTCCTCTTGTAGGAGCAACGAAATTACTCTTGACAGAGTGAGGTGCTCCTGGGTAAAAATTGCCATTTATTGTGGGTTTTTTTCCTTGCCTATCCTCAACCCAAGATCTAATCAATCTAGCATCAAGGAGATGAAGTTAGTTGTCACGCGTAGATTCGTTCCCTTGAGAGCGATAGCATATTTCAGATTTCACCATGAATGGAAGATCCAGATCTAACTCTACATCCATTAACACTACAGCCATTAACACTAAGATCCACAATGAAGATAGCTTACTCTTTCTCTCTCTCCCTTTCTCACTCATAAAAAGTATAAAAACATGCAATCCCAATAACAATCAGATCCAACAATTAGCAACTCCAAAGAAAACATGAGAGATGGAGGAAAAGTGATAGAGAGCAAGGACATTCATAAATCTATTTCACAAGAGAACCAATCTGCTTTATTGAAATGAAGATATGTACATGCATTCGGGGATATTAGAACTCAAAATGGAGCTTTTGTCAAGATGCTTTTTTTTTACTTCGCACGCTTTCAACACTTAAGTGGCCCAATCAATGGTGTCCATCTGTGATGAACTGTAACAGTGGTTGATGGACGGAAATTGCTTTTGCCTTTCCTGGCCAAATTTTGGTGATTTTCAAAAATCTCGTCGGGCAGTACAAACGATTGTGATTGGATCACAATTACTGCCTGAATACTCTTTTGCTGTCCATATTTGTACACTCGAGGTTGATTTGACGTAAATAGCTATAAACTGTAGTTAACTAATCCCTGTAGTTTAGGAACTTCTTGTCATTCTTAGGTATATCTTCATTCTCTTTGTTCTCATTCATACTCAACTTCCATAGAGATATTTTGGACTAATGGCGACACACAATCGAAGACCAAGAGGAACCATTGATGCAGGCCAGGATGAAGACGAGCAGTTTGTTTGGTGCGGGCCATGCAATGTCCTAGTATCGGATCTGCGCGCATGTGTACAGATCAACAGTGAGGCAGTATAGGAGGCACGCGCTGAACTGATTACTCGAGTATGAAAGTCGGCAGTCGATAGCGGATCAATGCGCAGGTGAGTGTAGGCCATTGTTCGTTGTGTTAAATTTTTGGATCGAATCCGAGTCTTCATACTTTTCCCATGTTGATCTTTGTTGTTTGGACGATCACACACTTTGAAATATTTGTAGATTAGAAGCGGCTGCCTCCATGCTAAAGGGAGAATCTAGAATATCCTCTCTTATATGATACACTGAATGAGCAATCGACCAATTTTGAAGATTAAGTTCAGAAGCTAACAAGTTAATCATTTAACTTTCACAGCTATCCTAAAAATCAATCTTTGGTCTAACTTCAATATCAGATAATTACTTAGAGATGGAGTAATTCTCAAATTATCATCTCTGCACTGAAGACATTCAACACATTCAATGGAAAAGTGATCAGTGTATCCAAAGTTCGATCCAATAATGAAATCTCGCTCAAATCATATTGATTATCTTGTTGACACATATAACTTGTTGTACAGTCAATCGTTGCAAGTGCTTGATTCCAGTTGACAGTATCGGTTTGAGAGTCGTAATGAACTCCCCAATTTTTTACTGGTCGGTCACAAGTATGATCTGTTGTTGATGAATTATCGTCCTCTTTTTTTATAGTCCAAGTTACAAGATCAACCTTGATTGCACGTTCACAATTTTCAAAAGTGATTTTCCCAATACCCCAGTTATGAATTACTTGCACAACTCGTAACCATGGGCGTCCCAATAGGACTCTGTAGACATTTGGTGCTTTCGGTAAGTCCATTACTACGACTAGTATTATGTGTAATGGACCCTCCAAATTCACCTATAAGTTGGCTGAATTCGATTCATTCCTCACTTGTGCTAGCGAAGCTCTTGCCAATTTTTTCAGCAACCAAAGCCTTCAAAACTTTCCATACTATTTTCTGATATACACTCGTGCTCATTACTCTCAGTTTCTACTTTTTTCCATCATGTCTTCAACATATATGTCTCAGTCGCCTCATTACACTATCCATCGTGATGTCCCATCTACAACGAATATCATGATCCTTTCTAGCACAAGCATGGTCACTCAGTGGATGACCCTTGTGGAGCCCCTACTTACTGCAATGGGTATTCATGAGAGAGTCTTCTCAGAGAGAATCAACATGAATTTTATCACTCTTGCCTTCAGTACTTGGAAGGAGGAGAAATCCAAATTTTACATTACCTTCCAAGGAGCCACTTACAAGGTGCGTGTGACTGGGGTTGTCCTTGTTGCCATAAGGATAGCATTTGGTACCCAAGCCTCACCGAACCATAAGCAAGACAAACAGGCTATTAAGCCCTACATTAACACTACCAATGATCTGCACTGGATAATGACGACTATCTTTTAGAGGCCATTCCTGATCCTGCCATTCAGGTTGTTGTTTAGTTCCTCAACAATTTTCTGATAATTGGCAACCTCAAGAAAGACTGTATTACTTCCCAAATTTTGCATAGGATAGTTGAGTCCAAGGCCAAGATAGCCAAGGCCCCTCTGGAACCGTATAACTAGTTCAAGAATGTCTTTGGAGAGCTCAAACGAGCTATCAAGAGCAATACCAAGCAGCAAATTGCTGCTGGCCAGATGTTGTCACTCCTAGCAGCCTCCCACCTTGAAAATAAAATCTATGGTTTTAGTATGGATGCCGTGCTCTCTATTTATGAAGAGGCACCAGCTGAATCCTTCCAACATGCATCGAGTTCACATAGTTGACGTCATCCACGCAGCGAGATTGTCATTCCTGACTCGCCTTCCACGTCACGATGTCGTACTAGGCAAACAACCACTGTTGCGCTTCCACCTCTTGCTGCAATCCGTACTGGATTACCTATCCCTCAATCCATTGATGCATTCCTTGCCTCTGCTTCCTCACAAGGTCAGTCTATGACAACTGGATCTACCATTCCAGTCACAGTTGCCCAGGCCGCCTCCTCCCCACAGCTCCAAGTCATTTCTCCAAACACACAATCATTCATGGATATGTTTGATGATTCCAACCCACTGGGCCCAGATGAAACTTTTTAAATGCCCTAGAGCCCAGTGCCCTTTGAATTCCAATCCCCTGGAAGAGGATTTGTACAGTTCCATGATACCGCTACTAGATTTGATGATTCCTTCCAAATCAACCAGCAAGATCAAAGAGAAGCTGGACCAGACACTCTTAGAGTCGATCATGCTGTTATATCTCCAAAGTAGTACGACGCCACAGTGTTAGAGGGTTTTGAAGCTGGAGATACATTTGAAGAAGAAGAACCAGCCACACACCAGAGGCCAGTTAGCACGATTCCTACCGGAGCTATTATCGTTGTTCCTGCTGCTGCTGTGCCTACTACATGGATTCTGGTGACGCAATGGGTCTTGTTTCTAATCTTGCGCACGTGATCCAGACCATGATTGATGAAAAGAAAGACATGTCCAAGCGCATAGCCGATCTTGAGACATAAAATACCTTGATAAGCCAGAAGGTTATTCAGATCAACCGTGAGCTGAGATTTCCAAGCAACACGAGGCAAAGTCTGAAGCTTTGAAGAAGGCGAATGAGTCCGCTCAACGACTATAAGACTATGTGGTGACTCTTTAGAATGAACTTCTAACGGCGCAAGACAAGGTTGACAAGGGGGTCCAAGATTCAAAACATCAAGTCTTGTTGCTAGCTAGATAGTTGGACTTAGCGGTATTGGAACGCGAACAACTTCAAGGTGAATTGGACGCGACCACCCTTGAACACGATTCCTACTTATAGACCCAAGTATCTGATCATCCAGTCACACTGGATGAGATCAGATACTTGTTCCGCAAAGTGAAAACCTACCATACTACACTGGTGGGGTTTCAGAAAAAATTCGATAAACTCAAAAGGAAGACAACCATCGAGTTAGGCAAGGCCAAAGCCATTATAAAGGATTATGAGAAAGCCACCACTCAGGTGTTGAAAGTCGGGACTCAAATTCCAGTTCCATTGATGCCACAGTTCTCGCCTCAGCCCCCCAAAGTCGCAAAAGAACGGCCAGTTCCACAGGCAACGCAAGCAGGTCCATCTTCATCAAGGACCACACCATTGTTCAGACGACCAATCAGCATCAAGGACCAGATCCAGAGCTTTTTATCGCAACATCCTCATGAGTTCTCGCGTGGTGGTTGGGTCATCAAGTTTAAGAACTCTGAAATTGAGGCCTGCAAAGAATTGGATAAAATACCCGCATTGGGAGAGCAGCTGGCTTGGAGAATTACAAGTTTTGAGAAAATTCCGGAATCCATCAGGAGTTATGTGGCCAGCCCTCACCAATTGCGTGTAGATCCATATTACGTACCAATGCCACGTAGAAATAAGTGGAAGGATTTGGGATTGTCCATGGACAAAATTACCATCCATACGCCGAACTGGCCAATCATCCATCAAACGTATAGCTGGGAGATATCAGTGAACTTCCATCGAGCCCTACAAGCATACCAGCGGGAGTATATCCACTCTTCCGATCCCATAGTCAAGCAATCGGCGTTGTTCGCAAAAGATCTCACTCTATTGGCTCCGCTGCAACACGATGGGATGACAATCTTCCCACTTTGGCATTCGATCCGAATAAGCCAATGGCGTCAGATAGCATTAAGGATCAGCTACCGATGGCCAGATTATATTTCCGTACAGCAATGATGGGAGGCTCCTGAGAATCTCGATTCACAGCTTGGACAACTTCAAAATGGATCGCTGCAGCCCATCGTTGTTTTTTGTCGCACAACCTCGATTTCAACACTGTCTGACTCGATTTCATGGAGAAGGTGCAGTATCATTTAATAAAGATTCGACGTGATGCAAATAAAAGCCCACAGTAACTGCATCTTGTAGGTGTCATGGGACCGCCACCAGTTTTAGTGGGGAATATTGTTGGAGGGTTTGCGGATCCCAAGACAACCCTAACCCTAGTTAATAAGTGAGAGGGATTTGGCACCCTACGTGTGTAAGTTCAACTCGATGATCACATAGAGATTTGATTAATTAGAAAGTCAATAAAAGGACTTTAGGCCTTTTTGCGGGACTTTTAATATCGCAGGGCCTAAATGTCAAGTTAGTGAATAAAGTTGGGATTCTCTCCAATTTTGGATGGTTCCCACTCTTTTTTAAATTTGAATAATTAGGGACTCCCGTCGACTCGCCTTGTGGCAAGGCCAACTGATCCTTATCCACTGATAGGATCCACAGTACATCAATACAATGATTCTACTTTTATTCTAACTCTCTCCCTTAAAGTAGAGTCTACTTTTTTTATACAGTCATATACATAGATTTAAGGTCAACAAACTTTAAGTACAAAAAGCTTTGATCTAAACTTATCAAACTTTTCTTTAACAAGTGGCTTAGTTGTTCGTCCGTACTACAATGAACAACATGAATTTCACGACTCAGCAGCCTCTCACGTATAAAGTGATACTGAATCTCAATGTGTTTGGTTCTCGCATGGAACATTGGACTCTTTGCTAGCTGAATGCCACTCTGACTGTCACTATGTATAGTCGTGGGATTTTTCTGTTTCATGTCAGCTTCATCCAAGATTTGCCTCAGCCATATAGCTTCTTGTGCTGCACTACACATTGCCTTATACTCTGTTTTTGTTGTAGATAAAGCAATTGTACTTTGTTATTTACTAGACCAGGAAAAGCGACTGCCACAAAGCTGGAATACATACCTTGTGGTAGATCTACGTTCATCATAGTCACCTCCCCAATCCGCATCCACATAGCCACATAACTCAGGTAAACCCTCATGCTTCCTGTACACTAAGCCATAATCGGAAGTGCCTTTGACATAACGTAAAATGCACTTAGCTGCCTTCCAATGCATTTTCATAGATGCTGCCATAAACTGACTTACAATACCAACAACATAACATATATATGGTCTAGTCGTGGTAAGGTAAATCAAGCTCCCTACTAACTGCCTATACAGTGTAGCATCAAATGGCTGTGACTCATCAAGCTTAGAAAGCTTTTTACCTGGTTCAATAGGAGTGTTTACTGGTTTGCAATCCTGCAACCTGAACTTGTGTAGCAACTCTCTGACATACTTCACCAATGTTAAACCCACTTCATGTCCTTTTTGCCAACACCTCCACTCCAAGGCAATAATGCATTAGGCTGAGATCTGTCATCTCGAATCGTTCCATGAGGTCTGTCTTGATAATGTCTATCATCTCTTGATTATTTCCCGTAATAATCAAGTCATCAACATAAATATCAATCAAAGCAACCATACCATCAAAGCATAAGACATAAAGATTCGGATTAGAATGTGTTCTTACCATCCCCTTGGAACGAAAGTAGACATCAATCCTGCTGTACCACACACGTGGTGCCTATTTAAGACCATAAAGTGCTTTTTTCAAGCAACATATTTTATTTTTCTGTCCTTTCACTACAAAGCCTTCAAGTTGATCCATGAACACCTCTTCTTCTAACTCACCATTTAGAAAAGCAGATTTCACATCCATATGATACAAAGGCCAACCAAAATATGAAGCTAAAGCAACAAGTAGACGTAGAGTATTCCACTTACATACTGGCACAAAGCTCTCCTTATAGTCGATGTCTTTACTTTGTGCATACCCTTTGATCACCAACCTTGCTTTGTGCTTTTTGTCGTACTATCCAACAAGGTTGAGAATTTATAGTAAATAATGTCGTTCCCACAGGGGGACAACGTTAGAAAGTTATGATTTTGGTACAATTATGGCAAACGGTTTCGAGTGTTATTCTGGTTGTCGATAGACATTAAAAAGTAACCAGTATTACTTATGTTTGGGAATGGGTAATGTTAATAAATTCAGAACAACAATCTGGCCTTTATCGAATCGAATGAAGCGCGTTTTACAGATGAGATGTTATTAGAGTAGTACAACAGTACTACACTCTGGTTAATTAAGGTGTCAACAGAGAATCGAGAATCAATGTATTCGCGACTGTGCATACAATTAATTAATCGTGTTCGTGAACTATTCGTTTCTAGACAGGAGTCCTCAACAACTAAAGCCCAATTTGATGGTTAAAGAACACGAAGAGTTTTAGAATACGTTAGAAACTTATGACAATGCCAATCAGGAAAACAGATCAAAGACTGAATTATTCAGACAGGGACTGTCATCTCACATGTATACATACAACTTTATTCAATGATCGTGCTAGACTGCACCAAAGATATTCGTTATTCGAGTGCCAAAAAGAAAGTATTCATGACAGACGAATAAGATGGTTTAAAGACAGTTCTTTAGAGCATGCTTTACGGAAACACAACAAATGACTGTAATGCACTAGAGCGACTGTCTGATCAGAGAGTAATTCATGAAATGCGTTAGAGATTGTTAGCAGACTCAAGATCACTCACACTCAACAGTGCGGAGAACAGAGATAAGAGAGAATAACTCACAGAACTCTATTCACTTCTTCAATCTCTTACATAAGCATAAACTCTTCTCTCTCAATGATCAAGACTGAAGTGTGAGATCAATATATGTTTTACGGGGCGAACAAACACACCACTAAAACAACAAGTGCGTCGCTCCCGCAAAAGGGTCTAGTTAACAATTAGACTGAAAATACGTTCAACTATACCATAGGAGGTATACTTAACTATGAGTTAAAGTTACTCTAGTTTATCATGTCTTTTTGTATCTAGTCGTTTCGTATGGACGACCTAGTAAATGTTGTCCAAGACAAAGTCTTTTTCTTTTAAAGGTCTTGTCCTTAATTACAAGGCAAGTACTTAGGAGATAGATTCTCGAAAAATGACTTAGGCCTCTTCATGATTTATACTTAACCAGCTCATATCTTCATTTTTGAGTATATCATGCCATGTTTATGTTGATATTCAATATTCAACATTTTCGTGGCATCACATATCCCCTTCTTGAAATATGAAACGTCCTCGTGAACATATCATTTTTATTTCGAGGATTATTTGAGAAACATTCTTGTTCGTCAGATTTTTGTTGAGGTGCAAAGATATTTCTTCGTGTATTTCGTCCTTTAGATATTTCTTCGTCTTAGAGAATATGTGTCTTGCTGTTTCTTTAATTGAATAGGTTGTTTTGAGTTGATCTTTGAATTGTTGATGAAAACTAGAATCAAACTTCAAAACATCTTTAAACTTCAAAAAGTCAGCATCCCATAGAAACATTACCACGACAAAGACACGAATGAATATTCATGAATGATTTAGTTCTTGACATAACTTCTGAACAAGCTCCAAGTTCTGTTGAGCTTCGATCAAGAGCAAGTCTTCTTTTGATTTTGTATAGCGGCCACCTGGTAAGTTGCCGAATTCTTCTAACTTAACCGGGAGTAATGTTCCATCGAACAGCTCCTGGGTTAACTTGGTATCTCCATCTGAATCACTTCGTAGAGTGATTTCTTTACAGTAACGAGCTGAAAATCTAATAAGATTGCTTTTAACATAAAGATTCTGAACAAAAAATAATGTCTTCGCCGCAAAGGTACCAAACTGCCAAAATGTATATGTATAGAATTGCTAATAATGGAATGACTTCCTTCTATCTTGCAAATTATGTCGAATCTCCACAAAATATTCTGTAAGATTTCGCTCCCAATCCATATAAAGACTGAATAATTCTGGATAAGCCATATTGATATTAATTAGCAGACCTGCATCATCGAATGAGCCTAAATCCGCAATAGCTTGTGGTTTGTACAGCTGAAACTGCGACAAAATGTCGCTTATTATCTTCGTTTCGCAAAAATTGAAGTTCTTTGATTCGAATATATTCAAGAGCATACATAGCCGAAGAGCCTATGTATAACTCTTCCGATCCAAAAGGTACGACCTGGAATTTACCCTGGATTATGCCCCAACAGAGACATCTTTTCTGCTCGATAGTAAGCTGGGCCCATAACCAGAGAAAGTCGTCCTTCTCCCACGGTCACTTCCAGTCTTCGAAGGCGATGCCTACTGCGCCTGGTAGCATCATGTAATCCACACACCATTGCAACTCAATATTAAAAGCATGTGGACAGCATTTCTTGAAGCGTTCAGCAAATGCACGGAATCTGTCAGCATGTACCTTCGACTGATTTCGTCGCATTCGCTTTGGCTGTGTAGATGTAGTTGCCAGATCCTGAGTTTGCAACTCAGAGGCCAGCTTCTGATCTTCCATTTGTTGCTTTTGATTTGACAGCTCCTGTTCGAACTGGTCAATCTTCGCGACAGCCTCCAAGAATTCTAGATGGTCTGAGGCTCCGGTGCAGGCAGACACAGCTTGGAGTTGATGTATGAGTTCATCAATTCGCAGCAGGGCTTGAAGGTAGTCATCGTGTGCATCGAGCCCGCTGCAAGATGGGGTGGCATCACTGGAGAGCTCCTTTAGCTCCGCCAACTCTTCCTCAACAAGAGCCTTCGCATCCTCAATCGGTTGTAAGAACTCGACTCGAAAATTTTTGAGCGGCTGGCCTTGGAGCTGGTTCAGCTTCGTGAGATCAACAGTGATTGACCCTGCAGTGCTACTTAGAGACAAAGCATCTTCTGCCTTTACTCTTGTCATTCGCTCCTCTTGTAGATGTTTTTGGAGTGCGACATTATGTTGATTTGTGGCCAAAAGTTGCTGCTTCAAAGAATCGTTTTGAGTCTGAAAATTGTCAGACTTGGCCTGAATCGCCTTATTGGTTTGCTTCAAAGAATTAGCTTCCTTTATTAAAGTCTGAGGCTGTGTTTCGAGAAAACGATGTTGTTCAATCAACTTCGTGTTGTCTGATTCGAGCGAATCGATCTTCTCGAAGGACTCCTTCAGAGAGTCTAGTGATTTTCTCTCTGAGGTGATAAGCTGCATCGTGAGTTGACGGTGGTACTTGTCAAACTCATATATCTCAACCACTAGGTTCTTGGCTTTCTCTGTCATGGATCAAAACCACTAGGGTTGGTCGTCTGGTTCTTCTTCATCTGTCACAGGTGCCCTAGTGTCGCCTTCAACAACAATTCGTCTCTTGTCTGATGTATCAGACTGGGTTGCGTCATCCTCAGAGGTGGATGCGCTCGACTGCTTCTGAGATGTGGAAGCAGATGTTGGCTTTGAAGAATCAACAGCAGCAGCAGCTCCATCGGTTTCCATTGCCACAACTTCACTCTCCATAGCAGTTGTGGCTACTACTTCGACTGCTGGTGCAACATCGACTGGAGCCGGAATAGGTATAGAAATAAGACTGGAAAGATCAATTGGCTTGGGAGCCAACATCCTTCCCGTCAGCAATATTTTTTTCTGGCTCGGTCAATATTTGAAAATGAGCACACAGGCAAGAGACATGGGCTCCGTCTCCAGAAAACTTTTGATGTTTGATCCATCACAAAAAGGCTTTGTAAGTGATAATGCCAAAGCATACAAATAACATTTTGTACTGATATTGTCGCATCCGCATCCGTCAAAAATATGGCTCGGTTTGTGTGTTTACAAAACAGTTTGAATGTGGCATCTTGGATCATAGAAATTTTGTACCCCTTCGTGGGTACGAAGCAGTTGCTCAAAAAGTGGACAGCTTCATCCACCGACTCTTTATTTGTTGCAACCAGCTTCCCATCCAATGGTAGTCCGAGGGCTGTGCAAAACAAATCTTCAGAGATAGCGAAGAATTTGCCTCGTACATGAACTTTGAATTCCTCCTCCGAAATGGAATGGATAGAGTTCACAAACTCTGTACTGACTTTAGAGAGGATAAGGAGGGGTCCACTTTCAAATCACCCAATTTGCATCGATCCAAAAAGGACTGGATGGATGCCAGGCGGATTCTTGCGCGTGCTTTTCAAATGATATTAGAACTTGAACCTGATCCGTAAGCCATTGTTCAAATGCTTAACGATAGCTTCATAGATCGCAATAGTTCGCAAGAGAGTGCTGTGATAAAAAAGAGTGAGCGCAGAAAAGCATAAACTCGCAAGTAGAAAGTGTAAAGAAGAAAAATGAAAAAAAAAACTCTAATAAGCAGTAGCGGTGTGGAAGGGATGATGACATCTGTCACTTCCATTTATGGAGGACGTGCATGGCTTAGTGTTTGACACTATAATTTGCCAGATCGATCTTTAATGACGGAATACCGTTTGTGAAAAAAATAAATAAATTAAGGAGAAACAATATCTAGCGTACACACGTGTGAATAATGATGATCACATGGTCGAGAGATTCTTGAAAAATTCTCGAAAATATGCTAGAAAGATTCTAGAAAGTTTCGCGAATCTTTCTCGAAGGATCTTAAAAAAAATGTTACATAAACTCACGAAAATTTCTCAAAATTTTTAGCAACATACTAGAAAATTTCTCAAAAAACTGGAGATAATGCTAGAAAAGATTCTAGAGAAATTCTTGAAAATAATTTACGAAAATTTGATTAACAAATTAAGTGTCGTGAAAAAAGTCTTGAAAAGTTCTCGAAAATACTTTTTAAAATGATATTGAAAGATTGAGAGAAGTCAAGAAAGATTCTCGAAAATTTCACGAAAATTTCTAGAAAATTTTTAGAAAAAATAAAAGAAAAATTGCAAAAAAAATTTTAGACAAGATAAAAGAAAATTCGCGATTAATTTCATAAAAATACTAGAAAATAATAAGAATAAAAAAAATTCTAGTCAAAGGTAGTATTTCTTCAATCTGGACCCGTTAATACGTGTCGGTAATAGTTCGTCTTCAAGTGATTGAAGTTGCACAGAACCATTGTCAAACACCTCTATGACTCTATAACGTCCAAGCCATCGCATATGGAGTTTTCCCGAGAACTTTCGATGGCGACTGTCATACATCAGCGCATAATCATCAACTTTAAGATCACATTTTTTTATATGACTGTCATATTTCTTCTTTCCTCCGTTAATTTTTGTGAAGTCTCTCGAGCTTCAACTAGTTCTTCAATATTAGTCAACCTTTCGTTTATACATTCTGCATTTGTTCGTTGAGCTTGAATACGAAAGGTTTTCACTTCAAATTCAATTGGCAAAATAGGATGCATACCACATGTAAAAAATATGGTGTCTGTTTCGTCGTGATTTTCTCTGTGTTGCGATAAGCCCAGAGAACTGATGGTGATTTCTGATTCCAATCCGTTGCATGTGCAATAATAATTTTAGTCAGGATCTTACATAAGATTCCATTAGCTCTTTCTGTCAAACTGTTTGCTTTTGGATTATACGGTGTAGTTTTTCTGTGTTTGATCAGGAAATAGGTTGTCAGCAACCGTATCGTATCATTAAGAAAATGTGTTCCTCGGTCACTTACTAGTTCGAGTGGACAACCATATCTTGTGATTATACTTTTGAATAAGAACATCGCGACAGTTTTCGCATCGTTTCGTTTCGTCGCCTCTGCTTCAACGTTCTTGGTAGCATAATCCGTGGCAACTAGAATATAACAACATTTCATATGTCAGGTAACATGTTTGATTGGATCGACAAAGTCAATCCCCCACTTCTCGAATGGTGCAAGAGGCAGGATTGGTGTCAACGACCAATTCATTGCTTTTGTAGGCTTACCAGATCTCTAGCATGGATCACATGAACGAATAAAATTTGATACATCCTTGAACACTGTTGGCCACCAATACTTGGCAGTCAATATCTTATTAACTGTATTCTTCAAAGTAAAATGTCCACCAGCATCTTCTGAGTGTAAGGTTTTAACGACCTTTTTAATGTCTTCAATTTTGAGACATCTTCGTAGTTGATGGTCAGCACCAAGCTTGTACAAGACATTGTTAATAATTGTATAAGGTGCTACCTTATATTGAAAAACTGTCTTTTGCTCCAGATCGTAACCATCCGGATATATCTGATCCTTAAGATAAATAATAATATCAGAATATAACGAATTTGTAGATGAAATCTCGAATAAATGTTTGTCTAGAAAATCATCATTGATAGGGTCTTCAATTTTTTCGGTGCTGAGTCGCGATAGATAATCAGCATTCGTATGATATTTTCCTTGATGAAACTCTACTTGATAAGTAAATTCTTGCAGAAGTAGAACCCATTGAGCAATTCATCCTGATAGATAAGGTTTATTTACAAGATACTTAAGAGCATAATGATCCACATGAAAAATATATCCCAGCAAATAATGCTAAAAAATTTTAACAGTGAAAATCATGCCAAGTGCTTCCCTTTCTATAGCCGAATAATTCTTCTCTAATGCACTGAGCTGTCGACTCGCATAGTAGATGGGATGATCCTTCTTCTGGTCGTCCTTCTGGCTTAGACAGATGCCAATAGCAAATGCAGAAACATCCACATAACTGTGAAATAAAATAGCCCAGTTGGGTGGTCTCAGAATAGGAGCATTGATCAATCTTTGCTTAAGATCTTCGAATGCTTTCTGCTGTTTATTCGTCCACAAGTATTCACTTGTTTCTTCAGTAGATGTGTAAGAGAGGCAGCAATCGAAGCATGATTTTGAATAAATCTCCTGTAATAGCCAACATGTCCTAAGAAAGCTCTTAGTTCACGTAAATTGGTTGGTATCTGGAGATTCTTTATAAGCTCGACTTTATCTTTGTCGACTTCTATTCCTCTGTTAGATATTCTGTGTCCGAGCAATATTCCTTCTTTCATACCAAAAAAACATTTCTCTGGATGAAGAGATAAACAAGTATCTCAACACCGTTGCAATGTTAATTTCAGCTTCTGCAGGTGTGTCTTTATATCACTGTATACACAGAAATCATCAATAAATATTTCGAGAAAAGTTCTCAGGAAGGCAGCGAAATTAACATTTAGGAGCATTACAAAGACCAAAGCGCATTTTGTTGTAGGCATAAGTGCTCCAATCCGTAGTGAATGTGGTCTTTGAACGGTCCTCCTTTCGCACTCCAACCTGATTATATCCATAAAAGTCGTCACAGAAACTGTAACGCTCTTGACCAGCAACCTGATCTAGGATGGAATCAGTGAAAGGCAGAGGATGATGGTCCTTCCTTGTGGCAACATTGAGTTTGTGGAAATCCTGGCATATTTGTATTTTGCTAGTCTTCTTCTTTGGATGACAACAATGGGTGAAACCCATTCACTACTTAAGACGAGATAGATTATACCTGTCTTAAGGTGCTTGTTAAGTTTGTCCTTAACCATGAGAGAGTATTTAGGATTAAGACGATACTGTCTCTGTCGAATAGGTACAACATCTTCCTTAAGATCAATTTGGTGCTCTCCGAATTCTACAGGTATACCCTTCAAATCGTCGAGCGACCAGGCAAAAACGCCTTGATACTCCTTCAATAGTTCAGTGAATTCCACTAACTCTGATTTTCCAAGTGACTTTGAAACATGCACAAATCTGCCAGGTGTATGTTCAATCAGTTCAGTAGAATCTGGTAAAATGATACCTTCTGTCATACTGGCCTTGGTATGGCCATGAATTTCGCGCATGGTTGACTCCACAGATATTTTCTTGTCATCAACCTGGTTCTTGTTACCAAATTCGTGTTCAGATTCGTCACTCGAATCGTCAGACTCTTTCGAGTTCGTGTCTGCAACATTAATTTCTTCATACGAAACATCGGCTTCAGGGTCGCAGACATCAAAGAATTCTTCATCATTAGCATTCTCATAACATTCAAAGTACTGCACTTCAATATCAAATCCATTGGAAAAAATATTCAAGGCATATGAAGATTCTTCTGATGTAAAGCTGGTGTCAGACAAAGGAGTTTCACCTTTATATTTGTCACAACTCCAGATTATGATTTGTTCTGCTGGCTTACCTCAGTTATTGGTCTCACCAGTCTGAAATCTCAACTCTCTGGATTTCCAATGTACACTTGCGTTTGATTGATAAAGCCAAGGTCGTCCAATCAGCACAGAATAGGATGACAAACCGAGTGGGTTGATAACAATGAAATTCATTGTGAATGGCTTGGCTTGAATGTAGATAGTGACATCCTTCAGTTCTCCAATAGGTTTTCGTCTTGTCGAATCAGCTAACTTAATGTTTCGTTGTGTCGGTGGAATGTCAGTCAACCCCAGAGCATGAGCTATGTCTTCTGTTATTATATTTGCACTGGAACCAGAGTCAATTGGCACTTTTTTGATCAGACATCCCGCAATGGTAATATCAATCTCAGGTGCACTGAGATAATCTAAATCAATAGACAAAACACCAGCATCTGGCAGAGAAACTTTTTCTCCTTTTTGGGCACATAAAGGTCTTTTAGTTGCTTTATGTAATAAGTGTTATCTGCCAGTAGCTATTCAAAAGTAATGTTCGGACAAAGGGATCCAATATCAGCAACAATGTCATATTCTTTCGTCTTCGATTTTGAGGTTGGTTTATTGAAAACAACACTAGACAATTTCGTCTTCGCGATTTCTTCGTCCTCTTTCTCGAAATGACCACCTTTTCTACAGCAACTATTTGAAGTTCAGCATTGATGATTTCCTTTTCTTTTGCCGAGATATCTTTTGCAAATAACTTTGCAGCATTGCGGTCATAGTCAGGGTCATCTTTGAGATCTTCTTTAGTCGTAGATTTGTTTGTTGTTTTGCTAGAGGATTTATTCTTCAGGATTTTCTACGCTTTGTCGAAGATTTTTTTATCAGGTTTCGAGGAGCTTTTGCTTCTCGTTGTGACTTTGAATAATTTCTCCACGTCACTTGGCCAGGACTGATCTTCTGTCTTTGCCAATTTTTCTTCAATAGCATCAATTCTCTGCACAACAGCATCAGTCACAGCTTTCACTTTCGTGTCTACAGCAGCTGGTGTTGCTACACACTGATATTTGGGTCGCGGCTTCTGCGGTTGAGGGCAATCAGGATACTTGTGGCCAGGCTCTCTGCAATTCGGACATAATGGTACATAACCAATCAGCTTTCCCGGCTCTCCACAGTTGTAACAGTTGTCCGAAACTGGTTTAGTCGCGGTTTGAGACTTCATTGGTCCAACAAATTTAGGAGGATTATGTCCTCTTGGTGCGAACTTGGGTCTGTCCTGTTGGGCTGATGCTGCAGTACCCTGTACATATTTAGTAGTCGCATCATCTTGAAAAGTAAAAAGTACCTCCTGGGCAGGATCTTCAATGTATTTGACATTCACAGTAGTGTAGTCTTCCTTAGTGTGTCCAGAAGTTCCACATTTCGTACACCACATTCCTGAGTTAGAAGGAGATGCTTTTGGTCTTTTATCTGCAACTTCAGAAATCACTTTCAAGTCATTAAACTTTTTATTAAGGTCAGCCATATTATTCTTCCAAAGTTTTTTCACTTTAGAAGCTGACGACTTATCCTCGACAACTTTCGTGTCATCTTTTCGTTCAGTTCGTCATTTATTCTTTCTCTCTCCTTTGTCAGCTTCTGATTCTGATGAATCGCTGCCTTCAGATTCCGAGCTTGAAGAACTGGTACTTGATTCAAAATCTAAATCTTCATCGCTATCACTAGAATCAGTCTTCGACTTTCAAGATTTCTTTGTCGATCGTCGCTTTCGTGCTAGTCTCGAGGTCTCAAAATTTTCGGCACTAGCTATTACTACTGCTAAGGAGGTCATGTCCCCTTGTCTGCAATACCGATCAATCTTTGGTGGCAAACCAGCCAAAAACCATTCAATCTGCATATCTACGGGATATACACCGGTTAGTTTTTCTATGAAATTTTTAACCTTTCATGTATATTTGCGAAGACATTCTTTACTCTTCTTCTAAACATTGTTCAGACGTCCAAGAATTCTAGATTTGTAACCAATCTCTTTGAACTAGTTCAGAAATGCATCTTTTAGCAAGTACCAGGTTCCTACACAGCCTGGTTCAACTTGGCTATACATATGTGCGTCTGCTTTCTTAGCAGACCAGGAAAAATTCGTAGTTTGTCTACGTCAGTTTCCTCGTTATTCACATTAGCGATTGACTCGAATTGTGAGACATAGCTATCTACATCATCGAAAGAAGTCCCTTTAAAATAATCATATTTAATTTTAGAGATAGAAGTGAAACGTGCAACAAGACCCTCCATACCGAAGCTAATTAGGAGTTCAAGTAACTGGACAGCGATTTCGTCTAGATTTCTTCGACTAGTATTCTCACTTTGTCTTCATAAAAATTCCTCTCTAAGCTTATGGTATCGTTCTAATCTGGATTCTCTATCTGACATACACTAGAGATGAGATGGATTTGTCAGATTTCTTATAACTTTCTAAACTATTCTCGGCAACGGCGCCAAAAATTGGTATATGTCGTACTATACCAACAAGGTTAATATAGATTTTATAGTAAATAATGTCGTTTCATAGAGGACGACGTTAGAAAGTTATGGTTTTGGTACAATTATGGCAAGTGGTTTCGAGTGTTATTCTGGTTGTCGACAGACATTAAAAAGTAACCAGTATTACTTATGTTTGGGATGAGTAATGTTAATAAATTCTAAACAACAATCTGGCCTCTATCAAATCGAATGAAATGCGTTCTACAGATGAGATGTTATCAGAGTAGTACAACAGTACTACACTCTGGCTGATTAAGGTTTCAACAGAGAATCGAGACTTGTTCGATGTATTCGCGACTGTGCAGACAATTAATTAATCACGTTCACAAACTATTCGTTTCTAAACAGGAGTCCTCAACAACTAAAGCCCAATTTAATGGTTAAAGAACACAAAGAGTTTTATAATACGTTAGAAACTTATGTCAATGCCAATCAAGAAAATAGATCAAAGACTGAATTCTTCAGACAGGGACTGTCATCTCACATGTATACATACAACTTTATTCAATGATCGTGCTAGACTGTACCAAAGATAGTTTTTATTCGAGTGCCGAAAAGAAAGTATTTGCGACAGACGAATAAGATGGTTTAAAGACAGTTCTTTAGCATGCTCTATGGAAACACAACAAATGACTGTAATGCACTAGAGCGACTGTCTGATCAGAGAGTAATTCATGAAATGCATTAGAGATTGTTAGCAAACTCAAGATCACTCACACTCAGTAGTGCGGAGAACAAAGATAAGAGAGAATAACTCACAGAACTCTATTCACTCTTCAATCTCTTACATAAGCATAAACTCTTCTCTCTCGATGATCGAGACTAAAGTGTGAGATCAATATATGTCCTACGGGACGAACAAACACACATTTAAAACAACAGGTGCGTCGCTCCCGCGAAAGGATCTAGCTAACAATTAGACTGAAAATACGTTCAACTATACCATAGGAGGTACACTTAACTATGAGTTAAAGTTACTCTATTTATCATGTCTTTTTGTATCTAGTCGTTTAGTATGGACGACCTAGTAAAGGTTGTCCAAGATAATGTCTTTTCCTTTTAAAGGTCTTGCCCTTAATTACAAGACAAGTACTTAGGAGATATATTCCCAGAAAATGACTTAGGCCTCTTCATAATTTATACTTAACCAGCTCATATCTTCATTTTCGAGTATATCATGCCATATTTATGTTGATATTCAATATTTAACATTTTCATGGCATCACACTTTGCTATACTTCCCTCTGCATCGTACTTAGTTTTGTATACCCATTCACAACCAATGGGTTTCTTGCCAACTGGTGGTTCCACTAAGTCCCATGTGCTATGCTTAGCAATTGACTCCATCTCCTCTCCGATGGCCTTGACCCAAATGTCATCATCCTTCGCTTCAACATAAGTCGAAGGTTCTTTGCTTTGAATAATTCTAGATAAGAGAGCATAATTTGTTTCATACCTTTCAGGTTGTGTCTTCTCTCTTGTTGATCTTCGTAGCTCTCCTTGGCTAGATGATCCTGGAAAGTCATCCATGTCGTGGCTCTCCATCAATTTCTCAAACCACTTAGGGAGCTCCCTGTCAGGTGATCGGCTTCCTGGTGAAAATGTATCCCACGGTACATCTTTCTCTTTGCGTTTGTCACCTGCAACTTCAATCCTTCTTGCACCAAAAGGTTTATCTGTACCTCTCCAACCTGTCTCTTGAGGTTGAGTAGTAGTTTCATGAGGTGTATCCTCATGTCCATCACTAGGAAAGTCAATAAATGGATCATCATCAAGAGGAATCCTCATTGTACCATCTTTCCCATTGGTGTATTATACTGTGTATTGTGGTCCGTCTTCTCAACATCCTCTCTTCATACATCTTAGATTTATCAAAGATAACATTACTCCTAACATGTATTTTGTTCTCCACTGGATCAAAACACCTATAGACCTTCACACGCTCATTATATCCTAGTAATATACACTTTATAGCTTTCACATCAAGCTTATGTCTTTCCTCCTTAGGAATGTGTACAAAGGCCTTACATCCAAAGATTTGCAAGTGGTTCACCTTTGGCTTCTTCTTTGTGAATGCCTCCTCAGGTGTTATCTTTGGTATGGCAATGGTAGGACTTCTATTTTGAAGATAGATTGCCGTACTGCATGCTTTTGACCGAAAATCTTTTGGTAGTTTCATCTCAACTAGCATAGATCTGGCACTTTCCACAATCGTACAATTCTTGCACTTAGCTACACCATTGAGTGCAGGAGTATGAGCTTGCGTAAATTGTCTTTTGATCCCACATTGATCACAAAGATCATTGAAGTCATTAGACTTATACTCAACCTCCACTATCTAATCTTAAAACTTTGATTTTCCTACCTGTCTGATTTTTGACCAATGCTTTGAAGCTCTTGAAAATGTCAAATGCATCTGATTTCTTCTTCAAGAAGTAAATCCATGTCTACGTGACATATCATCAATGAAGGTCATGAAATAGGAGGCTTTACCTAAGGACATAGTCCTCATAGGCCCGCATAGATCTGTGTGGATCAAATCCAGGATGTTCTTTGCCCTTGCAACACCACCTGTATTGAACTTCTCTCGATGCTGCTTCCCATACACACATGATTTGCACATCATCTTCAAGTGGTCTTCCATCATAAGCAATCCTCTCACCATTTCCAGTTTTCTCATCAAGCTAAGGCTTCCTAGGTTGACCAAGCCTTTTATGCCATAGTTCAGTTTGCGTTGGAATGGACGAGATAAGTCCATGTTGCCTCTTGATTGCCAGGCATGTCAGTAACCTTCACGAAGAACTCTTGTAAACTGTTTGAGGAAGATTCTGATAACCTGGTTGCTAAAGGCAACAAAGAAGGAAATTTGTATCACCTGAAAGTTCGAACAAGAATCGAACAAGTCAATCAAACTCAAGAATCAATAGATGTACTGTGGCACAAAAGGCAATGTCACATGAACATGGAAGCCTTGTACCAAGCCAACAAAAGTCAGAGAATTCAAGGAGTCTAGAGAAAACATCAGATACAAGGCAAGGTTGGTTGCTAAAGATGTTTCACAGAAGTATAGGATCGACTACACTGATACTTTCTCACCGATAGTCAAACATACATCAATTCGCTTGTTATTCGCGTATGCAGTGGCTCATGATCTGAAAATCCATATTGTGGATGAGAAGACTGCATTCCTACACACAGAATTGGAAGAAGACTTATTCATGGATCAACCACTTGGTTTTGTAAGCCAAGAAAATCCTAAATACGGATGTCACATGAATAAAAGCATTTATGGTCTCAAACAAGTAGTGAGACAATGACATAGAAAGAAGGACGAAACACTACGTTCCATAGGCTTCAAACCTCTATTTGCTGAATCAAATGTCTATATTCAGATGTCAAAAGAGATATTTCTGAAATATTTGAGATCGCTGACCTAGGAGAAGCTAAAATCTATCTAGGCTTGCAGATCGTGAGAGACTTTAAAGGTGGTAAGTTGTATTTTCACCAACAAAAGTATACTCAAAAGATCATTGAAGACTTCAACATGCTTGAATGCAAAGGTGTGCATACTCCCATGATACCTGGAACAATACTGAGCAAGACAGATTGTTTTCAGACTCTCAAGGAAGAGAAACGAATGGCCAAACACCCTATTGTAGGCTGACTGGATCATTGTTATATCTAGCAGACCTCATATAAAGCTTATAGATTGGCCCATCTAAGCGTAATTGATCTTGAGAAGGGCAATTCTTTGAAGCTGTCCTCACCCAATAGTCCAAAATTTTTAAGATGTGTAATTGAAGGAATGTCAAGAACTAATTGAACATCAAGATGTGTAATCGAAGCAATGCCAAGAACTAATCGACTGTCACCATGAGATGTCGATACATGCACTAGTAGTATGGCATTGAGACATGATAACATTGATGACCTCAAGAGACTTTCATATTTCAATGACTTACCAACTTAAGTTTATGTATGGCTCAACTCTGCTACAACTTGGCCTTGTTGTTCATACCCATACTCATGTGTAATGCTCCTCAACTCCTCAATATAGCATACCCAATAATTGGTAGCAACATGAGTTGGATACATGATAACATATGTAATAGTTGGATGGCATAATGGTGAATGCCATTCAATGACAATATATGAAAGCACTAGATTTTGTCTCTACAATGGACATAGCAACGAAGTGATATGATACCTCACTAATATCAAATACTATAAAACAAACTCCAAGGATAAATTACAAGATGTAGCCAACTCTTTGTTAGATTTCTTATGCTCAGCCTTAACAAATCGTTCAAGTAATGAGAATCCTGAAATCGAAGGCCGACTACATGTTTTGGACCTTTGCATTGTTTACCTTTGAGATTTTTTGTGTCTTAATCGTTTTTAACGCACCTTTGCAAAAAAGACGACATAGTGGCCAGAATGCCTTAGAATCCAATTCAGGCCCACCTTCGCCTTTTTCGCATTTTTTCTACCTTTGCTCTAGAGGCACCTTCGGGATTTTTCTGCACCTTTGGGATTTACAAACTTTCAGTCTAAAGGCACCTTCGGATTTTTCGGGTTTTTCAATAGTGGCGGACCGACGTCGCCAACTTATCATCAACCCTAAAAACAACTGGAAAGCCAAATATCCCAATGGTGGTTACCAACTTTGTACATATACAAAGACTGGCATAAATAGCATTCAATGCTCATAAGATATTTTTGAAGACACTTGTAAATATATACTAGCTGAATCAAGCTATGTAGGAGTTAATCAAAGTGTTAAGTTTTATGATTATTAGAGTATCTGTAGCCAGTGTAATCACGCTCAACAATCAAGCTGAAGTTATCACTTCAAGCATTGTACTCATTTGTTTTGATATTAATCAGAGTGCAAATTTCTGTCTCACTACGGTATTGTTCATTTGAACAATTCTGTATGAATCATTCTTCTTAAATATTTCTGCTGCTAATTGTTGCGTTTCCCTTCCTACATGCCTACGCTCAAAGCTTCGAGCTTCCAATGCCGGTCATCCCCACGTTTTACGACATGGTATTAGAGCGAACATTTCAGTAATCTTCATTTCTACTACGGATTATCAGTCTTGTTTCTACCAAAATGTCTCTCTAGCAAACGAGCAGCCAACAATATTCTGACAATCGTTGTTTCTACCAACGATCTCGTTCAAACCAAAATGGATCCATCATCTAATTCATCTCTCATTGACAAATTACTCGATGGAAATAACTACCATCTCTGAGAATTTAAGATGAAGGTTATACTTCTAGCCAAAGAACTGTGGAACATCGTTGATGGCACAGAGCTCAAACCAGAAGGAGATGCAGTCAGCATCACCAAGTTGAGACTGAGAGATGGCAAAGCATTTGCCATGATCACCCTCAACATCAAGGATACTCAAATCAGCCACATACATGCTGCTTAGACTGCTAAGGATGCATGAGACATCCTAGCAACTCTCTACAACATCAGGGATGCTACCTCTAAGTTACACTTGAGGAAGAAATTATTCACCCTAACGATGTCCGACGTAGAAAGTGTTTTGAGTCATCTCAACACATTCAAATATCTTATGGAGCAGATGACTGCAACTGGCTCAGTCATAGAAGATTCAGATGCACTCATGACTCTATTATCGAGTCTACTTGAAGCCTATGAAAATTGGGTAATGGTATTGGAGGGTTTTCGGATCCCAAGACGACCCTAACCCTAGTTAATAAGTGAGAGAGATTTGGCACCATGCGTGTGTAAGTCCAACTCGATGATCACATAGAGTTTTGATTTATTAGAAAGTCAATAAAAGGACTTTAGACCTTTTTGCGGGACTTTTAATATCGCAGGGCCTAAATGTCAAGTTAGTGAATAAAATTGGGTTTCCCTCCAATTTTGGACGATTTTCACTCTTTTTAAATTTGAATTATTAGGGAGGCAGAAATGGACCAATAGGATTCAGAGGCCAGGGTCCTCCTCTCTATTATAAAAAATAAGAGGAGCCATCTTAGAGCGGTTGAGAGGTGTATCACACTTATCTGTCATGTATTCTATCTTTCCCACCATCTAATAATTGCTTGGCCCCCTCCACTGTCATCGTTGTAGAGCCGCAAAATATGGCAGCCTAAATTGGGGCATTGGATGTGGGCCCTGGACTCCTTATATTGCTTTTGATTGACTACTAGGATTACAATGTAGTGAATAATCAAGCTTCAAACAATACCTATGTTATTAGCACTTTCAGTTCTAAACGAAGCACAAACAGGCGAATTAAATCCCGTAATCAGTCGTCTGTGTTTCGTTAGGGAACGTACATTATACGGTATTTATGTATGTATACGACTTTCAGAATATACGCATTCTTTTCTTCTCCTCGCTAATCTCGCACCGACGTAGCTTCTCCTCGCTGATCTCGCGCTAATCTCGCATCGGTGTAGCTTCTCCTCGTTGATCTCGAAGCAGTGTAGCATACCTGAGCTTCTATCACCGGAGGCATGGCCAGATGAAGAATGCAAAGAGACTCCCAAAGGCAGAGGAAGGAGCACCGGAAGTATCTTACAGCAGATCGCATAAGCTTTTGCGGAGTCAAAAGCTGAAAAGCTTGAAGCATTATAGCATTCTATCCAAATTGAAGCTTATGAAATAGTATTTCTTATGTGTAGTAGTTCATTTGAGTCAGGACGATCCCACAGAACTCATGATCCATAACTGAGCTTCAAGATGATCTGCTCACGAGAACCCTCTCATCCTGCACAAATAGAGCAGATCGACTCCTCGAAAGCATCATGACATATGTATCAGATAGAAGCAGCATCGTAATCCCTGCTCCATTCACTCTCTTTCTCTCTCGCTTTGCCAGGCTTATTAGCGACACTACATATCTCGCCCTCCCGGGATAACGAAATACGTGTATGTGCTAATAACGTAAGATAACGGGCCCCACAGGGGCCCATTATGAGTTTTTGGGAGGGTCTCTCTCGCTCTCCCAAAAACTCATAACGGGCCCGTGCGGGGGCCGTTATCTATTATGTTATTAGCCATTCCTTATTTTCCTCATAAAAAAAGGAACCTTAATATGCCATTATGCACTTCCCTTCATGCGCTTAGCAGTGAGGTTGCAGGCTCAAGGGCGCCCTTCCTGCGCCCTTTTCGACTGAAACGAATGGCAAACGCCCTTCTTCGCGACTGAAACGAATGGCGAACGGTTGTGTGCGAGCTGGTGTAGGAGTAAGAACGCTGTGTGCGAGCTGTTGTAGGAGTAAGAAGTGAGATTGTGAATGTACGAAATCAAATAGCTCCAAAATATTTTCCTACTTTTGATGATTCTGATTCTCAGGAAACTGTTGTTGTTCAACACACGCCTCAAGAGTTAACTTTGCAGCACAGCCAAGATGCCTCCTCTGGTCTCTGAGCACATTAATGACCTCATCGTTGTTCAGATATATTATCAGTCTCTGCCTGTGGTCACAAAGCCGATAGTATAATCTACAGCCTGATTGCCAGCGCCATCATCCGTGTGCCCTTGCTTTGCTGAAGATTGCTGAAGACGTGCTGCTGCTACTGCTGCATGCTTGCAAGAGGCAAGAGAAGGGTGTTTATGAGTCGGACTGCATTGCATCGTTGAACATACGATCGTCTTCACACTCCATAGAAGGCGTCCTCTTCTACATTGAAGGGCCCATTATCTAATACTTTCCTAGACTTTTGTTCCCTCTAGTCGACAATTCTTGCATTAATACTTGGAGGTGGAGGGCATCATATTTATCATCTTTTTGCCCTCGTCTTGCATCTAGGTCAATTGAGGTCTCATGCTTTGCCAATTTAAACACATAATGATGAAGATTTAGAGGTACCAGGATACACAAAGAAGGACAATCTCTTGTAATCAATCAAAAGTGGCATCAATCCAAACATAATTTCCTTGTTCGCTAAGAACTTTGCAGAAAGCATGATCTTCGGCTTTGTTGTTGTCACCATCATCTTCAATACTTGAAAATCTCTGGAGTGTTTTCCAAAAAGGTCGTCTTCGTCGCCCCTGCTATCAACTCCCATCTGCTCAGCTTCTCATTTTCCAAGAGTACTATCATCTTCCTCACCCCTACTATCAATCTCCATCGTGCTCAGCTTCTCATACGACTTAGATATGTTGCACATGAAAATTGGCACAAGCTTAATTTTTATGCAAAATTACCTTACAAGACTTGCACAAATCGACTTGCAAAATGTCCAAGAACTAGGATCTGTGAATGTTCTTAAAGAATGTGACTCTTAAGATATCATAAACCCTCATAAGAACAAACTTAAGAAGTGAATCATATGCTATACTTGCTCTACTTTCCCAAAAATTTCCAAAGAGTCAGCTAGCAATGGTCACAAATGAGCATTACTACTTCTGTAATACAGCAGCAATAAGATTTTACAGCATGAAATTTAACTTCATTTAAAGAACATCAATCTCATTAACTGCCCTATGTAAGCAATCAAATTCCGTCAGCTGAACTCTATGGCAAAATGTGTTCACAACAAGATGTATATTGAGGCGTGAAGACCCATGCTATCAATGCTGCAACTTGAAAAACAAATCTGCAACAAAAAACCTCTATAGATGACGCACCTGTCAAGTCCTAATCCAAACATGAAAAAGCCCATCATTTCAATGAAATTTGGTGTAAAGAACCTTGCCATAACCTTACTCTACATAGAATCAAGAGAATTCAGCAATTAGTACCAGACTCAGCAGGAAAAAACAATTCTGAAAACTCAGCTACGATTGGAGATATTTCCTACAAAATTTATCAGTTTCTTGTGTATTATTAGAAATCTACTCTGTAGCATGGAAAAATAAAGCAATAACACTAAGGATGAAAAAATCTATCTGGACCAACCGTGGCATGGCCGATATGCTTGATAACTTCAGCAGTTTTCTGAACTTCAACGACTGCAAGAATGATGTGAAGAAGCTAAATGAGCTTTCTTTTCTGTCATCAAACAGTCTCCTTTGTAGAATTTCAAATGTGAGTATTGAGGGACCCCGGGAAACCCCTCTTCAGTTTTGCATTTTTAAGCCAATGGAAGATCACTCCACTCTATTTATAAATCAAACCTTCAATATACTAGTGCTAGTTAGCACCAATGAATTCGTACATTTTACACAAACCAATCAATCTGTAAGAAAACGAAAATGAAGTATCACGCTTGCATATACAGAACTATAGGCTAAGGATCAGAGCAAATATCCTGTTTTAAAAGATTTGCCAGCAAGTCTTATCGTCGATATGTGAACTTGCTGGCCATAGTTTTAATGCGTAGCCTCCATCATCTACTGCCCTTCCAAGTATTTAGGGTTATGTGCCTCCACTACTTTCAATTAACATTGCTGAGCTATGCATTTTGAGAACTGCTGGAACTGCCTTCAAACTTATAGTATTTTGAGAATATGGAGCCACTGAAGGCCGGGGTTTGCTGGAATAGGCAGTTGCAGATCCAGAATCTGACAATGTTCTGTGTGAAAATGTAGGAGTTGGAGGTCTTTGTTGAGTGGAGCTGCCCGTTGGAGATTCATGTAGAGGAAATGACAAACGCTTCCTTGCTGTTAGTAGGTCTTTTTCTGGCACATCTGGTCTTTGCTTGGGAGTACTATGAGACCGGAACTTGGCTCTAGCAGACTGCGTTGGCGACATATAATTTGGTATAGAACACGTGCTGGAAAGACTTTCATCGTCCCTGATAGAGCTGGCAAAACTAGATCGGCTGCAAAATCTGACAGTAGGAGTTCTTAAACTGGGTGTGCTTCCTGTTGTCCCATTCCCGTCCTCTTCCGTCAATGCACTCCCTCGAGGACTGCCAGATCTTAAATAAGTAGGCGTTGATGCGCTGAGGGAATATGGGGTTGCTGGAGACTGAGGCATTGCAAGATTAGTCTTCGGAGCTGGAAATGGGCTTTGATAGTCCTTGGGTACTTTAGATCTGCTGCCAGATTGTTCAGTGCGAGTTCTAACCTTGCTACTTGTGCTATTTGATCTTCCAACACCTGCTTCCATAACTTTGGCTGCACCCATGGTTATGCTTCTTGAAGGCTCTTGGGCAATAATGTCTTTATCAACAGCTCGACTTTCCCAAGGCCTAGCAGCCATCCAACGCTCCAACCAGCTCCATCCCCAATGAGGTTTCTCTGACTTACAATCACCATGGATGGGAGCTTCACTTGGGCCGGATCGCCACAACTTGTACACACGGACATAAGAAGTTGATCAGTCATCCTCTGTTCACAGAACGAACTGGCACGAAATAGACTTGAATGATCACAGGTCGCCATACCTGATGCGAAAAAGAATAGGCCAAGGCCCTTTCACGCTTTATAGTAGCCTCCTGCTTATTGTAGTTCGTTGCCTGTAGTTTGTCTCTAGGTTGGATATTGGCATTCCACCCTTGATGCCCATACGCACTGGGGTACGACTGATGGGGATGTAAGGTTAATGTTGAGAATCAAAGCAACAGATACCAATTCAGTCATGAATACTTTAAGAAAGTTTGCTGCTGTTAAGAATGGATAATCTCTAATCCTGTCCAGTATTGAAGCGCCTGAATACCATTCCGTGTAGAAGCTTACCTTCTGTTGACGCATCTCTCTGAAAGAAAGCTCTGCTTTTCGAGCCTCCTCTAATATCTGAGATCTCTTAGCTCGTACACGAGTTTGAACTCTCACTAGAGCTTGCATGCATTGTAGAGCGGTTCTAGTCTGTCGCCTTACTGCATTACCCCGAACCAGGGCCTGTAGCCTCACCAAAGCCTTTAAAGCACGAAGAGCTCGCCTGGACTGTTCAGAAAAAAAAATTAAAAGTCAACTATCACGCTAGAAGCGTATGACATCTCCACATCATCAACTTTGTTGATTGCTTTTTCAAAACAAACTGTAAAATTTTATGTAGAAATATTTTGCAGACCAGGTATCCTCGAAATGCTGTTTGTATCTTGATAGCTGCCCACTCTTCTCTGAATCTGTCACCGTAGAAGGAAGTTGCTCCAGTTTCAGTGAGGCGTACAACTGCAGCAGCAGCATTTGCGGCAGCAACTGCGGCTTCAGCAGCAGCTGCTGTTGCTACAGCAAGAACTAATGCATGGTTGCTCTTCTCTTCTGCTTGGAGTGCAGATGTTTCAGAATTACAGCTAAAATTTGAATTGTTGGTAGAGTGAGAAAAAGACTCGGAGCTTGATGATTTTCCAAAGAGCCATTTGCGCTTCCCCTTCAGAGATTGTTTCTGACAAAAGAAAAAGTTGATCACCATTAAAATAAACAAGACGCGGCATTCCTCCCAATGACCTGAGCTGCTTTATGACTAAAAGCCCGGACAAGAAACTTGAAAAAGCATTTCGACTATCACAAACTTCAGGAATCACAACTTGACCGTAAAGATACTTGTTTTTACGAGACAGAAGAAAGATCCATGATGTCTACTCTGTTGAGAAAGTTGATACTAGTTGTGAAATCAACCACGTTCAAAATGAAAAATATATGTATGTGAAGGTTATAATCGTTACAAGCAGTACAACAAAACGTCTTACAGAGGCATTTTGGACAGATACAACATTGGCATCATTGTACTTCTCAGAGATTTTTGAGGGCGATCCGAACGCTTTTTTAACAGCTAGAATCCATTTAGCTTTCTTGCCCATGGTTGCAGCTTTTCAGCTGCCGGCACAAGAAAAGACAATCAGAATATCATATTGTCAGTCAAGAACTCGAGAACTTACTCTAAATTATTGAAAACCTTAAATTTTAAGCATTTGAACGTGCATTAATCTAGTTGGAGTTCGTGCTAAAGGAAGCCCCAGTAAACTGGAAGCAACTAGTTGGCGCATTCAAACTCAATTGGCCTACAGAAAAGAATTGATGGAAAGATCTGCGTTAGGAAAGATAGGAAGAGCGAGTTCAGCTGGGGAAAGGGAGGAAGACATACTTAATGCGTTTCACCGCAGATATGGCAATTAAGGTCCCTAATCTTCCAACTATTATAAGGATATGCAAGAAAACTTTGGAACACCGCTGAAATCTTACCACGCTTGATAAATGCAAATCAAGGTTAGTAATGCTACGTATCAGCGACACAAAGGCAAAAGATTTTGAACTTCCAGAGTTAAATCCCCAGGGGAGCATTCATCTAGATTGAGGCGCAAATCAGGCTCATCTGACAGAAACAAAGTACCCGAGGTCACAGATGAGCTAAGGCGACCTGAAAATTGGTTGCTGTTGGTAATTGAGACTGGACACCCTTGTGATAGAGTTTTCCCGTAGTTCGAACCTCGATAATGCCATAATCTGGCAAATTTTGAGTCTTGGTATGCTATCAACCAAAGTTTCTGATCCTGAGTAGCGAATCGATGATTTACAACACACGTCTATAGTTACAGGCACGTATTACATCAGACACTATGGCGCGCTCTACTTTTTATGACAGTTTACTGCATTTCCCTCTTTTGAAAATAGCTTGGTTATGTCACCCGAAGAATCCACTGACACAAACCAAGAAATGGTAAAACAAGCATCCTTCATATATTCCACACGTCCGAAGAAATACTGGGCACTAAAGTTTTTGTTGTCCAGAAGATAGGATAATTGTACGGGACAAGGAGGAATAGCAGCATCAAACTAATGAGATATTGCTCAGCTCAGACACGTTCCCCGATGCAGACACGCTATTCAGCGATGGAAGTGGGTAGAAAATCGGCTCCCCATGGCAACGCAAGAAGAAGTTCAAGATCAAACGACATGAAACTTTTATGAGAAACAAAATGATATTGAAGGATGAAGTGTTCCACCATGCGAATTCGAAGAAGCCAACTTGGAGATTAAAGTGAGTGCTACAGTATAAACTACCAAAGCTCTTTAGAGGACACAAAACTGAAGACCTTCAGCAAAGGATGGATCGTGTATGACAGGTAAATATGCAAACAAT
Organism: Diphasiastrum complanatum; assembly: GCA_029204225.1. Taxonomy (NCBI): domain Eukaryota; kingdom Viridiplantae; phylum Streptophyta; class Lycopodiopsida; order Lycopodiales; family Lycopodiaceae; genus Diphasiastrum; species Diphasiastrum complanatum. The sequence continues at coordinate 5,182,144 of CM055092.1, read as the reverse complement.
AAGCGAGTTGGAGACCAAAACTGGATTTAACGTTAACAAACATGCCAGGCCACCATTCCTTTCCTATCTTACGAGATCCAGGAGGCCTAACCGCCTTTGAGGAACAAAAGCCACAATTTCGCATGGAAAGATAAAAATTCTCAAAACTGGGAATGTTTCAGCCTCGCAGACGAAAAAAGTCACAGAAGTACATGCGAAAAGCCAAACTCACTGGCTAGAGTATGCAAAGCTCTCAATGCGAAGAGCAGGCGAACAGAGACTACATCGTTGCTGCAGAGACGCTATGACCGGAAAATCTGCAGTCAAAACCTTTATTCCAAGACAGTACAGACAGCCGCAACAGTGCCTGGCCGTAAGCAAATTCACAACATACAAAACTGCCGTTTCCAATAATAATCACGAACGCAGATCTCTCTTCAAAGCTCCGCCATTCCTGTTTCTTCTCGTTTCACGTACCCAAAAAGCACATCGATGTCAAAGACGCATTGACCGCACCACCTACACCCTTTACAACAGAAAACAACAGCATCAACCAAAACAACACCATCATCAATTACCTACCCAAAACAACACCATCATCAATTGCCTACACAAAACACCAGCACAAATATGCGCTAAGCTTTTCACGTCAACAGCAAACAGCATGCATTGCCATGCTAATCACCTCAAACGCAAACCCAAATTGTACCAGCTCACAACACCAATATGAAACCACATCTTATTGTACCTCACAATACCAATATGAAAATCACATCTCATCGCACATTCACCATTCCCTTCTTCTTCTTCTTCTTCTTCTTCTTCTTCTCTTTCTTCATATCTCAATCCTCTCCTTCATATCTCCTTTCCAGATGACAGTGACAGACAATAGATTTTCTCTCTCTCTCTCTCTCTCTCTCTCTCTCGCTTTTTCTCTCTTTTTTCCTTTCTTTTTTCTTTTCTGTTTGTGGGCTGGTGCGTGGTCTCTACTAAAGAGTAAATGGGGAGATGAGGAATAATGAATAAGGCCTAACGCCTGCTGGTACATAATAATAAAAGAGAGAAATTATATATTACTAGTGGAAATATTTGGGCAGTGTGAGACTGTATGAGTAGGTGATTGAGATAGTGGAACTGAGGAGATGAGTGAGATAATGGGTGCCCACTGCCACGAGTTGTGAGTCCAAATTTTGCAAAAGTGGGGAAAGCAACGTTTGCAATGATTCTACTCACAAATTTGCCATCATTTCAGATACCCTTCTAATAAGTTGCACTTTGTTGCTTCATCACCATCACCAATGAATCCTGGATGGATGGATGATCCCAGCTTGCCAATGGAAAGCAACTAGTAAGTACACACAACTTCTCCTCCCAAGGAACAACAACTAAACCACAATGACAAAAGGCTATTTTATAACTTGTGAGCTCAATCCACCTTTTGCCCCATGTTCAAAGAGTTTCGGCCTCTCAGAGATCTTCGTCCCTTATAGCACGGATTAGGGTACATCTTCATAGACACTAGTGCAGGCGTTACCCACCCTCCATGCCAATTAGCGACTTTGCTCCCCCAGCCCAAGGCTTTAAAAAGTCTTTTCATGCAACCCTCTCACCCGTAGGGCTTTAAAAAGTCTTTGCATGCAACTCTCTCACCTGGTATAGATGACTTCAGGAAAGAGTGACCGGGTGGAAAAGGGCCTTTCCATGCAAGTACTTGATAGTTGAGGTAGTGTCTTTTTTTTGCCCATTTTTTAGATTGCTTTAAAAGTAGAATGAGCATCACTCCTTCTACCTACCATTTTTCTTTTCAAAAATTTGATTATGGTTTTTAAATGCAAATTATGTTTCATAATGTCCATGTGAAAAAAGCCCAACCATCCATTATGCAATGGAAGGAGCCCATGCATATGACATCCTACCCGGCAAGGAATCACATGCTCAACTCCTCTGAGCCTCAATTATGACTCCTTACTGGGCACAATGTCATCTGCTCAACTCCTTCCATAATACTTCAATGACCCCCCCCCCCCAAACTAGTTCTTTAGTAATGGAGATTTGCCTCTTTCGAGAGTGGAAACCAACATGTGCATTGGCTCCGACTCACTGCTTCTTGTCAGTGTGTGTGGCTACAGGTCTTAATTGTGTTCTACTATTGTTGATGCTACAACATGACCTAATGTTGGACCTAATGATGCAAGCTTTTACTAAAAGGGCTCCCTCTTGCTACACTTGGGTGGAAAATCATGGAATTTTGTGCAGTAGGTAGCTGCATGACAAGGCCTATTGAAACAACCCATGGACAACACTCACCATGTTGAAGTCGATAACGAGTGAGTCGCATTTGACTTTTTATAGCCTATAATATACTCCAACTTCTTGACAAACTTTCTATGGGCCATATGGTTTTCTAGAATGTTTTGTGAACTTCAAAATTCATTCTCTATCAGCAAGTTTCTTTGTTGTTGTTTACATTTGTGTTACGATCGTCTCATAAATCACAGACTCCACATACAACCTTGTAAGTTCCCAAGGAATGCCATGTTGTGCATTATGTGAATCTTTTATATGATGGAGATTAAAAGCCATGCCAATCCTTTACCTTTTATTATGAGGCTTCCAAAGCAAAAGTTCTAGGTTTTGTTCCTTAATGGATAATTTATTTCTCGAATACACAACTTTGCCTTTGAAGGCAAGACAAGGCCAATGGAAGGTTGGCCAAAGAAGTTTGTGAGAAAAGTGAAGCTAAAGAGAGTGCCTATACTTTTAAGACATTGTTTTAATACATATGGATATTTTCATATTTTGGTCCAAGACTCAAGTTGGAAAGGTGCATGTACTTTCTTTTAAGGAAGCATGTAGGCTCATGCAACATGCATAAAGATTGAAGAGTGCACAAAAGAGAGACTAAAGATGACACATGTATGTACTTTTTCTAGAAGGGTGGATTTAAAGTAGTACATTACCCTTTGGAATGCCTAGATATAAGAGAGGGACTAAAAGTTGCACATGCATGTACTAAAGCATTACAATTGTGTTGACAATAACTAAGTATAGCTTCCTCATCTCACAACAATAGAAGTTGCTCTTAGCATGCAATTTGCAAGACTATGTAAGACAAATAATAGGGAGTCCAATTGCTCTTGGTTTTTTATTCATTTGCATTGTTTCTCCTACCTTTTCTTTTAAGATGGATCATGGTCTTTTATTAAGGTGGATCATGGATTGAATTGTTTTCTGACATATAGACTACTTATGCTTTGTTTGATGTTGCAGTTGTAGCCCTTATTGACGATATGTGTTGTGACCCCTATCATCTCTGAATTAATTGTGTCATAGCCTTTGTCACTTTATGCATGGTTCTCTTGAATTTTCGAATGGATCTTTGCACTCGCAATAAACCATGTACTTTTATGTTATGGTTTATAAAAAACTGAAGACTTTTTTTATTTTGTTTAACATTTCATATTTGTATTGTTATTATAATGACATTATGAGATCTTTCCAATCTTAAATGCATTGAGACAAGACTATTTCTGCTTGTGAAGAAATGGTTGCACATTATTATGTCATGCTAATTCTTAGTAGTTATCAAATATTGCAAGCTTGTGCTAACCTATAGAGCTCCTCATGACGAGCAACTAAAATCGATTATAGAGGAAACATTAGAGACGATATCCACATATTGTAATACAAAGTCTTGCTACTTACGAATGTTAAGTCTTTAAGTTTTTTCTTAAAATTTACAAACAATTGTAGGGATGACTTATCTATGCTTGTCAACAAAGGGGTCTCTCTCATCTTTATGTGCATTGTTTATCTTGAGAATAGTAAGGCAAATTTGTTTATTTAAAGTTTTATTTGCTCCCATGTGAAGATTCATATACTAATTTGTGCGGGTTGATCAATAATCTTAATAACTATTAATTTTTTTAGCTCTAAAGTACATCCGACAAAACACTTTGTGGAAAGCATGACTCAAAATAAGGCTTTTTTATGTTTGAAAGATCAATACTATTCAAAAAATGTCAACTTATTATATTTGATATCAATGTCATTGTCCTTATATGCCTTTAAATCAGGGGAAGTACATAGTAAAAAATAGGCCTTTAAGAAATGCAAACCAAAAGAGAAACTCAGAAGAGAGGAGTGACACCAACCTTCCATTTCTATTTTTCGTTTTCCATGTTTCCAATCCTACTCGTCATCTTACCATCGATGTAAACTTGTGTCTTTAATATCATAATTTAGCAAATTATATATTATTTTTAAGAATAAATATATTTAGAATAAATATATTAAAACCATCACTATTAGAAGCACAATAGGAAGCTTCATTTCAATTCTCCTCAAAAAATTATGAAATTGTGATACATTGTTTGTAAGATCTATCAAGCCTTTTGTGAGGGTGAAAGAAACATCAACAATTTCTACCTCAAATTTGCAAGATTTCATTAGCTTATCAAGAGTGAATGCATTGCTTTTTAGAAAATGACATAAATTATTATCTTGAACAATGACATTATTCTAGTGAGATACATCTTACGATTTATTATTTTTTGGTTTATTATTTTTTGTTTCTCAAGATTTTCAAATTCAAATCAACAAATTGAAAGTTTTCATATTCATGTTGAGCTTCTAATTGAATGACATTTATTCTTCTTTTAAAGAAAAAGTCAAGGTTGTTAGAACGTACTATCTAATACTAAGAAAGAATAACATGGACTTCACTTGCACATAACAAGTACTTGTTACAATATGGTAGAATATAAACTTTAGCACCTTTGGTACATGTTGTAAACAACCCAAGGCAAGTTTTTTTTCTCTTTAAGAAGGTGGAAAAAAAATTGAGATAACACAAAAATATCTTTCAATATATGGGTTTTGTACAATTTGACCCAATAGTGGAGCCACTTTCCATGATAGAATCAATGAGTTATCAAGATTTGTTTTTAAATAGCTTACAATAATGACTTAAATATATGCAGCTGCTTTTGTTACAAAAGCAAAGTGCCCTTGTAATTTATCAATCTTTTTGGCTATGTACTCGTCAAAAGCTATACGTGCCTAAAAATAAAATAAAAATTCTAACAGATATATGAGAAATTTAATACTTAATTTTCTATATACATCTCCTTCTGTCTAACTAGAAGTAAGATTTTTGGAAAATAAAGAAATTCGTTTTTGTACTTGTCTATTAAATTTGGTGTTAACATTTTTGGAAACATCTACTAATTCAAAAGAATTTGACAAAAGGTGTCCATTCCAACAATAGGGACCACTTGGCTCCTGTATACAACAAGGATAGCCTCCTTATAACTGGTGGAGGATGAGGGGATGATTAATATGTTGAACATGAAAAGGCCCCACTAGCTCTCGATGAGGCAAGGCACTCAAATATATCATTTTCTTGGATCTTATGCTTTAGGGCTGATTTTTAGGCCTTCTACTTGGAGCATGATCTTTATCCTTAAGGACAAGTCTCAATTGGTATACCAAATGCATGTCCTTTGGCATTATGGTAACCTTCCTGGCATGCACTATAGCTAAAAGTGCATTCTTAAATAACTTCATTTGAAAGTCCTTGTAGGTTTTATTCGAAGCTTCTATGGCATTGTCGTTTTATTTGATCATGTTGTGATAGAGAGAATGTAGAATAGCACTTTTGGAAATAGAAGGTGGGTTGTGTGTTGTAGACATGGCTCACGAACTCTACTTCTACCTCTTCAATTTCTCCTCACTCAAGAAGGTGATTGATTTAAATTGAAGAGAGGAACAAGTAGATGTGTTGTCTGCTTGGTTCTAGCCATTACTGGATGAAAGAATCTCTAAAGTGACACAATTCCAGGATAATGTTACAAGAATGAGATATAAAGGAAGATCTTTGCTAGAGTCTAAGGATGGTCATGCACGGTGGAAATATATCAAAAGCAAGTATCAAGACCGCATGACAAGGGGTATTATATGTTGGAGATAGGATGAGGTGTCTTGTTGATAATTCACTAAAACTGACCTCAAAAATATGTAAAATTTGAATTTGCAATGGTTCCTTATATAGGTTGTAATTTTTTCTTCCATTAAGTGTTGTGGACAACATGCGTCAAGTCATGATTAGCATGTGCTACAAAAGTAACTCTCACACATGTATTGTACCTTTCTCAATAAATTTGGCACATGTATCAACACATGGCATACTCCTGATGAGGCACGAGTCAATTGATCCTTCTACTACACAAAAACCATAAACTTCAACACGTGGCCACATGGCATGACCTCATTGGACCAAATGTAAAAAATTAATCATTGCACATGTAGTGTACACATGTCAAACAATCCCTCGTTCAAAACCAATGGTTTTGATAGATTTTGATACTTTGAATAATATGAATGTTTGTGAATTCTCAAATTTTAAATAGGATCATGGAAAAGGCTTCTAAGCTTTTCAAGAGCATTTTCAAAATCTTTTAAGTTCATGATTTATTTTCTTGTGGTGTGATCATTTGTTGATCAAGATTCATCAATTCTATTTGCTTTTTGGCTAGTTGTGAGATTAAGAGAGACATTTGTGTAGTTCCAAGTCTTTGTGATTTCATCTTGATTTCATTTGTTGAAGGTTCAAGTGAGTGCTAAGTGCATTGGAAAAGGTTGAAGAAGTTTGACCATTATGGAAAACCAAGGAGGGTTCTTGTTGGAGAGCAATGATAGGCTTACCTCAAGCAACTACTCAATATGGAAGGTAAGGATGGAATCCTTGCTAACTATGAATGATATGATGGATATTGTGTTAGGTATTGAAGAGGATCCTAATATTATCCAAAATAAAATCATTTATTGAAGGAAGGCCAAGAGATTTATCGAAGGAAGTCCAAGAGAGCTTCTCAAGAAGGCACGAGCTTGTACATCATCTTATGAGGCATGGAGGACTCTTCAAAGGATTTATGAGTCAAAGTCCATATCTAGGGTGCTCACACTAAGAATGAAAATTATTCAAAGCTATCAAAATGAAGGTGAAAATGCTAACTCTTATGTGAAGACGGTAAAATCTCTTAATGGTGATGTAGGATGTGTTGGTGATGCTATTGGTAACATTGAGATTGTTCAAGTAATGCTTAATGGATTAGGAGAGGGTTATGCTAATCTTGTTCAAAGATTTTCTATTAAAAAAAACTTTTCCATCTATTGGAGAATTGCAACCGCAGAAGATAGGGTTATCAACGTCAAGACTAGAAGTGAATCTACTTCTACCAAGGTTGGAGATGAAGATGCACTATTCACCAAAGGTAATGGAAAAGGAGGAGGCAAGTGGAAATTCAACAAGAATAGCACCATGGATCAAAGGCAAGGTGAGGCAACATCCTCTTATGGTGGTAAGAAGGATAAGTCTAGACTCAAGTGCTTTTATTGTGGCAAAAAGGGTCATTTTGCTAATGGGTGCTATTAAAAGAAAAGAGAGCAATTAGAAGTTTCCAAGCAATTTTTTTTTACTAATGATGAAGAAGTTAGTAATGAAATTGTTGATTTTCTTTTGGTGTCTTCAAGTCTTATTTCAAGTGAAAGTGACAAAGAATCATGGTGGATTGATAGTGGAGCTAGTTCTCATATGACTAGTCATAAAGAATTTTTTTCTTCCTTAGTCACTTGTGATGGAGTCAAGAAAGTGATCTACATGAAAAATGATGGTGAGTGGGTCATTGAAGGTATTGGCTCTATTTCTCTTTCTCTCTCAAATAGGAGAAAATCAAGATTTGCAAATGTATTGCACATTCCTTCACTTTCAAAGAGTCTTCTTAGTGTTGGACAAATGATTTTGATAATGGACATCAAGTAGAGTTTGTGGAGATGCTTGTTACATAAATAAGGGAGATGTCTTGATTGCAAAGGGCATTAGACAAGTTAGACTTATAAGATTGATACTTGTGTTATTTCTAATCAAAAGGATTTGATGAAAAAGGATTTGACATAAAGTCAAAAGTCTCATTCTCCTCTCATGTGTTCTTTACTAGTTTGATGGTACTAGTAAGCTTGTTCTCATCAATTCTGCATTTTGCAAATGGTGGTAATTCTTTTGGTGAGCCAATGAAAGTATTTTTTACAACAAATATTGTCACATTGTTCAATAAAAAGAGTAGATCAAGTGATTCTATGTTGGATAGAGTTGAGGTGCTTGATAGGCAAAAGCTAGTCAAGAAGAGGAGTCTTCTACCTTTTATGATTTGTTCATTAAGAGGGAGTCTTGCATGAGTAAACTTGATGATGTGCTTTCTGAGGATTGGAAAGGACTCAAAGGGGCAGCAAGGATCAATTTTGACACTCATCTCACCTATTCTACTTCAGGTTGGAGGAGGATCATAGCATCTATCTCATTTTTTATGGTGGTGACATGGATTTCAATATAGCTAGTGAAGGGGTTTTTGGTATAGTCCTTTATGATCTCAATTAAATGTTTGATGTGCTAGTTTTATAGACATTTGTACCATTTTGATACATCTCTTGCTATGATTTTCCAAATTGTCAAAGCTCCGAGGCAAAGTCTGGAGGTGGTGAGCTAGATGTGGCATACACAACTGATTGGACTGAAATTCTTTAGTGTTGGATTATTCTCCTGATTATCGACTAATTGATTTTTTAATCTTCATCCACTTATTACCCAGCTCTTTAGTTTTATGCATGTTTCTACACAGTCTGCAAAAGTACACGAAAATCGCTCACAGGTGGATTCCACAAAGTAAATTTCCAAGAAGTACTAACCGGACAGATGCCAGCTCACTACGGCCAACTTGCCATTATGATCTATGACATAATCAGTTGTCCTACTGGACACCAATTTTTGCTTAGTATAAATAGCTAATCATACTTCTATTATTTCATTCATTCATGCAATGCATTAAAGTAGAATTTAGCAGCTCTCTCAAGCTTTTAAGCTTGAACACTCTTGAGCATTCTAGCTCAGTTCTTTAGTGTTCTTTTAGAGTTTTTACTATTAGCGCTTACTGCTTATAAGAGGAAGTGCAAATCAGACAAAGTCTTTAGAGATATCTTAGAGTACACGGTTTCTATCTGCAATTGTCTTGTGCTCATTATTTTGTTGAGTCAATCTATCCTTTATTGCTTTCAGTATCATGTCAAAATCTCTGTGATATCATATTGCTTTTGTTTGATAATTCAATTCTTCATTGTTTGGCTACGTAATCACTTTAGCTCTGATGATCTCAAAGTTAGTTTCTAAAAGATTGAACATGACTCTTGTCATTATATTTTGTTCAATATTGATAGGCGTAGTTATGCATCAGGAAAGCAAGCTCATTTCGTTGCGCTCAATAAGTCGTTTACAAGCTTTGTATAAGGGAAGCTCCTTAGATCCTGCTTACAAATCCTAAACACAAAGGATAACACACTGTGGAGAAACCACCCAACCAAGTAGAAGCATCCGATCAATCTCTAGAAGCCTCACCCCCAAGCCAAGGAACAAGAAGCATGAATGTAGAGTGAGAGCTTGGCAATGAATCAAGAACCATGATGTGTAGTAGGGCGACTTTGGACCTCTTGTATAGAGCCAAAAGCATCCTGGGCACATAGCCATGCATAGCCCTATGTTTCCTATACATAGATTCACCTAGAATAGAGTCCTATGCATAAAAAAACTATTCATAGAATTGCTATTGATAACTCTACACATGCATAAACTGTCTCATACCTATCCATTTAGTGTGTTCTGGGCCTCACAAGGATATTAGTTACTTTCGGGTCACGTCCAGTATGACGTGGCATAACTAACAACTTGTTTCACTAGAGTGCCGTGTATCGTCCTATGTACTGGTCATGGACATAACATTCTTCCCTCCTTAAACTATTTCTATCCTTAGAAACTAAAATTCGGGAAATTCTTCTTTATGCTATCAACTCTCTCCCACGAATCATCATCCTCAGTACGACCCTTCCACCAAATTAAGCACTCAGAGATAGAATGATTTCTCAATTGTTTATCTCTGGTTCTGAGAACTTTCTCACGTTCCAAAGGTACACTAAGTGACAAATATTCCAAACAGAATAAATCCTCATCCGATCCAACTTTATCACCATCATGTAAACCTAGTTTCAAACGACTTACATAAAATACTAGGTGTGCAGTCGATTTTCCTTGAAGATTGAGTTCAACTGATTCTACGTACAATCCTGAAAGGTCCACAATAGATTATATTAGTGTTTCTCTATGGAGAATTACATCTTGTACAATGCTATATATTTGGTTTATGACCTCAATATTGGAGCGTTATAAAAAATTACCTACAAACTACTTCTCAAAATCTGGCTGTCTATTGAGAAAAAATGGAATATGCATTAGGAGTATGAGCAACAAGAACAAAGGCTAAAAAAGAAAGCCAAAAGTAAAGAACAACAATCTAAATGATTTGAAGAAATGAGTATGTGAGTGTAGAAATAAAATAATCCAAACAAAATATTTGTGGATCAACATCAAAAAAAGGAGCAAAAAAGAGAAGATAGTTTCAAAGATGGAGATAATTCTAGCAACAAAGCAAATGAGCAAAGTCATTAAGGATCTAGGATTAGTTGCAAACAACAAAATTCTTCCTTGGGATAAAGAAGGTCAAGATGTAATGGCAGATCCTGAAAACTACGATTAAGATCAAGATGCAATGATAGATGGCAAAAATCAGGACACATATCAAGAAGCGTTTGCAAAGAACAAAATTCCTATTCAAGATAAAGAGGATCATGGCTCATTTGATGATGCAGACTTCGATCAAGGAGATGATGTGGTCAAATCAAATGATGGTCAATTGAAAGAGCAAATTTTAGATGTAAATGATAGTCAATTGGATGAGTCAACTTCTAATCAAGAGAGAAACCAATAATCAAATAATCATCTTTGGCAATTAAAGCAATCTGGCTATGAGGACAAGGAGATTCACACAATTGAATATCTGTAGACATAAAATTTTGAGAATAATAGTTAGGATTTTTTAAATGGAGAACTAGTCAATAGCCAAGTGCATGATGTTAAAAAATGACTTTTGAGGACCTTGAATAGATCTACCATGACATGGATATTATCACATTTTTGTATCCCATCAAAGCATCATAGTCATGTAAAATTATCTCAATTGTACTTTGAGATTTTGATACATCATCAAAGCAACTTGACTCAACTATCAAAGAAGTCATGCCCAACCTCATGAGGACACTTGGCATGATTCTACATGACTAACTTCTGTCTACTTTTACATTGCTTTGAAGAACAAGCTATTATAAGACATAAATTAGCTAATGCAAATAAGCCTACTACTCACACATGGGAACATGCTCCATACATGTTTGATTTGTATTTATAAATAACGTGAAGGTGTGTCAGACTATCTGAATCCACTCTTTGAGTATCAAACAATGCGCTCTCCACCCTAATTCCTATTCTACCTAGATAGAGTCAAACTCTCAACTACGGCTACTGCTGCACGTTTGAGATCTATCCTCTTCCAAGGGGTAGACAGACACTGCTGATCTACTACTGATTTATAAAGCATTCAGACACATGAGCCTTAGATGGGAACATAGAATGAAAGCTGAATGAACATGAACAATGAACTAGAATTAAGCATTCAAGATTATACACAACACAAAAATGTGCAAACTAGCATCTGTATTACATCAATGATCCTTTGGGCATTGTGTGAAATACCACACAATGCGTTGACGCAAGAGAATCTATCTCTTATGAACAAAATTGATTGGTCTCGCTTACTAGCGGATGTGAAAGATTTGAGATCCATTTAGATCAAAACCTACAGTTGATCTTTGGTTACAAAAACAAACAACTCACCAATCTTGCCAATGTAGAAAAATCAGCATCTACACTAAGATTGAGATGCAAACTCTAATAGAGCTTGATCATACATGAGCCAAAACATAAAATAATGTTGTTGTCCGTACAATTACAATAAGCTACCGTATTTCACATGTGCGGATCTGAAAATAACATTTAATAAGCATTCTACACATAGGATTGCAAGATATCACAAGTATAGTGCATCAATAGATAGTAGAATCCAAGAGAATCATGTATAAGCATGAGAGAGAGAGAGAGAGAGAGAGAGAGAGAGAGAGAGAGAGAGAGAGAGAGAGAGAGAGAGAGAGTATCCTCTCTTTCCACAAGTTACATCCTTTTATAATAGGTCCAAAACCTAAATTGCCCTTTGGTTTCCCTCCAACATGAAAAACCCTACTATTTTTGGGACTAGATTCAATGTACTCAACATTCAAATTTGAATCTACTCAAACTCGATTTCTACATTTCCCACACTTTCAAAAAGTGTTTATTCAAAATAATTTTAGACTAATATAACTTTGAAAAACTTCTTAGTCTAATATGAAATTGGATCTAACTTAAGGCACTGACTGCAAAAGCTATGTCTGGTCTGGTACAAATCATTGCGTACATAAGAGATCCTATTATTGAATGATAGAAATACTCACACATCTGCTCCTTCTCTTCAATTGTTTGAGGACACTGGTCCTTTAACAATTTGAGACCTAGTTCCATTGGTGAGAAAGCTAACTTGTAATTAACCAGATTATATCTGGCTAATATATTGTAGATGTACCTCTGTTGAGTAATGTAGATCATCCATAAAGGTCTTACTGTAGACGAGAATATCATCTAGGAATACTACCACAAACTTCCCCAAATATGGATGAAATGAATCATTGTTGGAGCATTCGTTAACCTAAATGACAACACTAACAACTCATAATGACCAAATCTAGAACGAAATCTTGTCGTTTGGACATCTTCCAATTTAATTCTTATTTGATGGTACTCTGTCTTGAGATCTATCTTGGTGAAATACTAAGCTCCACCCAAGAAATCTACAAGGTCATCCATCCAAGGTAATGGATATTTATTCTTGACAAAAGAAACTTCACCCCCAAGCCAAGGAATAGGAAGCATGAAAGTAGAGTGAGAGCCTGACAATGAATCAACCATAAGATGGGGTAGTAGGGTGAGTTTGGCCTCCTTATAGAAGGCTTAGAACCCCATGTGCATTTAGTAATGCAAGGTCCCAACTCCTTTGTGTTGGATTTGTCTCCTAAGGCTTAGAATTCCATTTTTAATCTGCCTCCATTCATGCTACATATCTACTCGCATTGTCTTGCAGTCTGCATATTTACATGCAAATTCTCACAGGCGATGAAAAGACGAAAAACAAAGACTGACGACACACCCTTTTCATGCTCACCCCATGCAGCTGCGCTAACAGACTAAAAAAGATTGTAGCCACCCACGATCTCTTACAGACAACACATCCACCCTGTACTTTCTTCATCTACACACCTATAACATTATGTCACGAGCTGATCAATAGACCAAATATTGGACGACTGAGTCCTAACGAACAAGAGTGTATGTAAATTAGCATCATAAGCTTATCAGAAAGACATACGAAGTAGATGCCTTGTGCATTGATTCTTTATTGTCAACAATAAGGTTTCATTCCTTTACAGTTTGAATAAGCTTTGTAGGGCACGTGGTTTCGTCCGCTATTGTCTTGTGCTCTACCACATTATTGACATGTATACTTGATATACTTAATCTGATACAGTTCTTTGTTCTGCGTTCAGATTTGTGTTAATATTGCTATGCTTATTATTCATTCTGTCTGATCTTTCTAGTTGCTCTTTCTGGTAATAGACGACTAACATTTAGTCTTGTTTTCACGACTAATTATCAGTCGAGCATAGTCTAGCTCTAATGAAAGTCTTTATCGCATTGGAAAACATGATGATCAGATGATTTGTGGTGGTGAGGATTATATTGCCTTTATGAAGTTTCAATTGAGAAGCACTTGCTGATTGCTCACAGAAGATTATTCGAGTTCCAATTGGGAGCAATAGTTGAGAATGAAAAGCACTAAGTCAGGGTATGTGAAAATAAAATGGATGTCAGCTAAATTTATGAAGACATCACCCATATACCTACATTTTGGGAGCAATTCAAAGTAACAAATGAAAATGGTTCTTGAGGCCAAAATAGTTTATAAAAGAGTTGTGTCAATATGAAGACTAAGAAGACAATTATGAATGCGTTTTGCCCTTCAATAGGGTGGTTATGAAGAAGAGACACTTCAAATGGTCGGTGGAGCAGTTTGCACTATGGCCTATTCGATGATTCGGAAAACAATCACTTTGCTATGGACACATGTCCAATGGATATGAAAAGTTTTATGATAATTGGTAGAATTGAATTCAATGGATCGGATTCAAGGGAGAAGGAAAGATTCTGGTGTTTTGAAGAGGACGACCTTTCAAACCGTTTTCTCCCACGCAAGGAGAAGGGAAATGAGGCATTTGGATATTCATACATTCGTTCATTCAGAGAAGAAAAGAGTTTCTTGTTTTCTTGGTGATGAGCAGAGGGCATTCGATTGTAGCATTCTAGTATTCGATCCATTCTGGTGATGAAGAGAGACAGAGAGTCTTCTACTGCATTCTCTTAGATAGTACGTTGATTTGATCTTGAAAATGATGATGGGAATTAGAGTACGTTTCATTCAGATCTGTGTGCACTCTTGCTTGATGGTTCCTTGTTGATCAGTCTATGCTCGACACAGAACTACTTCTCTCTTTTTCTGCGCTGGACAGGTGTTTTTTTCTATATTTTAAAAATACAAACATGTAAAAAATTATAAACCTACAAAATTACGTGTTTTTTTCAAGAAGCTCAACAAAAAAAGTATGTTCAAAATCTCCCAAAAACCTACATAATTTTCCAATTTGTACTGATTTTTTAATTTGCTGATTACTGAATATTGTCTATTTTTTAATTATATTCACATTTACAAAAACGACAAAATAAATTTTAATAACATAATTATATATTGTATTTTTTTTTATATCAAACAAACATACTTTTTATTGATATATTCAAATTTAATGATAATAATGAGCTACGTGAGCATCTTCGTGCAATTTATAAGAGCATTTTTCATTTAATATCACATAACTTCAAAAAGTCGCATGGAATATATATCTTTAAAAGACATTGAAAATCTTTAATATCCAAAACAAATTTCAACAAATCGGATAACTGAAACTATACCCAAAAATATAAATGCTGTCGAGTTCTATCTAGGAAAATAACTTTTAAAACTGAAGTACATTTTCGAAGATTTCTTTAACCAAGTACAAATTTTCTAACAAATTCAAGTGACACAAGATTTACAAAACTTAAGTATACTGTAAATCAATGTTTCTGCACAGATAAACTTTAACTGCATAGTGTATTTATCTCTTTAACTTCAATATTTATACGTCTAGTAGCTGATTTATACGGGGGCTAGCCAATTTTTCTTTTGAGATTAACTCCCTGATCTGCTTTTGCTTACTGGAAAATACACTGGAACTTAATTGGAAACCCGACAAAGTTGTTTCTTCTTCCTCAGATGATGGCTCTTCTTCAATCTCAATGGGCTTTTTATTTTTTGGGAGAAAAACTTTACTTCTTGGTGGTTTTGCCTTTGAAGTTTTCGCATTTTCAGTTGCCACGACCATTTTCAGCTTGCTAGGATCAAACTCCTTTTCCTCCTCATCATGCAACCTTCTCTTTGTGGGTATGACATGCAATTTCTTGGTCGATTCAACCTCTGGTGCCTTCGACTTTTGACAGGTATTCTCCTTTTCTAGGACAATCTCGTTGCGTATAAAAGAAATAAACATGTATTCATATTTGTTGATTGTTCCAACTTTTTTCATAATAATAGTTGGTAGCAAAGATCGCTTCGACAAAGCTTTTCATTGACGACCATAAGTCTTTTTGAAAACTTCTCATTGTTCACATCCTCAACAATTATGATGACAGTGTCAAGGTTATCCATGTTACAATTTCTGCAATATTTGACATCTTTTATGGCAAGGTCGGTATCTAGTTTAGTACATGCAAATGAATAATTTAATGTCACTCCCTTGGGGATGTCTAAGTGCCCATTGGTAAGAAACGCACTTGGATTTAAATGGCCTTTTTATATTGAGAGGACCATCTACAGTTTTCACGCTGGTGCACTAGAATGAGTAGTTTCATCCTTTCTCGACATTTCAGAGTATTTAAGAATCAACTTAGGCTTTGGCTTTGTCGTTTGCATCACGTTGGCTTCTATCTTTTGAAAACCTAAAAAAGATGAAAAAATCATCCAAGAATAAGAATATTGTAAGCTATTGAGACTTTTAACCACAAAAATATGACAACTTTATTTTAGAAAAAGAGCTAGATAGCATTTACAAATTTAGCAAAAAAATATGAAAAAATCAGAATACATCAAGCCATTTGTAAATTTCATAGCAAAAATTGAATATCCTAAAGAATAATCGCTACAATGAAAAGAAAATTACTTTGATTATCAGAATTCTATGTAAAGTATCGAAAATAAGATTACAACTAACGAGAAAATCAGATCTTATTGAATTCGTTAATTTCTTTTTATGGTGTATCGAATTCACTATAGAAGCAAATTGCTTTAACCATAAATTCGATATGGCATATCAAAATTTGTGTTAAACAAATCAAAATTAAAAATACTTCTCATATAATGACAGGTGTAACCGAATTTTCGATACTCTGTATCAAAATGTCTTTCAACATTTCTAATTTGAGGTCTCTCTAAAAGAATTTAATAGAAAATTTGATACACTATGTCATCCATCGGAACACACCAACTGGATACTACGCATCAGAATTTGGAAGAAAAAAAATTCAAGTTTTTTTTTTTTACCAACTCGATAGGATGTATTGGATTGTAAAAGATATATATAAAAATAATATATTTTTTTTTTGAAATAAACAATTCCAAAGTCCGATGCGCCGTATCCAATTGGTGTATTCCGATGCAATGCAACTGATACATTGTATCGAGTTGAAGCACCAACTATATACATTTTATCTAGTTGGAGCATCTTCTCTCATGGTTTCTACAGATCTGATAAAAGTCAGGGGAAAGCCCTTAAGTTATAGAAATCCAAATTCGATCTGGTAGGTAACACTCCTCGGGTTTCATTTTGGCCATCTCAATTCAGACAGAAGGAAATAAGTTGAAAAGCAAAGTTAAGAATCCTCATAAAAGCTTATTTCAGCATTTGAAATTTTTACTAATCATATGAGAAAGGTCCACTTTTATGAATATCGATGCAAAGAAAGATAATTAATATGTGCACACTCTGATAAGTACCAGGCGAGATGTCTAGTTTTCACATTCATGTATTGTTTCGCAATTCTTGTAGGCTAGGATTTAAGGTTGGTATATCCAAGAAAATGTCAATGCAACATGGGGTTTGAAGGAAATTAAAGCCACTATTTTTGCACACATCTTTGTTATGTTCAGGGAGTGTTTTCATTTACTAATGATTAGAGCTCAAAAGATCTATTAATGGTTACGCATAATGTTCCAGGAAATCCGGGCTAAGAAGGCCAACAAATTGGTTGTATCTTGTTATGTAATTACTATTTTTGTTTTGCTTTAGTAATCTAATTATTTAGCACACGTCTACAATTTTTTGCAACAAAATAAAAAGGAGTGAACCCACGTCTACAACTTTTTGGGGCAAAGAGAACTAGGAAATTATATTTCTATACAATTGAAGATAACACGAAGATTTCATAACATTGGAACATTACACTTGTCTGGGCTGTGACCGATTAAAAAGATATTTGGAAATATCACATGTAATGCATAGTTGGTGTATTTTTTTATACCCATGCTTTATACTGCTTAACAAGCCAAATGGATGGAGACCCACTATTTTCAACAAAGCCATTTCTACAACATCTTCAAGATCTGCTTCGTGGTTCACGAGGGGTACAGATGGTCCCATGTAAAAAAATTTGTATGTATTGGTATTAGTGCAAGAAGCATAACTATCTGGACATTTTGCAAAAGACTACCTTTTAATTTTGTAAAATACATGAAATCAGACCTGACTTAGTGCTTTTCATTCTCAACTATTGCTCCCAATTGGAACTCGAATAATCTTCTGTGAGCAATCAGCAAGTGCTTCTCAATTGAAACTTCATAAAGACAATATAATCCTCGCCACTGCAAATCATCTGATCATCATGTTTTCCAATGCGATAAAGACTTTCATTATTAGCTCATCGATTCCAATTCGAGAATCGACATAGTACTTTAAATTGACGATTCTAAACTGCCAATTTCTTTCTTGTTCTTTACTTAGACATTTTGAATCATGAACTGCTCGTCTTTAGAAACTGTGACTGAACGTCCTTTTGTCTTCAGAGTGTATCATCTTCCAAGATGTATATTATATCCTTCTCAAATAAGATGAAATATTTTTCTCAAGATAGCCTCTCACACATTTTTGTCATAAAAATAAAGTTAGTTGTTCAATTGGTAGTCGAACCACTAGTTTTTCCTTACTATAAGCTTAAAAAATGAAAGTATTTGATAGATATGACAAATTGAGTTTGTAAAAATATAACCATTGAAATCTGTACATCTCATCCATAAACACACACCATATTTGATTTTGTATTGGATCCTACATTCAAACTGTCATTGTGTACTGTATATTCTACTAAAACAATAGCTTCGTAGGTTGCTCATATATATTTCTAACATGAAGTTCACATTGACATGTAAATTTCTTAATCCTCCATTCACATATTAAATATGTCGCCAAATTATGTGTCTAGTTGATCAAGGTAACAACTTTGGATGATACTAAATAATCTCATTGTCATGCCATCGTTTATGTGATTTTTTCTTCTTCTTCTTTTTAATATCGAATAGATATATTTTTTTAGATTTTTTTTTTCTTAAAATTATTTCAAATTCAAAAAAATTTTTTTTGTTGTATTTTAAAAAAAATAACTATCATATTATACACATTTACATCATCATTATTATATCAATTTATTGGGATATTTCTTATGATAATTATCATGAAGCATCTCATATGTATGATGACTTAATATCATATTATATCATTTATCACAAATAATCTTGTAATATTTGAAATCTTTGATTTTTTCAGCTTTTCTTTGATATTGACCATTTTTTTTATAGACTTTATTTTGAATATCTCTAGCTCTTTTGTAGTTATAATCACTTCTCCACCTCTTATCATGCTTACTTAGTATTTCGTCAGTTAGAGGTTTTAATACTTATATGCATTTACATTTTTTCGAGTCCATAAAATTTTGATAGAGTATTATAATCCCAAAAGATAACATAATATTATATTGATATGCTAATACATCCAAAGATTCATTTACCATATATTTATTATAAATACTTTCGTTCATTTTCTTTTTAGTAGATATGTCATTGATCAATCTATCATGTATAGCATTTTGATCCACAAGTGTAAACACTAATTTATCATCGATTGATATTTCAATATCTGTACCATATAATGAATTAGCATAGTCATTATTCCAATGGCTAAACTCTTGAAAAAAATGTTCATTTGTATTCTTGGTACAAATCTCATTATCGTATATTGAATTTATTTTTTTAGAATCTTCCATTTCTCTTTCATTCTGGTTTTTCACATTAGTTTCTTCATATAGCTCATTATTAATCAGCTTCAAAGATGAGTGATCCAACTTGGATAATTCTAATTCTCTTAGCATTAACTCTTTCTCATATTCATGAAAAACTTGTAACTCATCCATCTTAGATGATAAATCCTTTTGATCTTTCTTTGAATCAAATGAGCTATCATTTTTTTCCTTGAAAAGAATGAAATTTATCTTTTGACCTTGAAACTTTTCATCAATGTCACTCATATTGGAAGTAATGATTTTCTTTATGGATTCTTCTACTTCAACAAAAGTATTATAGAACACTTGATCATTCTCCAATAATGGTAATATTTGACTTTCAGACTGTGATATGTCATTTAGTATCATTTCTTCCTTCAAAAGACATTGATTTTGCAACAAGTTAGAATCAACAAAATTTGATTGACATTTTTGTTCTACTTCCTCAATAGCATATTTATCAATTATAACATCATATATATTTTCTAATTTTTCATTATCATTATATAAAGACTCCATCGGTTCAGAGTATACATTAGTAGGAAGAGATTCCTACATCAAATTCATTCAAGTATCTATCTATCCAACTCTTCTTATCAGATTCTTCTATTTTTGTCATCATCTTATTAGCATGTTCTAAAGCAACTGCCCTTGAGATAGCTTCCTCAAAAGTCTTAGGAACTTTTGAGAGAATACCATATGTCATGTCATTAGACAAACCTGATATAAACCAAGATAAGAAAAACTCTTCTCTTGGTCTTTCACTTAATCTTTTAGCCAAACAATTAATTCTATCAACAAATTGATAGGTTCATTTTGTTTCAATTTAATTTCACTTAGTAATTTGATAATATCAAAAGAGTAATTCCATCTTCTAAACCTATCCAAAAAGCTTGCTTTAAGTTTTGTCCAATTGCAAATTTTCTTTTGATTCAATACAGAATACCATTCAAGAGCAACGTTATCCAATGTTATTGGAAATAATCTAAACATATCCTCATCTTCTTCTTCATAATTTTGTCTACACACATTCATGAATCTTTAAATATGTAAATCTGCATCTTCATTTTCATTTCCATTAAAATTGAGTAGACTGGCACTTTCTTCATCCATTGACATTGTTTTTTTATTTTTTTATTTTATATGTTCTATTGGATTATTGTGAAATGACTTCTACATAGATGACCTTGGTAATAATTGTTGATTTCAATTTTTTAATGGACTTACTTAGTTTGTAATACTTATAGCTTTTTTAGCTAGTTCTCTTCATCTTTCATTTCTAAGTGTTTTCTTCTTCTTCTTTTTTCACAAATTTTATTTATTTATTTATTTTATCAAGTATGAATAACACTCATTCAAGACATGCAATTTTAATACAGTCCTCTTGAGTGACTTGTCTACTTCAAGATGGCACCCACTAGGTTAGGATGGTGGAGCTAGGCTTCACACCTACACCTCTCTGTCCAACACTATACCTTACTTCTTCTACAAATCTTGAAACTGTTGTACTACTCAATCATGAAAACATTCAATCTTGCTCACACATCTCACAAATATCACCAAGTCCAAACAATAATTTTTATCACACATTACCATCATGATCAACAGTTACAATCATTCATTTTTCATCTATACAATCATTAAATAATGATTGTCCATTCAAAATCAAAACACATATAAAGGATTTCACGAGGTCAATTTCATGTGGAATATTCAATATTTTTTTTTCTTCTTCTTTTTCATCAAGATGTATGTTTCTCTTTCATATTTGTCCGATTTCTTTCACATTAGGAGCATTGATATCACTTCCAGACCTTTTAAATCCTCTATGGCAATATATTGAACTAGGATACCACTAGAGTATCTGGCTTTCATGGATCTAAATCCCATTGTGGTCGTCATAAAACATGTGGTACGTTTGGGGTGTTGCTTGATAGTGTTCATAACACTATAGCGGGGTTTTGTATGATTATGATACCAGTCATTGGGTTTCTAGTTACGATATTGCCATAGAATATACTAGAAGGTAACATAAGTTTGAATCCATTCACCTCATAAGTAATCCATCTCAAATATTCTTTTCAATGATTTGATGTTTTCCATTTACTAATTTTCGTATTCTCTCCAATCAAGCAAACTTAATTTGATTCAATCTTTGATGCAATTGCCATGATCTATCTACGAAAGCTTGACCATCTTTTTTAATGGTTTTGTCATAATAATGTATGTGGTTTTGAAAATATATAATATATATATATATAGCTCTAATGGTGTTTTTCAACCACGTTGAGCCATAGCTTCTCCATGTTTTTCAATGGATTAGCAATATGTGATTTATTATGCTTGTAAATTGCAATTATGTTTGTTAAGCATATGGAATATTCTGTGAGAGTAAAACAGAATCTAAATATTTCTATGTTGATTGTGTTTTACCTCAAACAGTAAATCAGTGAATTATTACTGACTATAAAATTTCATTCATAGCCATAAAATAACGTTTACTCATCTTCTATATGTATTATGAAGTGATTTAGGACATGAGTAAAAACATAGATGAGCAATGAAAATCACCTCTCTCTTTTTACTTCTGACTTAAGTTTCAAGAAATGTCTTTCAGTTAAGGTCAAGTCTTCAACAGGTATTGACTTTATGATTCCTCTTCTGAAATTTTTGATACATAGCTTTAACTTCATGAATTGCCTCTTACGAGATAACTTGGATGGGTCATCTCTTCCATTTTCCTGTGAATAATCCAGGGATAGATCGAGAGATAGGAAGAAAAGAGATAAGGGAGGGGGATCGCGGGTATGAGAGAGAAAGGAAGGGGGAAGGAAGGCCGCAACAGGGGGAGAGAGAGAGAGAGAGAGAGAGAGAGAGAGAGAGAGAGAGAGAGAGAGAGAGAGAGAGAGAGAGAGAGAGAGAGAGAGAGAGAGAGAGAGAGAGAGAGAGAGAGAGAGAGAGAGAGAGAGAGAGAGAGAGAGAGAGAGAGAGAGAGAGAGAGAGAGAGAGAGAGAGAGAGGAGAGAGAGAGAGAGAGAGAGAGAGAGAGAGAGAGAGAGAGAGAGAGAGAGAGAGAGAGAGAGAGAGAGAGAGAGAGAGAGAGAGAGAGAGAGAGAGAGAGAGAGAGAGAGAGAGAGAGAGAGAGAGAGTACGTAGAGATAACAGCGTGGAGAGAAGAGGACAACGATTGAGAGAGAGACAGGTCAGCAAGCAATTTGAGATATATATATATATATATATATATATATATATATATATATATGTATGTATGTATGTATGTATGTATGTATGTAGCGACTGAGATAAGAGAGAGATATGTGGAGTGGGCTGTCCAGCGAGACAGGCAGAGATACATCATTTTTTATATTTGTATGCACAAAAAACATGGTTTTTGTAAAATGACCTCTTTTTTGTCAATTTTGAAAGATTCGTTAAGGAGAACCTCACAATATTTCTCATTCAACTCGCAATGGTGTTTTGTCCATCTCCAAAGTTTTGCATCTAATTTAGATGACACCATTTACATAGTCACGTGAATCTTTGAACTAAACTTGTCATGATTTCAAGTGCATGTTGGAAAATGGAAAATTCACTACATGCAAGCACATGTATTTTGTAGACATAAGTGTTTTGGGATTGGACATCAACAACATGTGCATCCATGAACCACATCTATCTTGAGCATTTAGCCTTGAATAGAGAATAATATATTGCCCCAATTTGGTTAGAAATCAATCATGCACATGTTGTCAAGATGCTCGGTGGAAGATCATATTTTCCCTCAAAAACATGTTCTTGACAAACTTTAGAAAAATCAATGTGAGCGATAGGTGACCTTATGGACACTATGTAAAAGTGAAGCAAGAATCTACATCAATACCGATAAACATTGTAGTCTAGTCATGACAACTTAATAACCAAAATTGTTATTGCATAGAGATTTGATGTGGGTATTTAAAAAGTTGAATGAGTTGATCCATAGTCACTTCAAAAAAAAAAATTGCTCTAATGTTCTAGCCTATAATACGCAAGCAAAAATCATAAAAGCAACTATACTCAACAATGATACTATATAAATGATTCATCAAGTATTATGGTCTATACAAACATATTATGCCAATTTACAAATAGTGTCATTGATCTTAAAAGTAGGAGTGGCTCCATAATGATTGTCTCACTTGGTCGTAGATGAAAGACATAATTGGACTAAGAGTGGTGGAAACTCATAAACTTTGAGGTCTAAGAGATATATAGTGGCATGCTTCATGATGTTTGTTGTTTTTGAATGAAGTAAGAGAAATATAAGAAGGGAAATATAAATTATTATTCCTATCATAGGAACCAAATTGTGAAGTATTCCAAAAGAAACCTTCCACATGTAGTATGGCCATTTGAGGTAGACGCTTAACATTGAAATGAGTACGGAAAATTATTTATTGAAAGTGGAATAATTTTCTTTGTCTCTTAACTATTAGTTAAGAATAAATAAATGTGCAAGGACCACATTCATGCTCAATATTCTCATATGTTACTCACTTTTTATGAAGTCTTGTGAACAAAGATATAACAAATGATTTATTTATTTTTCAAACATTCTAATTTTGTATCAAGGCCCTTCCCCATGATTGGATAGTTGATTTGGGATGAAAGATACTAGACGAGGACACTTCATTTACATATTTAGGGATTCTCTTTGGGGCCTCCTTCAAAACTCAATGTAGAGTTCCTCCTACCTCAACTCCCTCTTAGGTCAATATTGCTCAAACACATCATGTCCTCATACTTCACTTATTTTATTTTGTTTTCATTTGTTCCATGCCTCCTACCTACTTCTTGCTCATTGCCCAAATCTTTTGTAGATTTCAGAATGATTTCTCCAGTCTCTGTCATTGGGACATTTGTACCCCTTCCAAGTATGCCTTCATGACCAAGCAATCTCCTCCCTAACTCTATTTTTTAGATGACTCAACCTTGCCACAAAATTTTTCGGCCTTGGTCCTCTCTCCTCTTCAAGCACTTTGTCATCATACTTGTCTTATGTGGTCACGCCTATTATCTTTTGCATAGATTGTATTGTTCTTACCAATTGTGAAGGCCCCCATAATATTCAATTGACTCATTAAATTTCCATTGCAAGTGCAAGAGTTGTATGAGTGTAAAAGGGACAATAATAACAACCTTAATAAAGGCTGACAATAACAAGATTCTGATCAATACAATCATCACAACACATAGTAAAGTGCTTCAAGACCAGGAAATGAGCGATTGCTCTCTACAACATAGCTATTCTCACCTTTAAAATTTTCAAGTTAAAGTGTGAATATACAATGTTGTAGGGAGCAACTGCTCGTTTTCCTGTCTTTGAGTGCTTTACGATGCGATGTGGTGATTGTATTGATCAGAATCTTGTTATTGTCAATTTGGTATCAGAGCTCTCCTTTGGTATTCCAAGTTACATATGCTCGATGCCAAACCATGTAAAAAGTGAGAGAGATAATTGTAGAAGTCTATCTAGAAGGTGACTCACCAACAAGAGCCATAATGCTAACATCCCCAATGTAGACAAACTTTCTAAGCTTAAAGATAGCTTATATTGTATTGATAAAGAAACCAAACTTGTCTATTTTCTTGCTAGTTTCTCCAACCTAGACATAGCCCCAAAAAGCTCATTAGATTTTTCTAGGAACTTGACTTGCAAAAAAAATACCATTGATAGCAAAATCACCTACAATAAGACGTTTGAGATAATTAAAGAACTTTAAAGTATTCTTTATTAGTTCAATTCTAGTTGGAAATTCAATTAGCAACCCATAGAAAAGAAAAATAGATTTTCCAATATCAGGATTTGAATATGCCAAATATCGAATATTTAATCACAAATTTGTGCAACAAGGTCTACCAATTAGGGCAACATATAAGGGCACATCCAGAAGGCTTGCACTCATTTCCAACTTGAGATTGAGACCTTTTCACATTCTTCTTCCACTATTACTTTGAACTTGAGAGAGATACTAGTCTCACCTTTGGAAAAAAAAATTTATACCAAATTCAAGACCCTCAACATGCATAATGCTCCTCAATGATAACACTTGAGTTTTAACATCAAGGAAACTTGGGTCTCGCTTAATGAAAATTTTAGTTCATGGATAATGCAAGACAATTTAGTGGCACTCACACAACATTAAAAGGGGCACCAGTAATTAGATTATTCACAATTATTAGCAATATTTCATTAAGGAAAGTATAAAGTAAAGCTAGCAATTATAACTTGTGGTAACTAGATACCTTTATTTGATGCTTTTTCTTTAGTTAAATTGTATTTCTTTTATTGTTCTTGTCAGCTATTTTCACTTTTGAGTTCATCACCTTTTGAACTATGTATTTTTGTAAAAATTACTAGTAAAAAACGATCGTTTTGAGAGAAAATAAGAAATATGTATACTTCTTATGAAATATCTTTACTAGGAATTATTTATGAAATATGCATATTTCTTTCTAGTATTTTTTTTCAACAATAAATAGTATCATGTATTATTTCAAGTTGAGAGTTAGTTTAGTCCTATAAGTGATTTTTTATTACACTATGTTAGTTTTTCTTACACAATATTCACTTTGATCAAACTAGATCATATATTTTTAAACACTAGTTAATATTGTATCTATATGTTATTATCATTAGAACTACCACAAACATGCTTTTTAAGCATACGAATTATGCATGCACATCTAGTGCTATAATTTTATCCTATTTTGTATCATGAGAAGTATCACTTTTTAGTGAAAGTATCAAGATAAATTTTGATGTGGTTATACACACATGTACATGAGAAAAAGGAGAAGAAGACCAAGTCTATTCAATATGAAACTTTGAAAACTGGTATGAATAGTTCGATTCTTATGATGATGCATCTTACAACATTTATCATGGAAATGACACCAATAAAGTAGATTCCACATGGCATGATAGGTACTATTTTTGTACTTGTTCAGATAGCTCTATAATAATGTACTTGGTTGATATTAAGCTTAACAAGCTACTAATATGCCTTATATACAAAAAATTGTACCAAAGAGATATAACACACACACACACTCTCTTTTATCATTTGCATCAAGTTTGTCAAGTTCAGACTATTTTACTTTGAGATGTTGTATGTTGCTCTTATATAACGGCCTTTCCATGGCATCAACCTCAAAATATAATAATTTCTTTAAATTTCTAATCTACAATAATGCATAGAGCATAAAATAAAAAACTTATGAGATTTTCTTTATGTATTAAATAATCAATCAACCAATAAGTCTTTTTGAAATTACGATTGTAAGTATGTTTTTGACTCAAATTAAAGTATCCTCAATCAAACATGTGTAGCATTATACTACAACTAGTACATCGTTTATATTATTCTATAGTGATAATGAAGTGTCATTCAATTTTTTATGTATTGAAGAGAACATTGTGATAAATTGTAGATTTGATATCTTTTGTTACAGAAGACATCAAATCTCATCCACATCATTTTAAAATGTTGATGTGTATGTTTTGTAAAAAAAAAATTATTATTATTTTTTCATAATACATTACATAACGAACTTTATAAACACAAGGTTTTGGTGATTTGTCCAAAAAAGTGTATGTGGATTGGGTCATACTTTATTAATTTTGGGTCAAGCAAGAGACTTTTACTTTAATAACAACACAAAGATAATGAAATAAGACGTATGTAGAGCTAGAAAATGTGTGTAGTTTATAAAAGTGATTTTTCTTTTTCATGTTGAAAAAGCCTAGTATATTAAAGAGAATGTTTTGTTAATCATATATCAACTTAACATTCAAGCTTTGGAAAAACTATTAGCATTGGAATTGAAATTGAATCAATGAAAATCAAATATTTATATCTCAATATTTAGATCCAAATTTGTATTCCCATATTGATCATATTTTCAAGTAGTTTTGAGGATAAAATAGAGGTTAGATAAACCAAGAAAGGCATACATTATGTTATATTATGGATTAATCAACTACATTCATAGATTATGATATACAATTAGACATGTGTTTGGCATGCTCAATCCAAATTGACAATTTAAATAGAAATGGTGAACCTTTTCTCCAATGTGAATGGAATATGTTTATGTTAATACATAATAGTTTGTCTCTTTTACCTTACAAAAGAAAAATATGTGTACAACTATAAATGGTGAATTTAGTAATATCTCTCATGTGCAGATTAAAGATTTTAGAATTTCTAAGACAAGAGAAGTTGTCAACTCACAATCATTGACGTTAGCACCATCTTACATGAAAATAATTTCTAGCAATTTTAGCGTGAAAGGATCTTCGAAAGAATGACTAGCATCATAATTGGAGGGAAAATAATTTATAACATGATGGGTGCACAAAATCTATAACATATTCAGATTGCAAGTTTTAAGCTTGAGACTAAAGGAGCATCCAGATAAGTGAAAATTAATGGTCTTGTATTGTTGTTGAAAATTAAGATAGCAATTCAAGATCTACTCAATCCCACAAGACAACAAGGGCTTCTACTATAGATGTGATTGCAAACACTAGCAACCTAGCTATTAGCTCAAGTCATTTGTGTTTTTCTTCTTAGGATATTCGAGACAACACAAAAACTTAACTATGACTATCTTTATGTGGATGATTGTGCAAAAGAAGACCTTATGTGGCTTATTCCACCAAAATTTTGGCCTTTGCTATTGGAAGCTGAAACAATAAAATTAAGGTGACTTTTATGCAAATGTAGCCACCGCCTAAAAACTTCTTATTGGCCAAGGAACCAAAACCTTGACAAAAGCAAAGTAAGCAAGGAAACTCCCTCAAATTTAAGGCAAAAATCCAAAAGAATAGACATCTAGTATGATCCCCAACATTTGCTAATTTCAAGCTTTTAATATGGATATCCTTACATATATTGTGAGGGGGATCAATTCACTTATTAGAAGAAATAGACTTGCTTGTTTTCTTGTGGTCCTTGAAGTCAATTCTAATTTTTGTGTACAATACATTAGGATAAGAAATTCTAACTAGCTTGTTTGTTCTTAATAAACTTACTCCTTTTCTCATTTGCATGGCACTATGTAGAGTAGAAGGAGCCATCACCATTATGTCCCAATGACCTCTCAGGTGCCAAACATAGGTCACTTTAACTTTCGTATGAGCCTTATGAATGTTGTCATAGCTATTGGGAGCAAGAAGAACAAGCTTGTGCAAGCTAGGAGCTACCAACACCCACTTTAGCCTCAAAAAGTGGGTTTCTTATAGTTTTTGATCACTCTATAGTTCGTGGATCTAATGGAGATCTTGGCTTAGCCACTTTTGGACTTTATGAACTGTTGCTAACCTCTCTACTGAATCATGCATAGAGTTATGGTGTTTTTTAATGCTTTTTGGACACCCATTTATTGCTCACATGTGTGAATAGTATGATCAACGATGATGTGGTAGTACCATAGCTAACATAAAAGTGACCTAGGCCTACATTTACAATACCTACATTAATAAAAAATCCAAAAAGTTATCAATCTTCAAAAATTTGATGACTTTTGGTAATTTTATGAAAAAAATTTAGTACAATATTGATGCATATGTTTGTGTGCGTGTGAAATATTACATGGAAGCTTAAAATCAATGGTACTATGTTTTTGGAGTTGGACATTGTGTGCTTCCAGATCTTTGTCAGTAAAATGGATGTTGTATTTATATTACCAAATTGAATAACAACTCAGTTTTGGTTCTCCTAATGGTGATTTGTGTTGATGTTTGATCATTCTGATTCTGTAGACAAACTCCCCAAACCATCAAAGAATTGAAAAGGATTTTAACTCCTATTTTTAGACATAAGTATCTTACCATGAGTCAAGTTGGTAGTCTTGGTCTGTCAGACTTACAATTTGAGCTAGACCCCATTATCGATTCTGGTTCTGGTTATGAAACATGACTTCAACTGATGCATGCTCTGGTTGCGGTTGAATATCGTGCTGAAAGGCGATTCTTAGAAGGAAAGTTTTTCATTGATCAAAGTGAGTCTGGCATTGTTGACCCAAATGCTTTGATTAAGCGTGATCTCGACGAGGATCTTGAAGAAGAGCCTGACAAAATCTTTGATAGGGATCTTGAAAAGATTCTTGAAGAGGTTCTTGATATTGCTATAGAGGAAGATCTCAACGAACCATCTAGAGATCCTAATATTGTTTTTGATAGTTCTTCCGACCATTTTTCTGAACATCTTTCTAATAGATCTTCTGAACAAGATTTGGGGTATCCTTTTGTCAACTCTCTAAGCCCTGATATGGCTAATTCACCCAATGCAATGCAAGGTGCACATGCCATCAATGTGTTGTCTACATTTACGAAACCTAAGTCCTTGACTCAACCCATGCCAAAATTCTAGGCTACAAGACAAGAGGACCTTGAGAAGCATGTCAATGATTTTTAAAGATCATATTCTGTTAATAGGATTACATATGAATGTTACCAGAGGTTGTTGTTCAGCGGGACCCTATGTGGAGGTGCCAGTGATTGGTACTATTGGTTAGAGCCTCTTTTGATTAATAATGTGAAGGTTTTTATCAATAAGTTTTTGAGTGAATTTAAGATACCCAAATCTCATGATCATTTGATTTACTCTTTGACTAGTAGTTGTCAGGAAGATTATGAAACTGTGAAGCATTATACTTGGCGCATTGAGGAATTGATTATGCAGTTTGAAAACAACAAATCGCTTGATGAATGGGTTGTGTCTCTCTACCTAAAAGGGTTGAGATATGCTATTCAGATTGTTGTAAAACAATCAAATCCTCCCGCTCTGGAAGAAGCCACTACCCGGCCGCTAGATATAGAGTGGTCATCCCTACTTTATAGGACCTACACCAAGTTTAAGGTGAAAATTTGACCAACTAGCTACCTACCAAGCATAAGTCTAGGATCTAAGCTAGGGTTTCATTTTAGGGCAAGAAGGGTGAGTTAACTTCCTTATTACACGCTAGAAATCCACCTAACTTCAAGAAGGAAGTCGAATTTGGTATGTATTCCAAGCTCCCATAGTGAGAAGATAGAAATTTTTTGGAGCTCATTGGCAATCTCAAGCTAGTTCACTATGTACATTGAGTTTTTGTGATTCAAATGCAACCAAATCAATTTCTACTTGTTTCTCAGGTTGAAGGCCATACTACAACCTATAGTACACACGTGTGGGCTCGTATTTCAATGTTGATCAATGTTTTTGATTGTTAATGCTTGTTGTTTGTCAAATTGCCAATCTAGATCAATTTTTTGATGACTGGTTTTTGATAGATTGTTAAGCAAGTATCCAATCACTCTTGTGGATCTTTTGTAGATCCATTTATGGTTCTAAAGTACAGTAATTTTACATGGTATCAGATCCAAGTACAAGAGCATAAGCCATTGATCTAATGCAAATCCATTTTTAGCAACTTTTGGAGCTAAAAACTAGTATTGAGAGGGCAAGCTAGAATCTTGATTTTGGTGAGGAGATTTGATCCTAAACTTGGTAGGGGTCCAAATCCATACTATCAACATGTGTGGGCACCTCTGAACCTGCATTTAATGTATGGTATTCATTTGATCCATATAAATTCAATTTGTGAGCTTTTGATGTAATTTTTGGTGGAAATCTTAGGATAAGCTACCAAGATTGAGTGTCGTTGATTAGATTTGACTCAGGGTCATGAGATCTAATTAATCTAGGCTGAAATCAGGTCCTCTAAACTTGTTTTACAGGTCTTGAAAGTACATCAAAAAGTGTGAAAGAGATTAAGTCATTTTTTTGTCCAAAAATAGCCAAAATTGGCAAGATTTGATTGTAAGTAGATTTCACATCATCTTATCTTCATTCCAACTTTGTGTGGGAGTGCTAGAACTGAGATTATAAGTCCATTTGTTGGATTAGAAATCTAATTTGTGTGAAACACTACAAAAGAGAGACCTTAGTGAGTTTCTAGAGACAATCAAATCCATTTCTTGGCAAGATTTGTTTGAAAGTAGTTTTCACTTCATCTTATCTTCATTCCAGCTTTGTGAGGGAGTGATAGAACTGCGATTATAAGTCCATTTGTTGGATTAGAAATCAAATTTGAGTGAAACACTGCAAGTGTGAGACCTTTGTGAGTTTTAAGTCAATCAAATCTATTTCTTGTTTGTAGAAGTCACTAGTAAGATGGGATCTGCTGGAGCATACCTTCTAGGAGCTAGTGAGAGACTGAATTCTACAAATTATGCTATTTGGAAGGTTAGGATGGATTCACTCTTGGTGCTCCAAGACCTTTTTGAGTTCTTGATTGACGATGAAGATGAACCTCTAGGTGCACAGAAGTTAGCTAGATACAAGAAGAGATCTAGGCTTGCACTTCATTGTGTGAAGATGAATGTGAGCAATGATTTGTTGAGAGAAGTATCAACATGTACTAGTGCTAAAGAGGCTTGGGAGTCTTTAAAATCAATCTATGAATCTAGTAACACTTCGAGGGTTCTCATGCTTAGAAATCAGATTTTGCAAAGCATGAAAAGAAGTGAGGAGAGTTCACAGGATTATGTACTCAGAATCAAGTCTCTAAATAGGGAGTTGGCTTCCATTGGAGAGAAGATTCATGATGGAGAGCTTGTACAAATTGTTCCTAGTGGTCTAGGAGATGACTTTGCAAATTTGGTCCAAAGTTTTGCCATCCAAGACACTTTACCAACTATAGAAAAACTTCACAGTGTATTAGTGGCTGAAGAGTGTAGGATGCTCCATGCAAAATCTAAAATGAGTTTCTTGTCTTTGCAGGATGGTGATGAGAAAGCCAATTTCTCATTCAAGGGCAAAAAGAAGACCAATGGAAAAGATCAAACAGTACAAAAGGTCCCATTTTCTGGCTTAGTTAAAAGTCAAAGTGATAAAGTTCAAAAACATGCATTCTGTCCCTAGAGAAAGGAAATCCAAATTCCTTCAACTCGGGGACAATATTTAACTCCAAGGTCGAACTTTGACCATCTGACACCAAGAAAATCAATTTTGAACCAATTCAAAGCTACCCGATGTCCAGAATCCTTACTAAGCCTTGATTGACTAGCATGTATAGTACTGATGCAAACAATCAGCCAATTACAAAATTGCCGACCACTCATCATGCATTAAAAATTAGCTTAACACCTTGCACAATGTATGCTAGAAGCATTATCCATAAAAGGCTATATGTTCCAAAAAAACACAAATCCGAACTCGAATTCTAGGGCTGGCTCCCTCATCTTTCCCTGGGCATCACGAGCCTCCATAAGCAAGGAAAAAGAGAGTGAAAAGTCGTCACAGCCTCCATCGCTGTCCCGCCTCTTCTCATACTGTTGCCATCGCTTCCATCACAGAGGTTCTCGTTTTGCAGGTTCATACTAGGAAACGATCTGCTGCACAACTCCGCTCCCAGCCTTCACACTCTTGCCCTCGCCTTACCAAGAGGAAGGAGGATTGATGAGGAGCCACCCTCCTCTCCACGGGATAGCGAGCACAGATATCAGAATATTTGCAGCGAAGGTGAAGCGAGCAGCAACCACTACATCTAATCATTACCTACAGATAGAAAAAGTGTATTCCGGAACGTTTGGCTGACCAGAAACTCAGCCACTGTGCCACGACTAGATTTCTTTCATTTGCTACATTACTAAGCAAATCAAACACTGCAAAACGACCTCAAACTCCAAGTGACTATTCAATGGCTCTGAGCAGTTGTTCTGAAATTTCAAAATTCCAAGAACGAGTCTGACAGGAGGATTAATAGCATGCTTTATAGATTTTTTTCTAGTTACAGGGTTATAACTCTATTCTCAACCTCATGCATGTCTCAAAAATTGCAGGTAACAGCAAATATCTGTTAGGAACTTTATTTCCCACAAGATGATTGATGTAAACTACTTTCATAGCTTTCTTTCATCTCATAATCAATTAGTAGCAATACTGCTATTCCACCAAATGTACTCAACATGCAGATTTAGAGATTTACCAAGAAATCCATAAGCTCTCCATGCTTCAATAGGAATCAATCGTTTATGTTGCAACCAGTCCATACAAAACTAGACATACTGATTTTACAATCAATTATCTATGAACTTGAACAAAACAACATGATTCAGCACACTTGTGGACTGATGCATGCTATTCAAAACTTAATTGAGCGAAATCTAGCAATGAAATCAATAACTATATCAATCATTACAGATTTTTGAACACCAATTGAAAAATTCCCTCAAGAAAATTATGATATTATATGTAGATTCCACAAATTTGCAGCATCTTTTAACAAAAAAAATCCTTGTAGAAGTGCACTCTACCGTAATTTCGAAAAAATATGCTTTTTATTTGGAATTTGTGAATCCAACTCCATAATTCCTTTGAGAACAAGACAACACTCCAACTGGGATGTAAATCCAAGCGCTTCAACTTCCAAATTGATGTAGGTTGTTTCCCTCCAATTGAAGACCGCATCTTAGCCGGGCTCTGATACCAACGTAAGAACCCTAAAGGATTGCCCCTAAGATGAGGATAGAAGAATACAATAACGAAAAGCCCGACAGTGTCGCCTGTGGCCGTTTTAGTTCATTTCTATAGAGCTACAGTTTTGGTTCATTTATGCAGACAGAACGTTTACAGCCAATTTCACCTCTTATCAACAATCAATGACAAGGACCGGATGGATGCCAACAGATCACCAACCAACTAACAATCGCAATTGAAGACCTTATTTCTTAGTATAAATAGCTATTCATATTCATACAGTTTCAATTATCTGAATAATCTGAAATTCATTGAAAAATCATAATTATTAGAAGCATTTGAATAGTTCTCTCTCTCTCTCTCTCTCTCTCTCTCTCTCTCTCTCTCTCTCTCTCTCTCTCTCTCTCTCTCTCTCTCTCTCTCTCTCTCTCTCTCTCTCTCTCTCTCTCTCTCAACCCTGCGAGCTTGAACACTCTTGAGTATTCTAGCTCACTTCTTAGAGTTGTTTCCGCCATGCATGAAAAGTTTTCTTTCTAGACACGAGCTAGACCCATCTTCTGCACCCCACTTTCCGACAAGTATTTGGATGCATCGGCTATGCACAAGTACCACAAAAGCTCTAGAAGGAGTTGGATTCAACTTCTTCCAAGTGCATCTTCATAGGTTATCCAGCTGAGTACAAGGCCTACAAGGTCCTTTATATTGATAATGGATTTGTATATGTAAGCATAGACGTTAAGTTCTGGAAGACAAATTTCATGACTTCAAAGGTAAATTAGTTTTCAACACTGATGATTCTTTATGCATTCATAAAGCAATTCAGTCTGTCAAGTTATACTCTCCTCTTACAAAGACGTAGACTATTAATACACGTGTAGAAGGAATAAATAAGATATTTTAGTACCAGATTCCACAGCAAGAAGCAGTTTATAATCAGTCTGCACCAGCAAATGTACCCAACAGCAGTAGACAGTCACCTTAGCCCTCCGGCTTAGCTTCTTATAACCTTTCAAGGCCTGGGTAAGAAGAAATGCCAATCGAGCAAATTGGGGAATATGCTGACAAAAAAATCCTACAAACCCCAAGAAAGACTTGATTTCTTGAACTGTGGTGAGAATAGGCCAATCAGTAACCCTCTGGATACGATCGGCCTCAATTTCCACTCCCCGTTCGAAAATCTTATGCCCCAAGTAGGACAATTCCTTAGCAAAAAAGTCACACTTAGATCCTTGGCAAAGAACTTTTCCCTTCTTAGGATGTCCAAGACAATCCTAAGATGCTCTTTATGTTCCATGTCGGTGCATGGGTCAAACCAAAAGACAACACCAAAAATTCGTAGTGACCAAAGCGAGTTTGAAACCCCATTTCTGGTATATCTTCTGCCTTAGATCTATCTTGGTAAACTACCCAGCACCACCAAGATAGTCTATTAGATCATCCATCTGCGGCAATGGATATCTATTCTTAATAGTTACCTTGTTCAATTTCTTATAGTCGACACGAAACCTTATAGTCCCATCCTTCTTGGCAACCAGAACCACTGGTGATGCCCAAGGAGACTTAAGTCCTTTTCACAAGACATGTGGGAGCTAGCCCCACTACCGTTCCACCAATTGTCTTTTGAATTGCTCTTTCTTGTTGGTGAGGATGTAGATGCCATCAAGAATACATCTACTTCATCCTCCTCCTCCTCCTTTGCAAGGTTTCCTTGTTTGTCCTCCTCCACTTGTGCTCTTAGCCTCTTGTAGCATTCAGATGCATAATGCCCCTTCTTTTTGTATAGTCGGTTTTGGAAATGAAGTTTTTTTAAGCCAATCTTGATAGAAAGGGATATTGGTACTCCCAGTAAATGGAGTTAAATTGTGTTTTTTTTTATTTATTTTTATTTTTTAAAATCGGTGGAACACCGATCAGTGGGTTATTGTGGTTTTGATGATTTAGGTCATTAAAATTGAACAAACCAAAAGGTTTTTTGAAATACTTGTTAAATAATTAATGGTGGAAAATTTATAGTATTTGGAGGTAATTTTTTATTCAACAATATTATTTTGGTGTGAATATAGTATAGGAAGTACCCGAATCCAAATCTTATTTTCCATTAATTACAGATAATTTTAACGAAGTAATTCTTAAGCTAGCAAGTGAATAGAACGAACAGTCCAATTTTATTGGAAAAATCGTAATAATAGGAACTGATCAAAAGTAACACTGATTTCATTTCCAGTTGAAATCCTATGGTGGTTTGTATATCGATATTTCTACCCAGGTATAGGATAGAGATGAAACTGTTGCAAACTTTTTTCCTACAGAAATTCATTTTTTTACATTTACTAATGTCATTACGTCTTCTTGATACCTTAGCTGAAAGATTTTCAGAGAACCAAAAATTCTGAGGGAAGAAGAGTGGACATCAAGAGTAGTAAGTGTGATCGGTAAATGTATTTCACAATTAGGATTTTGGTAATCCTAGTAAATAATTGTTTAATACCGGATATTAATTTCCTAGATAGGATTCATTTAGTTGAATTCACAACTAATATCTTTGTGACCATTGAGTTATCCGTAGTTTTGGATGTCAATTGTGATGTTAGAAGTAGAATCTGATATATGGACTACATTGGATCTGTTAGTTGATAGAAGCTTGTCCCTAGAGAGTTGATGCTCTTAGATCCAGGGGGATTTGAAGCTTATCATTAACCTGTAAGGATCAAAATGTAGTGTTGATCCATGTTAATTCTTTTGTCTAAATTACAAAATCAGGTGTGGATTTGTAGTATCCATCTGATGGGCATGCCAGCCATTCAAATAAAGGGATTCTCTAGTATTTGGAAACAAGAGATAATATCCTATAGTGATTATAGGATAGCTAGAAGATCAGTGGATCTCTAGAATATCAGATAAGGGGGTTAAGAATGTTCTGGAAGGAAAAGCTGATGGTATGGGACATCAGTAATTTTGGAAAAGAAATTCTAGGAATATAAAGATTTGATGATCAATGGCGTGTTTTAGTACCTAGTCGCGATATGGGAAAAAAGAAAACCATTTGATCAAATGTGGGGTTTTTGGAAAAATGTGAGGTTTAATCTAGATCCCAATGTGGTATCTCATTATTTACAAAATCAGAGGCCCTCAAATCAATTTCTCGCTTTCTTAATTAATTTTTTACTTCTTATTATTTTCTCAAATATAGGATATCAAACTGATTTATATGATTCTTTCCAGCATAAAGTTATTTTTCTAAAAGACTGTTATGTCATATAAATTACTACTTGTGTGAATAGACTTGGAATTCAGATAAATTCTAAGATTAAAATGTTTCAATTTCTTAAACCATGGAATATCTCTGATGCATAAATGGATTTGGATGGAATAGTAGTTTCTATCACTCAGAGTCAAAATATTTGAAGGAGAAGTCCTGTGTGTAATAGGGTGAATCCTTTAGTGGAAGCACTTATTACTGACTTTTCTTGGATTTAGATATTTTCATATATCATCTTTCCAGTTAACTTTTTTGGAAATTTATAATTTCTTTAAAAGGAGAGGTGAAGTGGTGGGATAAAGTTCTATTTGAGAATTTGTGGTTGGCGTAGTTTTTGAAAAAGAACCAACTGTGGTATAGAAATGAGATGTGATCTGAAAGTAATTTCGGATATATTCAGAGTAAGATACCTAATTGGAACTTTTCGGATAAGAGAAATTCTCTAGGGATTGTGTGGACAATCTGGAATTAGAACAAGTCTAATATTGAATCATTATCTATAAGTAATAAAGTGAAAGGTCAAAGATTACTAATTCCATTTCATTAGAGGAGTTCTAAATCTAAACAAGACCCTTTGTAAAGATTCTTTTTATATTTTTTCTTAAATTTTTCTTACACATGACCAATCAAAACACTCAAATTTGAAATCTACATAACATAACTTTTTGAGTCCACACTAAAAATGGCATAACTTTTTAGTGGTAAGTCCAGATTTAGTGGAGTTTGGTGCATTGGAAAGCTCTCAACAAGGGCTTTCTAATGATATGTTACATGACATATTTCTAAGATATGAATAAAAAGTAATGGCAACTCAAAAGTATTAGTGTTATAATATTTAAATAATATAAAGACATCTTGCACGAATTCTTAAAGGGTCTTTTTGGAGCTCAAAACTCCCCTAATGTGATTGGAATAGAAGTAAGTTTGATCAGGATATAAGTCTGAGATTTTGTATTGGATCAACCAAATCTTAGTTTTAGTACTAGGATCAGTGAAAGGTTGATTGAGTGGATGAAATTATGTAATTAGAGGTAAGTTGGATTGGAAAACTATTGAGATTGAACATTATTAGTCTCAAAGATTTCTCGGATATGTTATTTACTCATGAGAGATAGAAAATCTTTTGTAGCTGAGTTACAAGATCTCAGTGAGATATGTGAGTAACATACGTGGGTTCTGGAGGAATCTGCCAAATAAAATATTTGTTTATGTATTGGGTCATAGTGAGATTATTCACATATGTGCACGATTAATCTTGTATGAATCTATTGTGTATTCCTGATTACTAGAGTAATTTGGTGCACTTAACCTAGTCGGTGAACATGAACATATGATCAAGTATTGTTTTGACAGATACTTATAGTGTTAACAAATCTTTGTAGGGAAGATTTATGGATTAACTTATAAATGATTTGGATATGGATCTAAATGTGGTGTGGTACGGTACAATTAAGATCTGCACCTAGACATTTGAGATTTCTGAATCATTGGCAATTAACTTGAGCAGTTGATTACTCCAGGATGAAGTTAATTGGTAAAACGATCAGTGTGATGTGGATTCACCGAGAACTGATGGTTTTGAATAATATTGTTTGTAAGACGCATGATTAGTGAATCATTTAGGTTCATCAGTTAAAATTGTGTGCATTGGATATACAGTATTCTTGGGATAGAGTATTCCTTGGTAAGGAAGGGACTCAGCTCATTAGTTGATTGTATCCCAGAGAGCTCAATTGGATAACAAATCATAATGAATTCGAGAATAATAACTGAATCGATATTCAACAGGACTTTGGATATCTAGATTTGATTCTAGATTAGTAATTGAAAGTTTTTTTGTAGTTGAAGATGATTGTCATCTTGGTATGCGTTCAGCCTTTAATTACCAGTGGTTTCTAGACCTTGAATCTTGCACTTCAGTAAAGAATCATGTTTTGGAAGTATTCCTAAATCCAGTATTTTCTTAATAGAAAGATTTTGAAATGACTCTAACTTTTCCTGAGTTATGTGGGCATATACTCCAATATCCTATAAATGATTAAGTACAGCTTTGGGATTCTAGAAAATTATGATTGACAAATCATATGAATTTATAGAAAGAAAACTTTTCGTGCATGGCGGAATAAACTATCTTCATCTTTCCAATGCATGACTACGCCTATCAATTTCAAACAAGACAATAGTGATAGAAATCATGTTTGAACCTATAGCAACTAACTTTGAGATCGCCAATACTACAGTGATTACGTAGCCAAACAATTAAGCATAAAAAATTATTAGACAAATAATTAGTCACGAATTGTTTACGAATTAGTCACAAGAAAAAACAGAAATGCATACATTCTGAGATGAAAGCTAAACGCAATGAAGAATAGTATCAATTCAATATGAAAACGTAACAAAGGTAAATGAGTACAATAAGTTGCAGATTGAAGCCGCGTACTATATGCTATCTCTGAGTGGCTAAAATGAAAGTCTAAATTAATGCGCAATGCTGATAAGCAGTAGCACAATAGCAATCTCTAAAACAACTCTAAGAAGTGAGCTAGAATGCTCAGGAGTGTTCAAGCTCACAGACTTGAGAGAGGGAGAGAGAGAGAGAGAGCTAACTATTTAAATGCTTTTGATAATTTTGAATTTTCAATGAATTTCAGATTATTCAGATGATTGAAACTGTATGAATATAAATAGCTATTTATA
The DNA here is from genome assembly GCA_029204225.1 of Diphasiastrum complanatum. Taxonomy (NCBI): domain Eukaryota; kingdom Viridiplantae; phylum Streptophyta; class Lycopodiopsida; order Lycopodiales; family Lycopodiaceae; genus Diphasiastrum; species Diphasiastrum complanatum. The sequence continues at coordinate 5,142,139 of CM055092.1, read as the reverse complement.
CTAAAAAATTAGGTCGTCAATTGCAATCGCCAATTGGTTGGCTATCCACTGGCATCCATCTGATCCTTGTCATTGATTGTTTATAAGCGATGAAATCGGCCGTAAACGTTATGTCTACATAAATGAACCAAAACTGTAGCTCTGAGAAATGAACTAAAACAGCCACATGCAACATTGTCGGATTTTTTGCAAAAAAGATGAAAATGGCTAAGGTGCTCTTAAATCTCTTTCTGGGTTGCCACATACTTTGCCAGAGTCATTTCCTTAACATTTGAGGCTCTTTGGAAAAAGCAAAAATGTGACACTGTGATTTTACACAAGATTAGTGTTAGACGAAAAACAAATACGACACTGTCATAAACTCTGTGTAATTCTGTAGACTGTGTAAAAACACTTGTAATTCTACAGACTATGTAAACACACAAAAAAATCCGCAAGACTGGATTAAACAATGAATGAAGATTAAAACTGATTAGTCGATTGGTAAGAAGGATAATAATCCAACAATACTCTGAAATGGCTTATGTTAGGTTTTTTGCCTGCATAGGCTTCATAAGGTGTCTTATTATTGACAACCTTCATGCTGGAACAATTTTGCATGTAGCATGTTGTAGCGATGTCTTCACTCTAGTATTTCTTGGGCAAGTGTGTGTGATTTAACATGGATCTAGCAGTCTCAAGAAGAGATCTATTTTTTCTTTCTACTATCCCGTTTTGTTGGGAGTATAGTTGTCAATAAACTGTTGCTTAATTCCATTATCGACAAGTTGTGGAGATGTACTCTTTCCCTCCATCAGATTGTAGACACTTTATCTTCCTTTTTGTTTGTACTTCTGTTGTAGCTTTGAATTGTTGGAAGCAACTAAATGTTTCATCTTTGTTCTTTATAAACATCACAAAAGTAAATCTTGAGTAATCATCTATGAAGGTGATAAAGTAGAGGGAACCACCATGCAATGGTATACGCATATGACCACATAAATCACTAAGTACGAGCTCAAGAACATATCTGGATCTAATAGATAAACCTTTGGTGAATTTGTTTCTAGAGTGCTTGCCTAAAATACAAGATTCACATACAAAGGATTCTAGAGATGATGCAGAAAGTGATAGACCAGTTGCTAATGAATTGCATGCCATATATTTAATAGATCTCATATTGAGGTGGCCTAATTTGTAATGCCATATTTTTACTTTCATTGAAACTAAGTTTTGAATTTGACAAAGACAATAATCAAGAGAAAGGACTTATAAATATCCATTTTCAGTTCCTCTAACAAGAATTTCAGAGTCTTTATTCTTAATAGTACATTCATTTAATGTAAATTTTATAGTGTACCCTTGATTTGCAATCCTACTCTCACAAAACTGCCAAAATTTTCAAACAACCATAACTTTGGCTACAATGCAGCAAATTTATCTCGATGATTTGGGTGTACATTGTTCTGCAGACAAGCACCTCGAAGCCCTTGAAAAGATATTCATTCGATGTCACAGGTTTGATATATCACTAAACCCTGAAAAATGTCAAATTTGGGTCACCCATGGGGTTGTCCTTGGACATATTATATCCAAGGATGGTATTTCTACCGATCCTTCCAAGATCAAGGTTATAGTTGAGATGCCTTTACCTGCAATGGTGAAATAAGTTTACGTATTCCTAGGCCATACTAACTATTATCACATCTTCATAATCTACTATGCCGGTAAGGCAAGACTCATTTATTTACTTGTGGTTGACTCTAGATGGACCGAAGAATGCATAAAGGCTTTTGAGGACTTGAAAACAACACTTATTACTGCACCCATACTTCGATCCTCAGATTACATGAAGGAATTCCACGTGCATACCGACACAAGTAAGTATGCCATAGGAGGAATCCTAGTACAACCGAACGAATATGAAAAAGATTTTTTGATACGTTTCTTGAGCAAGAAACTCGTGCCTGCTGAAGTAAACTATACAACAGCAGAGCGAGAAGCACTGGCCATGGTCTACGCTGCCGTACAACAACTCAGACACTATTTATTAGGCCAAACCTTTGTTTTCTACACAGACAATCAAGCATTGTTATATATTGTTAATAAATCCTATAAAATCGGACACATAGCTCGATGGCTCTTAATACTTGAGGAATTCAATTTCTGCATAGTCGCGAGGAAAGGAACAAAACACTTCATAGCTGACCACCTTTCTAAACTTCCCAATGCTGAAAAAACTGATGCACCAGTCAACGACGATCTACTTGATGCATGTCTTTTTCATATTCATGTGTGAAAATATGCAAAATAGGACCAAGAATGTATCCTAAAATGATCTACAAGAGGGATTGGATGTTAGATACAATTGAGCTACCAATCTACACAAGATTTAGATCAATCTAGATCATGTTGGGCATAGTGGAATTTTGAAGACATATCAAACCATCCGAAAGCTATTCAAATGGGCTGGTATGAAGAAAGCTATATACAAATATGTGCAAGAATGTATTCCTTTTCAAGTAAATAAGGTGGAGCATGTTAAGCAACCAGGTTTATTGAATCCATTATCTATTCCTACGTAGTGTTGGACAAGTATTAGCGTGGATTTTATACCTTCCTTGCCAACAACAACTGGGGGATATGATGGTATTATGTGGTTGTGGATCGGCTTACACAATATGCACATTTCTTACCCTATAAAACTACTGACAGTGCAACCCAAGTAGCACAAATATTCTTAAAAAATGTCTTCAAGTTGCACGGAATACCGAAGGAGATAGTGAGTGACAGATGTAGCAGATTTATTTTCACTTTTTGGAAGGTCTTAATGGACAAGTTGGGCACTAAATTGTGCTTAAGTACATCAATTCATCCATAAACTGATGGACAAACAAAAAGGGTTAGCCAATTGGATATCGAGACAAGGTATTGCGAAATGGAAAGCTAATCAAAGAATATCTAATTCATTGGAAGAACCTTCTTGATGAAGACAATTTCTGGGTCAACAGCTCGTTTATTCAAAAGTGGGAACGTCTATTACCATGAAGTTGTTGAAACGACATTCTTCATCGATACAATTTGAATCGTATCACTAGGTTACTAAGCAGATGTCTTCATTTTTTAGGACAAAAATGTTTAAGGGGAGTGTCATGTACTTTTAGTATATCCATGCTTATACATGCAAGATGATATCCAATGTAAGCTTCGTAGGCCCAGAAGGTGCTATTAGCCTTAAGAACACAACAGTTCCTTCTTTAGGCCCTTCAAAGTAATTAATAAGGATAATAGGCCACTAAGGGCCCAATGTAGGCTAAATAATACTTAACAAGGGCTAACTATCCTTCAAGATAATTATGTTTAGTTAAGTAAGATCATTGTCTATAACTAGGCAAGAGACATCAATTTTTGAATCTTTTGGCTCGTTTTGAAGATTGTGCACCTTTCAAGTTGGTCAATCATTTGAATGCCACCAAAATAGACATCAATCTGTTGTAGTTGCTGCAAAAGTAACCTGCAATAAAAAGAGAATTGAAAGAGTTTTTGTGTATTAGATGGTTGGATTCACAAAAGCCGGTACTTGTGAAAGTGGATAGAGTTACTGACAATAGCGTTGAGCAAAACTGACCTAAAGTCGATGTTATCATCGATGGACTGTTGATTTCGAATGCCATTGCTGATGCAGGTGTGGCTGTCAATGTTATGAGTGTGAATTTGCCAACTAATTGAATCTGACTATCAAAGAAGGAGCTAATATGATGCTTAAACTTGCTCACAATTCCAGACTGAAAGCAGAAGGAGTTGTCAAGATGTTGCCAATAGTTGTTGCTGGTAAGTAGGAGTTCGAAGATTCGTTGGATACTACCAGTGAGGACTCGTCCACTGATGATTGAATAGTTTTAGGGGAGAGAGCCTTTGGTTCACATTCGTGATGCAAATGTGACAAGAGAGAAGATGTCCCGAACGCCATTTACCAGAGACTTCTATAGAACAACAAAGATTCTGGAGCTGGTACATTTGGACATTTGTGGACCTTTTGATGTGATCTAAGTAGGAGGCTCGAAGTACTATATAACCTTCATTGACGACTACAGTAAGTTCGCCCGAGTTTACTTCATTCACAACAAATCAGAGGCATTCGACAAGTTCACAGAATATGTGAACTGGGCAGAAAGATGCATAGGAAACAAAGTGAAGCAGATCAGAACAGGTCGTGGTGGAGAGTACATCTCAAACCGATTCACTGATTTCTACAATGATCGAAGAATCTTTCACAGAAGGACAACATCCTATACACCGCAGCACAATGGTGCTGCAGAAAGAAAGAACATGACTCTCATGGAAGCTGCAAGGTGCATGATGGCCTATTTGAAGGCACCAAGAGTGCTATGGGCTAAAGCAGTAGCTACAACTGCCTACATCTAGAATAGGATAGGAAAATCATGTGTTCCTCACACGACACCACATGAACTATGGTGGGGTAGAAAACCCAATCTGACACATGTTTGGATTTTTTGGCTGTGCAGCTTATGCACATATTCCTGATAAGCTTAGAAAGAAGCTCCACGAGAAGGTCAAATTAGGATACCTCGTCAGATATGACAACCATTCGACATACTACAAGATTTATACGCTAGAAACGAATCTAGTGAAGACTGTCAGAGACGTCAAGTTTGATGAGACCAAAACAATGGTCGACAATGATTCTACCAGCTATGAAGTTCTAGAGAAGTAGTATTATAACCTGCCAACCATGACAGAGGGAGCAGAACTCGAATAGTCAGGCGAAGATGTTCTAGCTTCACATCAGTCGAGTGATGAATCAGATGGAAAAAGGTTTGCAAGCCTGCCCGCTATTAGAACTCTTATAAACCAAGATGGTTCTAGATCTAGCCAAAAAGACAAAGGCAAGAGCATTGCAGTACTAGAAGAATCTCCTAGGAGATCAACGAGAGAGCGAAGAGTGCCAACAAGATTTGTACCAGGTAGCTCGGCTTCTACATCCAAAGTTGTGGATTCAGTGGCGTACCACAAACATTCGAGGAAGCCATCCAGTCCAGAGAAGGACAAATGGATCCAAGCCATGAGTGAAGAAATTGAATAAATGAAGAAGAATGAGGTATGGACACTGCAACTAGTGCCAGAGAAATGAAAAACAGTGCAATGCAAATGGGTTTACAAACTCAAGTATGGAACGAATGGAGATGTTTTCAGATAGAAGGCTAGACTTTTAGTGAAGGGTTTTTTTCAAAAGTACCGTCATCGACTACACTGAGACCTTCTCTCCAGTGGTGAAACATGCTTCCTTATGCCTACTATTTGCATATGTAGCTCCATACGATCTCATGATTCACATCGTTGATGATAAGACAATATTCCTACATGGCAAATTAGACGAAGAGGTCTACATGGATCTACCTCCAAGTTATACCTCCAAATCACTTCCTACCTATGCATGCTGAATGCACAAGAGTATCTATGGTCTGAAGCAATCATCACAACAATGGTATAAGAAGAAAGATCAAGCCCTAAGATCCTTAGGATTCGAGCCATTGATAACGATTCCAATGTTTACAATTCTCTGGGTCAGCAAGAAGCAGATCATTATAGTTCAATCATCCTATGAAGCAGAATACGTTGCAGCCACGAAGATGGCCAACAAAATCACATGGCCGAGACAGTTCTTCGATGGCAGTTCCTTGACGGACTGGGTGAAACCAACCAACAGTCACTAGTTTCTACAGATGGACAATACTTCTGCAATTCACCTGACGAAGGATCCCGTGCTTCACTCAAGGACAAAACACATCGCAATCAAGTATCACTTGATAAGAGACCTGGTCACTAGAAGAGAATTGAAGACCAGCTTCATTGGCACAAAACAAATTTTAGAAGACATCTTCACCAAGGCCCTAGACAAAGGTTTGTTTGATAAGCAAAGGAAGAGTCTGGGAGTTATAAAGCTACCACGCTTTGAGAGAGAGCTGAAGAAACAAATTGTTGCTAGCCATAAAGATATGATAACTTTAGAGCTCAAGGTAGAAGAGAAACAAGAGAGCTGCATGGTTGTGAACAGAAAAGCTTTGAGGACCGAAGACATGAAGATGATGGTCAAACGTACAAGGGAACTGCATGGTTGCGAACAGAAAAGCTTTGAGGACCGAAGACATGAAGATGATGGTCAAACGAACAAGAACACAAACACGAACACAAACACAAACATGAACACAAACACGAACACAAACACAAACACGAACACGAACATGAACCCGAAGATAAAAGGTTCGTGGACCCAAGGCAACCTAATGGCAAAGCCAAAGGTACAAGAAGACACGAAGACCCAAGCGATGACGGATCTCCACGTGTGAAAGGACAGATGAGATGGCGGAAGTACCAGGAGGACATTATCCTCCGGAGACCAACAGGATACTGTTAGGATGTATCTAATCAGCCGTTCTTGTAATCTCTTGATTTTCTAATCGTGTCCTCCTCTCTACATACATGTAGATCCTGATTATTAATTATGCAGTTGTAGTAGATTGGCATAAATACCAATGTAAGTTGAGCACTACGTAGCCAGCAAGCTAAGGTTCAAGAAGTCCGCAAGTAAGCGCAACAAATTTTGATTCACAAAAGACAATGTTTCTTTCGCGCTGACTCATTGTGTGGTCTGTCACAACAACGCTTAAGGAATTCTTTGATAATGTAGTAGATGTTTTATGTAGAAGAGTTTCTTGTCTTGAACATGATCGAATGCCTAATTGTCTGATAGTTGTATGTTTGTAATCAATTGGTTTCAATCTTATTCCACACACTAGTTTTTACCTTGTCGAATGCATAAGTAGATTCTATGTAGGTCAACACTGTCTAGTCTCACTTTGGAGGATTGTAGATCCTGTCACAGAGGGCAGTAGACCTGAGGACAGAATCAAATCCCATCTGGGTTTGTTTATGTGAGAATCTCAATAGTGGGAATCATAGAGGACGAAACAATTCGTGTTTGGATACCCACTACACCCTTATCAGAACAGAGATTTCTCCCAACATGTTTACAACACAAATAGATATCATCGCCACTCTTTGGGTTAATATTGAAGAGTTCAAGTTTGTAGGATCTAGATCTAGATGGAATCAAAAGGGTAGCAGATCATCATCAGATACTACTTAGCCTCAAAAATTATGTGGCAGAGCATTTACTACCTTATGCAAACAAAATTCTAGTCTCAGTAGTGACGTCGATTCCATTCAACCTCTTGACATATATATATGAAAAGGAGATAGGCCTTTTGCTGCCCGACTTTAGAGATCTGTGAGCCATTTGGGGATGGACCATTATGTAGAGATCACACGAGAGCAGAAAATAAATTTCAATAAAAAAATGTAGGAAAGAAGTTTTTATTAGGTGAAGGAGATGACGAGATGCTTGTGGCACTGACACAACTACAACAGGGCAGCGATACATTTGATCACACCCAATCGGATGATACATTCCAGAAGCTAGTTGGCCAAGACGCAGATACTACTGAGGAGGCTCTAGCAAAGGTACTTTGTGAATTGAAGACACTACAACCTCCACAGATTGAGAAAGCACCATTTGTTAAATTAACATTTGCCCCCTCTCAAATCGATTACAAAGGCAAGGGAATTGCTACTCAAGAACGTGATGAAGGATCTCAGGTACGTCTATTATTTGAAAACAACTTGGTGTATTCGTTGATTATTAATTTTTTTTCGTCAATTTGATTTTAATCTTAGTATTTTATCATGATGCAGTGTGCGATGGAGATTGATCATTATGCGACGAGGTCAGGGGGGACTCGTGAGGTCCGAGAAACAACAACACTCGATGTGTCCCTCGTCCAATACATCAGGCAATTTCCAAAAAATTGCATTTTTTGTTTTAGTAATTAATATAGTCTAAATGGGCAGATGGAGGTTTTGAAGTGCAAAGCATTAACAAAGCATTAGCAAAGCATATCTCGGATGTACCAATCTCCTTGAATGCACCAAAGGTCTACTGTGTTTTACATAGAGCGATATTGAATGACTTTTGCCCTAGATTAGAATCCAGGCTAGTTATGGCTGCAAACCTTGGCCCCTACCAAGAAAATACCGATGCTGCATATTTAGCTCAAGAGATACTAAAACTGATCCTAGGATCAGAGACTAGATCGAAAAATTTGTTGAAAACTCTTTCAGATATGAAAGATAATGTTTGACAATCAATGTATATACCTCCTACTACATAAATGCAAAAGCTTTCTGGTACTTTTATGTGTTTCAATGATTATCTTTCCTCGTGTGTTTTATGTTTCGACGTATGTGAATTGTACTAATGCAATTTTTCCTTGACTAGTAAAAAATTTGCTAATTCTCGATCAGAACCAAGTACATGTGCAGAAAAAAGAAATTAAAACCACATTCAAATAAGTAATGATTCACATAATTGTTAAAGTCATGCCACGACGCGAATTCTAGCCCTTTAAATTAAAAAAATTGTCAAAATGATATGTAGTTTGCAAATCCTTTTAAACAAAACAAGCACCTTGAAATCATGCCATGGCGCGGATTCTAGCCCTTCAATTGCAAATCCATTTAAACAAAACAAGCACCTTGAAATCACGCCATGGCGCGGATTCTAGCCCTTCAAGGGCTAGAATCCGCGCCATGGCGTGATTTCAAGGTGCTTGTTTTGTTTAAAAGGATTTGCAAACTACATACCATTTTCACATTTTTTTTAATAAGTGCAATATCGAAAATAAAAAACAGTGCAAGCTGAATGACAAACGGCTAGAATACGCGCCATGGCGTGATTTGAAGGTGCTTGTTTTGTTTAAAAGGATTTGCAAACTACATACCATTTTGACAATTTTTTTAATAAGTGCAATATCGAAAATAAAAAACAGTGCAAGGTGAATGACAAAAACAAAACCTATTACAAAATTCAATACAAGTCTTTGAGAATAAAGAGAGTATTTTATACATATGTAAAACTTTGATACAATTTAGTATATCAATTGCCTCTCAATCTACGTGCTAAAAAAAAATCCTTGGAGAATATTCACTCTTTTTCTATGTACTACACACAGGTTAGCATCATCAAATAGCAAATAGCTAAGTGATGTACATCTCAACAGCTTTTTGAATGGCTGATACAGCCTCCACCATGACTCTGAGACCTAGAGCAAATTCATCAATAAATTCCTTTACAACTCGAACCATGGGGCTCTTGATATAAGGAATTTAGTTGATTCTGGTATTATCTGATCTCTTTGAACCACTT